>JAWWEU010000111.1:5865845-5921490 GCA_035583155.1 Acropternis orthonyx
CAGCATGGCAATCATAGATCCTCCTTTTCATTTGGGAGCCTCATGAGTTATCTGCCCAGACTTTGTGCATCTCTACAAGCAACACAAATACTCCTGAATAGCAGGAGCCATGGATGAGGGCAGGTCCAGGTGCATTTGGTGGTTGACTCTTCTGCATGATCCCATTCCTCCTGTCATGTTAGGATGAGGAAATGAGCCACCTTGTGTGCCAAGTAACAAAAGGCCATACAGTTTTCCCTGTGTTAATTGTACTACAGACTATTTAATTCTGCAAACGAGCTGCCTGGCAAGCTTTCAGAACAATTACACAACTCCCTCTCCTGCTCTCTGCGATGGCATCAAGAGCAGCTCAGCTGTGAAGCTGATGAGCCTCGGCACCATCCACCTCATGGCGGGCAACTGGTGGGAGCCTCTGTCCTGCCAGCCTGCAAGGAGGGGCTGCCCCACAAAGACCCCGAGCTTATGTGGTGGGTTGGTAGGACTGAAACATGTGGAGGAGAGAGAAGATGGGGGAGCTGTGCAATGGGAGCCACAGCCAACTTAAGGAAGAAATAAGACATGATTAATGGGATGCACAGGCTAGAAGATTTTAAAGCAAGATTTTTAAGGTGTGCTCACCAAAGTCACTGTCCCTGTGGACTTTGGGGCAGATGTCTGAGTCTTTGAGGGACTCTAGTGCTGCATCTCCCTTAGTCATCAGCACATGGCAGAGTTTGAGCAAGTCAACTGCTTGCGGCTCAGCCTCTTCATCTGTTGAAAGGAAATAGCGATCCCAACCTCCCTGCAGGTTGCTTTGGGATCAGCTGCAGTGGGCATCATTGACATGAAGCAGGGAGAAAAGACAGCAGCCTCTGGGAGTGACACGTGAGAGACCTCAGGTCTTGACCCAGCTTGATAGGGAATGACCTCTCTTAAACAAAAGGTCTGTGCTGTTGGAGGGTATGGCCAATACAGCAAACCAGCAGTTGTGTAATCCCATAGGGAAATCCAATCAGGATGTGAGCAGAGGATCACCTCCAGGTTTCCATGATGACTTTGCGCTACAATAAATGTTACAGAACACAACATACCTGTAAGCTCAAGGTTGCTCACCCACTAATTACTGCACTCTGAACTTATCACCTGAGATCTGCAATGCAAAACATCATGGAAAAAATGCCTTTAATTTTTTTTTTTCCCCTAAGTGGCAAATATAACTGTGTACACTGAGCACCAGCTCTGTTTCCTGCCAGAAAGGTCCAGTGCACTTTTCAAGCTAGCAAAATAGAATCATTCAAAGCATAGTAGAAAATATTAGTCTTTTATGAGGATGCTCAATAGCAATGAAAGGATTCTGGAATTTGTTGAAGAAAATTATGGCCTTGAAGAGGGTAAGTAGGTTTTAGTCCTTTGATACATAAGGGTTTATAATGCAATGTAATAGAAGCCTTTTTCCCCAAAGGATATGTGAATTCCATTACATCTTATTACTTGCCATAAATTTAATACTAAAAGTTCTTTATTTAGAATGACATGTAGAGATGGATATGTATCAACCAGGTTCTTGACTGTTTTATATCAATATTGCATCAGTGGAAATTTTGGCCCTTAAGTGCTACTTATTGATTTATTTTTTATTATTTTCCCCTCACTGTCTGTTTGTTGGGGTTTTTTTCACTTTACATAGGGACTTTCCCTGTGCTGCAAGTCTGGGTGGAAACTGATTGTGGGCCATATTAAATAATTTAGTGCCTGTGATTCTAGAAGTCAGTGCTTGGGCTGAGCCCAGCCTTTCAAAGACGACTGTCACTTCCCCCTCGTGTTTTGTGACATATTATAGAATGCTGCTTCTCTGTGCAGCAATTTTGTCATTATTCAAGATAGAAGGAAAAATGGGAAATCCATTACAAGCCAGACTTTGTTATGACACAAGAGAAGAATCCCTTGGGAAGTTAGATTAAATTCTCTTTGAAAATAAAATAAAAATGCCACCATGCTTGACAACATTAGATTTATTATATATTTATTTCAGGAACTCTAGGTATGCTCCTTGTCAAAGCTTCTTTAGATGCTGAGATATGTGAGACAAAGCAAATCATTCCTTGAGTCATTGAAAGGGAAGTTTATTACTGAACTGGAATTAAAAGATTTGAATAAGAGCAGAAATAAGCGATTCCATCACTGAGCTGGAGGCTGACTGCTCGCTGCTTACGTGAGCCATTTAAACCAGCTCAGCTGCGAAGTTTATATGTGCAGGAAGAGGTGTGTGCTATGAATTTGTGTTTTACAGTGGTTTAAGCAAAATTGTTTTAATCCGCAAGTGGAGTGAACTCAAAGAGCAGCTCAGTTAGCATATAGGGCTCATCTAACAGATGGGTACAGGCTACACCTTGCTACCTAAATTGCTCTTGATGGTTTCCCTGTGTCTCAAAACAGAAAAATGCCATTTTGTAGAATTAAATTCCAGGGATATTGTGCATGTTCAAAGATTTCTCTACAGCCAGTCCCAGTCCTACAAGGAGCTGGCACACTCACCTCTGATTAATTCATGTCATACTTGTATTTTAAGATTACACTCCAGGCCTGAGAAATTGAAATAAATGGAAAGACTATTCTCTCCTCTGTGCGTTATCCTGGATGGTGCATTTCAGAAGTACTGGATGATTCATTTTCCACAATCTGCCCCCAGAGGTTAGGTGTGGGGAAGCTGGAACTGTTGTCATGACTGAACTTTCTGCAGGAAAACTTGCAGAAGGCATGGGAAATTAATTGAAAATAGCACCAGGTTAGAAAGGGGGAACAAGATAGTCAAGAGGAGTAGCCACCATCTGGAGCAGATGCATCCATGTTGGATACCTGATCTTTCCCAGGATCCCATGCATAGTGGGGATGGATGTGCAGGAAGTAGCTGCCTATGTAAAATATAGATATGAAAAGTGAGATTGTTTGTAACAAATAAGCAAATAATGCTGGATGCCAGGAGTGTCTTTGCAGTCAGCAATATTAGAGCAGCTCCTAACTTTAGATCTGTGGGAAGTCTTCATGAGCTTGTCAGTTTCCCTTGCTCCAGGGTAGTTAGTTGTGAGCCTCAGAAAGCAGGGGAGCAAGAAGGTTTTCCTTGCTTTTATGGCATTTCCTTTGTTCAGGAACAATAATACCAGAAAATGAGACTGTCTTATTTTATGATTCCCAGATGTGTTAATAAAAGGCCTGTGGGGGGAAAACAGTACATAAAAATATACAAGCAGAAAGCTCCAGAGAGATTACTCTGAACTAGGAGGGGAAGAAAACTGTGTTTGTTGAGGGCACATGTATTTTGTCCAGAAGGGAAGAGGAGTGGGGGGTAAAGAAGGAGAGTAAAGAAGTTTAAGAGATACTTGAATACAAGGAAAACTGAGGTGAAATGAAAGAGGCTCTATGTGGAAGTAAAAAAAGAAATGAGACTTAAGGCTTCTTAAAATAAAATACTTCTATCGCCAAAGTTTTCCTTCTGCACATTAAAAAGCTAATGAAAGATTCTGGTTCTAACTGTGAATTTAGCTTGAAGCCCCCAACTCCAGTACTTGGAGACAGCATTAGGATTCATTTAAAATCCTTTATTCCTTTTGAGATAATAAAACCTACATAGTACTTTCCTAAATGAGTACCCATTAAGGGGACAAAGCTATGAAAGAGTCATTTCCCACAAAATATGAAATCCAATAAGGTTTATTACCTCTCATTTAGTGAATGGCAGAAGTCTATGAAGTATATGAATAAGTTTCCAATCACCCATTCATTTGTCTCCTGGAAGATGTACAGCACAGCACATCCAGCTCTTTCCTTCCCCCACAGGTCAAACAGAGCATCAGATTTGTTTATGCGCCATTTAACTTTCTTATCTCTTATGCCACACTTTAACTTTGTCTTTTATCTTCTCACCACTCCTGAAAGGATAAATTCCAAGTACAGCTTGACCCTGCAATGCGCTTGACAGCCAAGCCTCCCTGCACAGTCTCTAGCTCCATGGGCACTCAAGAGGGGCAGCAAGATAGTTTTCCTCTACTGTTTTTTATTTGCTTTATTCAGCACCGTTGAAGAAAAAGCTATTTCTTGTTTATATAGACCTGCAGGATTTGTCAGATGTTAAATACTAACAAAGACTCTACATGCAGGGTCTCATCTGGTCAGAAGCAGGGGAGTGCTGCTGGTTTTGATCACATGAAGGAAGGGAAGCTACCAAGGTGATGGTTGGTGAGGTGGCTTGTTGGGTCCTCAAGGGACCAGATTAGGGGAAGGCCACCAACTATTGTTAGGGTTGGTTCTCCTCCTTGTCTTGCTCAGGTGGAGATGGTCTCTGCAGAAACACTGAGCCCCCAAGGAACATGACACACGGACATTCCCTGGGTCTGTGGCCAGGACTGGTTGCAGGAGGAGGAGGTGAGGGGTTGTGTGACAACCCTCAGCCAAGCTCAGTCTCCAAACTGTGATTTCTCTTCTGATGGTGGGGGCCAGAGTTTTGAGAAACAGAGGAATCTTTGCTTTTGGTGGCTAAATTCCTTGTGGGATTTGTCAAAAAGGTGAAGAAGGTAATTGCTGGCACACTTCCCTTTGTAGAAAGGGAGAAGATTGCTCCCCACTTGGAGCAGTGTGGTGAAGATACACTAGAGATACCACAAGGTCTAAGATACTATTAGTAGTAGGGAGATAGACACAAAATCTGCTTGGGGCAGACCTTTTAAAAACATCCTGTCGGTACAGCTAGTGGGCATTTCTCGTGCTGTTTGTGGGCTCACAGAATTTCTAGTTGATGTTGGCACTCATCACCAGAAGCTGTATTTCTGGAAACTAACCCCACTTTTTAGCTGCTTTTATGGTACAAAAAGAGGAAAGTAGTGTGGGATTGACTCTTTCCATCATCTCAAACAAGGAGATTAAATGAAACTAAAAGCTGCTTTCTTTAGACTGAATTTTGTGCATATTTTTTTGGGTCTCTCACATAGTGGCAGAGCATAGGAAAACTCCAAAACATGAAAACATAAAGTAACTTTTTAAAAAAAAACCTCAGAGGACCTCTAGGGTTGGTGTTTTATGCAATATTTAAGTGATGGGGTTTAATGTTGACAGGCATTCTTTGCTCTTGTAAAGATTTCTGGATAAAAGAGAGAGAAGAGACCCAAACCAACCTTTATCTCTGATACTGTGAGGAGTTGAGTGATTCTGATTTAAATACAGAATTTGGAAGAAATTTGTTCCAGGAAAAGTTTGTACTGGAGGAAAGGGCTTGCAATTTTTCATCCGGAAATTACATTTTTGGGGAAATTGCATTTTCTATTAAAAAGAATGAATATAATTTTCTAGCATATTCCACTCACAAGCTGCAACTCTGCCCTACTGCCCAAGCATGGTGCTGATGGGCACCTTCTGAGAGCCACAGGGCATAGAAAAGTGAGAGGTATTTTGTCTCACTAGTCCAGGAGGCTGCCAAAGAGTAAGCAGATACATAGTTCTGTACCTTTATTTTATGGAACTGTCTTGATTCTTGGCTTGTTGTTTGGGGTTTTTTGAATATCTTTTATTCCTGGCTTCCTTCTTTGGTCTTTCAGGGCAGGGGGGAAATACATATATATACAATTCAGCACTCAGTCTCTGAGCAGGGAAGGGTGGGCAGTCAATTCTCACCTTGACAAGCCCCTGCAGAGAAACTCCTACTACTGTTAATGGGAGCTGGTGGCACGAAAAAAAGAATTTATTCCCAGGTTGTTAAGGTTTTTTGGCTTTTTTTTATTATTATTATTTTTGTTATTTGAATTGCTGTTGTCAGACAATGCAATAAGAGGATTTGCATGATAATATGATGGCTGATGGATTTCTTGCAATAAAATCCAACAAGCTGGTTTATGAGGTGCTTTATATATTTCTTATTTGTATTATAGGAGCAGCAAGAAGCCTGGGGATATGTCTCTGCTGCGTTAAACTCTTTGCATATATGTTACAAATAGTCATGCTCTGTGTATTTTCTGTCTGTTTGGGTTGGTTTTCTCTCTTTTCTGATGTACTGTGAAGTAAGCACATTTAAAGGCAACACATTTGCATGGATGTTATTCATCGCTGTTTGTCCTGTGATAATTTGACAAATAAACTCATATTGAAGACACATGTGAGCACGTTTCCCTCCTGACAGGAAAGGCTCACAAAAGTGGATGTCATGTCATAAATTGACATGAAAAAGGAATCCAATTTGAATAATAAAATACGGGGTTTTTTTCCCCAAAGCACATTAGTTTTCACACTAATGCAAGTAAGCCACATGTGCAAGCCATCAGCCCTCATTCTGCTTGGCAGTACCAGGGAAGGTGTGATAATTTTGTCATCTGTGCTGCTTGGTTTTCCTGTGTGTTAGCTTTGCCTCTAAATTAGATATCACGCTATTAATGGCTCAAAAAATAATGTGCTAAGTCAGTTAGCTCACAATTTTAAGAGAAAGAAAAACAAAACAAAAAAACCCCAACAGATTGAAAGGTAGTCCTGTTTCTCAGCTGTGCTATATGTGCACAGCTGCAGTGGTCCTTTTAAAATCTGGTTTTTTACTTGAAAATTATGCACTTTCTCTAAAGACAATAGATCTGTTCTGATTTACATCAGCTCACAATCTGTCTCTGCCCAGCTTACATTTTATTGTAGAGCAATGTCCATTTTGCCTACAAATGTCAGCCCTGTTGAATTAAATAAACAGTATTTGGTTCTGGGAACAGGGGGAAGTCTCAGTAAGGAGAGGGAAATGTGGATTTGAACATGATCTTCTGTATCCTTCTTCGCTGTCCCAAATATGTATCTTTTTGCCTATAATTACCTGGAACAAAAGAATAACAAGAGGGGTGAAAAAACCCCCACTATGGAACATTGTTTCATTATCTCAGTAGGAAACAAATTCAATTTATGGATGAATTATGCACACAGCACTACATTTAAGAAAGTAAATTTTAGGGAATTATAAAATTGAGTGGGCCAGTTCCACTGGGAGGAAGCAGTGAAAATGAAAGGGGTTGGAAGAAGGCTGGAGGATGCTAACTGGAGCAGTAATTAAAGCAGAACAGGTCTTGCTTCCTTTTAGAAAAAAAGGAAATTTGAAAGGGAAAAAAGAAGAAAATAAACCCTGAAGAAGAAGAAAATCCACAAGAGAGGAGAGTGGCATTTCACAGGGGAGTACGCAAGAGTTGAAAGAGAGAGCAAATGCTGGGAATTGAGGAAAGTTGGCAGGGAAATAGGGGAAGCAGTGAAATGGAAATCCTGAGTAGTCAAAAACTAGAATGAAATGATGGAGAGCAAAATTGAAAGGGAATTTCATTACCACTCTGAGTGGCCGTCGGAGCTGCCAGACTGTGCCTCGAACACACGATATGGTACAGAACCTCTGTGCCAATTCCAAAACAAAATGCTAAAAATCTGATTTTGTTCTGTCCCTTACTGGTTGAAGGAGATGGTGAAGGAGCCAGGGGTGCATAAGGTTGTACGTGAGCTGTGGGGAGACAGGGGTGAGTGTGACCATGAAGGGGTAACTGGGGACTAAGCCAATATGAAGTGAACTCTAATGGGCAGACAAGGACTTCTTCAGAAAAAGGAAGCGTGAGGCTGTAGGCAGCAGAGTCCCTCCAGAGGCTCTTTCTGAGGGCTTAAATTGGAAAAGCTTGTGAAATATTGTGGTTAAACCAAGTGAACCTTTCCTGATGGATTGCTCAGCAAATGATTGCGCTGTTTCTCCTTAGGATGGAGTGTTGTGTTGAATGAAAGGAGGGCAGGAGAGAAGCAGCCTTTAGTCCTTAGGGGGTTGGGCTTTTTTTTAATGAAAAAGCTTCATTAATGGGTTCAAAAACTTACTAAAAAGCCAGTTGATAGTGATACTGAGTAACACAAATGAGGATGCACTAAAAAAGCTCAGAAGGAACAGAGAATATATACAAAATATCAAGAAACTTAACCTACAAAGTGGTAAGCAATGAGTTTTTTAGGGAAAATTCAGTGATAAAGAAGGACCTGGAGTGACATGTCCTTTACCTGTAGCTTAAGTCTGAATTTGCAATGCAGGATCATTTCTCTAACACAAGTGAAAATTCCAGGTGCTAAAGGATGGCTGGATGGTTGAGAAGCTGTAGACCTTTGCAGCAACCACAGCTTTTTCCAAGGTGCTGTTGTGGAAGTAGGGACAGCAGCCTTGGAAGGGACAGCTCATGCTGTGCTTTCATCCCTCTGCTGAGAAATCACTCAGAGCTTTCTGGAAGCACCTTGTGTTTCATGTGCTTCATGGGTTAGTGCTGGGCAGAAAAGAGACATGTTTATCATCTATCATTTGGGTTTTTTATTCGCTAAAGATTTATCTCTACCTGCCGTAGGCTTTATCCTTTCATCTTAATGGCAATTGTCAGTGTTGGTGAGTGTCCTCAGCCTTTGGCCATCCTTCCCATGCTCTCTGGCAGGCAGGGAGGGGAAAGTGCCTTCCTGCATCCCCACAGCTGGACAAATCCCATCTGAACCCAGCAGGGTGCCAAGGGCTTTGGCAGGACATGTAGACAATTTTAGGTTCTGAGTGTGCTTCAGATCTGACTGTAGAGCTGTTCTGAACAAGACACATTGAGTCAAAAGTATTTCTTTGGAAAAGAAATAAATAGCTTGACATGTATATATATATATATATATATATAATTTAAAGAAATACATATAGGTAAGAGGATATTAAAAATTATCTTAAAACTTTCTTATAAATCAACCAAAGCCCTAATAAGGCAACTGTGCAAGTAATTGTTCTTATGCACATCCAGCAGTGCTGTGCTTCTTTTGATGTTTTCCTCAATTTCTTCTTCACCTTTCATTTGAGTCTGCAATTAACACTTGTAATGAAAAAGGAGATGATGTGCTGCTGAGAAGTTCTGGTGCTAATTAAAATTATTAAAAATTAGAGAAAAATAAGCAAGAAAAAGTAGGCAATAAATAAAAAGGTTTGCATATTTTTTTTATAATTAAGGTGGAGTAAAGCACAGCAACTCTGCTTCTAAAGAGCTCCCTTCAAAATGAATTATGAAAATTGGCCAGAAGGAGTTACAGTGAAATTCCCTCTTTTTAGAGAAGGGTTGTCATCCCCCATGCTCTTTTCAACAGCATTTAGGTTTGCCAAGGCCTTTGTATAGAGCTGAATTTCATTTCTGAATGAATTACCCGAATCTACAGAAGAACAATAGAGGAAATGAGCTCTGGCAAGAATAGCAAAGGAATGGGAGTGGGATTCATCTTTGCAGAGTGAGCATTTGGGATGGGATGGAAGTCATATTCAGAGAAGAAAAATGCAAAATGGCCCTGAGTTTCTTATGAGAGCGGTTCACCCACCCAACTGCATCACTGTGCTTCTGAGAACACCCCAGTGACAGTGTTTGTGAGCACTCACAGCCTCAGGCACCAAGATCGTTGCCTATGGCTTCCAACAAATGGGTGTTTGGCAACTTAATATCCCCAAATCTGTTGGGGAAACTAGTGCTGACCTCCTGGCATCACTGAGGTACTCCTAAAAGTTTTACCTGCATTGAGTAAAATTAGTTTCGAGGTGCTTTTCAGGAACACGCTTGAAAAAGATGCTGTGAGTGATGCTGGACCAGAGAGCAGCAGCAGGGATGTGGGCGCACACAGAAAGTGGCCACCTCTGCCATGTCCCCCTGTGTCCCAAGGAGCCCTGTCAGCCACACAGTAAAGTAGCTGCTGCCTGCCTGGTGGTATTTGCAGGTAGTTCACCCATTAAACACAAGATGAGAAGCTAAGGAACACCCAGAGCCAGTTCAGTGCCTTGGGATATTACAAGGAACTGCTTTGGAGCAATATTTCGATATTCAATTTCTTATCAAAGTTATTACATTTGCAATATTAGAGAGTATGACTAATTACTTCCCCTCTAGAGGAGCTATTATTCAAGAAGGGCCATTAGTTTTCTGCTCAGTGCAGATGCTCAAACACGGCATGGGAGAAAGATGTTTCATGGTTTCAAACATCCTCCATAACTTTCAGGATGTTACCTGCAATGAGATTTTCCATGGGAAATTCCATTTAAAAAAATCCCATAGAGTAAGTGTTCTCGTGGTGAACAATACCGGAGTTTGGAAGAGGCTGTCAAGAAACCCCTGAGAGGTTCCACATCTCTGACTTTAAGTAATCTCTGCAGATTGGAACCAGTCAAGCTGGTGATGAAAACCACTCTGCTCCCCCAAGGAGGGCTCTCATGGCTGTGTTAAAGCCTCTAGAGGTCTGAAGATCGTTACCCAGCCTTATAACTCAAGACTCTGGGGGATCAAGAGAAATAAGCTTGATGCAAACCATCTGACCCAAAATTAATTGCCACGATTGGAAGCAGAAAATCTATCAGAGAAATGAATTCCACAGATCTGAGACTTTATGGGGGTTTTTTCCTTCCCTTTTCTTAGCTACTGGGTTTGTTTCTATTTTATGTATCTACTTTATTTATCTTTTATGTTGGCTTTTTTTACCCACCTTTTCAAGCTGTTCTTTATGACAAGTTTTAAGCTTGTTTTCCATCTAAGTAACCAATTTCCTTCTTTTGGTGTCATGACATCTTTCACTGAGGAATTAAATGTGACTGTTGAGAATTAAACCCCTAAATATCCTTCCCTTGAGACCTATAACTTGGTATTGAGTAAGTCGTTACTCAGTTGAAAAATTCCTCATCAGGGAGAGTACAGGTGAGGACAAGAAAAATCCTCTGAACTTGAACATTTCTCACATCAGCAAGTAAATTAATCACCTAATCTTTCCAGATCTTGCTGATGAAGAAAGACATTACTGAGGAACTGAGAAACTCATAATCCCTAGCATCTTAATCCTCACAGTTTGCAAGAGAAGTAGAAAGTTACAGGTTTTTGCTTTTAACTTCCCAGAGCCTCAGTGATGTGCTTTGGGTCTGTTAGAGAACTGGCATTTAAATTTCAGATAGTTTAAGATTAGGGTCAAGGTCAGTCCCACTGCTCCATTCTTCTTTTTAAGATAAGACATTTGAAGATGAAGTATTACCTCGTAAGTATAACTGTGGAAAAGGGGGAAAAAAAAAAAAGTTGTTTCCATGACATTTTAGAGCTGAGTAATTAGAGAGGAGGAGGGAAGAAACCAGGAAAATGCAGACTTTACTGAGTGGGTTTTTCTCCCTGCTCTCAAGGACTTAATTTTGATATTTTTGATTTCTCAAACTTGGAGGTGGCCAAGGACAAGTACTTGTCCTCACAGGAGTACTTCTGAGCATCTGTGCTGAGCATTCGCTCTGGGAAGGCTGTGGGACTTTCAGGTGGTGTGTGCTACACTCCACCTTCTTGGACTCACTTTGGGGGGAGTGATGCAAGGACACCAAGAGCATTGGCCAGGTAAAGGGTGCTTCCTGGACCTGATATACCCTTACACTGTCCTGTAGTATCTGACTGGACCAACAACCTCTTCTGGATCTCATGGCTCCGGTGGAAAATGTGTTGATTAGCTGGAGGCTCCAGCCTTGTGGTTTTGGGGCAGAAAGCAGGATGGGATGAACCCCTACCCTGCCCCAGTGCAACCGTTACCCCAGGCTGGCTCTGCTGAGCCCACCTTGGATCACTCTCAGTGTGGAATGCAGTATTTTGCATCTCAAGTCCTTGATGTGCTTCATGTATACACTGATTTAACACAATATAAATATAGAGGGATGGTGGGAAGGAGCTGTCAGCTGCAAAGGAGGGGGGGATTCACTGAGGGTTGGTGGCTCTGGTGACAGCCAAGCTAAAGAGCTGTTCTGCATTTTTCCCCTGTCCTGACTTACAACCATCCTTGAGCCCTGCCTCCAGAGGATGACATGTGCTTCATCAGAGGCAGAAGCAAGGAGGCTTCAGCTTGCTTTGCATCATATTCTGAGCCAAAAGAAGTGGGAAAACAAAATAGGGGAATACCTGTCAAGCTGATGCCCTTGTGCGTTATTAGGGATGATCTGGGAGATGCTGTGTGGGAAAACCACCTCAGATAATAGAATTTGGCTGAACTCAGCTAAGGCTACAGGGAAGTGTAAGAGCCCAAAAAGACTCAGTAAAATACAGTAACAATAGTAATCAGAGATTTTCACACATTAGTCTGTCCTGTATTTGTAATACGAAGTTTTTCTATCTAGTGCATCAGACAAAGTTCAAATTCACATTGCTGTAGACACTGATAAATTATATTCATGCAGACAATTTATGGAACTTAGTTGCGGGGTTTGGTCCTGGGCTGACATCCTTCCAGGCAAGTTGCTTTCAGTTGCCAACGGGCTGAGAGTGTAGCCTGGTCCTGTGGTAACACTAATGTGCCAAAAGTGCCCCTGGGAGGGCTCTCCTGGGTGGGCTCTGAGAAGCACAGCCTCCCTCTTGGGGCCCAGGAGGGTTTGTCCCAGCAGCAAACTCCCTCCCAGGCGATCCCAAGTTGTAGTGCCTTATTGCCCAAAATGGGAGAAGGAGTCCAGAAGGGAACAGAGATGGAGACCCTTATTCCGCAAGTCACCCAGGAAGCAGAGAGAGGGTTAGTGAGGATGGTCAGCCAGCTGAGATAGACCTGTTGGGATATGGTGTCCCCCTAAACAGTGTCTGTGTGGCAGGTCAGTGTGCTGGAAAGGGTGTTCCCCATGCCTGTGGGCAGGCTGCATTCATGGGGACACCCAGTCCCAAATAAAGCTGAAGGCAGGGGCAATGGCTGAATGGGTGTAGCCACAGAGTAAGAGTTGGCACGTGTATAAACTGCAGCGCATTTCCAAATTCTGAAAAACCACCAGTGCCCACTCAACAGATCTTATAGCTACTCATATTCAAGGACTGGGTCAGGTCATCCTTGATCAGTTTTGATTGAAGTATCATTCAAGTTAAAATTGCTTTTCATGGGTCAGGAGATGCTCTTCAGAATCTAGCTGCTTGCTTGAAATGTGAGTGTCTGATTTATTTGTAAGTGTCCTGAAAACTCAAGGGGTTGTGACAGAGCCAAGGGGAAAGTCCCTCAGCTGACCTCTGCCCTTGCAAAGCCATCATAGACAGAATTGATATTGGCTCAAGGGAGCTGTGCATTAGTGAAATGTAACGTCAGTTCAGATTTCATCACGTCATGCCATAAAAAAATCAATAAGTTACTCAGATCAAATAAAACAAAACCAAACAAAACCCCCCAAAAAAACAATAGCAGAAACCCACTCAGACATGAGCCATCTGGAAGGGAGAGGACACAACACAGGTATTGGTTGCTTTAAATCTCCAGAACAGCTTCACTTTTCTATTTCTGCAATTGTTGTCTCTGCACTTTGCTCCTTTTGGAATAGCAATTACAGCATGTCAAGTAAGAATTCATGACAGCTTAGGACCTTGCTTTAAAGGTAGTTGGGTGCTTTTTTTACAAAGGAGGCAAGAAAAAGACATTAATACAACTTTAGATTTCTGACAAATCTCAGAAGAGATCCAAGCTATTAATACAGAAACATGTGCAAGACATGATACACTGGTCTGAATCTGTTGTTATCAGAAGGGCTTGCAGTGATACCTGTAGCTGTCTAACACTCTCCATAACCTTTTTATCTTGTAACAAGTCTACTGTTGAAGCAGAAATTTCAATTCCAAATGGCTGCTTCAGGTTGCTGGGTCATTTTGGAGGAGGGAAAAGGGAGGAGGTAGAGGAGGGCTCAGCGAGGATAGTCTGGTGGCTTACAAAAATAAAGATTCCCACTAGACAGAGTGTATTAAAATCAGAGCCCCTGCACTGCCTTTGTTGGGCACTGTCAGTTTTTCTGCCTCTGAGCACAATGAGTATCAGTGGTGCAGGGTGAGACATCCAGAGCCTGTCCCATGTCCTCCCACCAGCCCCACTTGGCTGAAGCACTCACCTCTGAGACACGTTATACTTGAGCATCTAGCTGGCAGACAAATCCAGGGATCTCTCTGTTCTGAGCCTGCCCATTTTGAGCTCAGGTGCCTCTGTGTCAGGCTGCTGTGAACTGGTTTGGGTAACAGTCCCTCTCAATGGGAGGTGGCATCCAGTCCGTGGGCATGAATATCCTTCTTAGCCCCCTTGGTCATGTGGTTGGAGAGTCAGTGCTGTGGCAGAAGGCATCAGATGCCATGAAATCCCTGACATGAACATTTTGTTTCCTATCTGGAGTCCAAAAGTTGAGGATTCTGTGGAAAAATGAAATATCTGAGACTCAGAAGGGCAGTCAAAGTTAGGGAGCAGGGAAAGGAGGGGAAGGCTTGCATCTTGCCATACGAATATTGCATTATTTGCCCATCTAAGGTCACTTTGTGCTGCTTGCTTGGCTGAACTTCTGAGTAGAAATATGCAAAAGTTTGCAATGAAGCTAAAGGGGCTTTAATTGTTTTTCGTTTCCCCTTTTTTATGTAATTTCAAGGCTGGACTGTTTTAACATGTCCTGGAAGCTCTGAGCACTTTGTCAGCTTTTATTTTCAATTTGAAGTCACACCTGTGAAAAATCAGATGCCTTTTATGTATTGAGATGTACAATCTGTTCCAGGAACAGAATAGTGATGCCCCTAACATCACGTTTTTGGGGATTCTGAATGGATTGTAAACTTACAGATGGGGTCAATCTAGTTTTAGTAATTAATACAGTGGTTTTTTCCATCAGAGTTGTTACCCTCTGAGCTGTCTGACTGTACCCTCCCACTTTTAGAATGAGATGTAAGGGACACATAGCCTATGAAATGTGGTCCCTGCAGAGCAGAGCACAGAGCAGCACCACAGGAGGGCTTGTGGCACAGAGCAAGCAAAGACTGTGCTCAAACCCTATGGAAAACTCCATGTGAATCTGCAGGAACAGAACAGGCCAAATAAATCTCTCGTCTGGCTCCATCTCAGCAGAATTACATCAATGTTTCATAGACTGACAGAGTTGCTCTTTGACCAGAGCATTGAGTCCCAGACCTCACTGCTTGCCCATATCTTACTGTTAATTGAGAAATCCCTGCTCCAGACCAACACTTCAGAGCCTGGAAAGTCTTGGGAGCCTCTGAGAATAGGCTCGTCAATTAGGAAAGTAACATTGCTTAATTAAATGCCCTTGTGTGTTTTTTAAACAGTAGGGAACCAAGCCAAGATAATCCCCTTCCTCAGAAAAGCAGCTTTGGGTGGGAATCCTCTCTTCTAAGAGCCAACTTAATTTTCACATTCCCCACAACAGATTGTTTTATGAAAGGAGTCTTCCCCTACCATTTATCCAGCTTTCTCATCACTCTATTCCTCTCTGCTCTAGCATCCCTGACTCTGCCTTCTCTAGTTTCCATGGGGGAGGTTTTCCACTTTATTTTCTGGCAGTGGTGCTGATTTCTGAAAGTACTTACTATCTCGCTAACCTCAGACAGCCAATTTCCCAGGATATTTCTTCCCATGCTTTTGAGAAGCTGCTTATGCAATTACAGACAGCAGAGTCGCTATTTCGGCATGTGCTCCACAACCTGCCTCTCACATACCACCAGTCGCCCTTAACTGCAGCCTCATCCATAGCCCAGCCAGATCATCTGCAATGCCTAAAAATGGAGCTTTTCCGAACCCAGTTTTCCAGCTGCCCTTTGAGGGATGTAGGACTGCTCAGAAGCTTCCATTGAGAGGTTGGTGTCTACTTTGCTGATAACAGAAAATTTTCCAGAGCAGAAACATAGTGAGACAACTTTGACCTGATACTGTCAGTGAAACATCCAGTGTAACTTCTACTGGATGTATCATCAGGAAGGCCAATAATTTATTAAGTCAAGAGCCTAAATTCCACATGAAGGGAAAATAAAATCACCTATAACCCTGTGTGATAAAAATCCACTCTTCTTTACCAAGAAGGCTGGTGCAGTAACTTCATGGGGGATCCTTGGGGAACCACTTTCTACCCTCCCAAACAATGAGCAGGGTTACAGAAAAATGGGAGGGTGGGGATATTGCCCTTTCTTGTTATTACCATCTGGAGTTGGGCCATTTTACTATTATCCTCTATGATATCCCACAGACCACAGCAGGGCTTTGATGTTTTTTCTGTTTTCCTCTTTCTACCTTCTTTTAAAGTTCCTGCTGAGAGAGGTGTGGGGAATAGGGTCCCCAGACAAGGCTCATAATTTCTGCCCCCACTGGTGCATTTCAGCATAGGAATGGCTGCAAGGACTGAACTGTCCATTTCCCACAAGTGTTCATTTGGAAGGGATGTAGATTTTTCCGTGGTTTTCCCTCTGCCTGCCCTGTCTGGAAGTAGGATATCACCTGTCATCTCTGTGTCTCTCCATCACATGGTGTCCCCGTTACTTGATCCCCATACATCTCATGAATACTTTAGAGCAGGGAGGCTTTGTAAAATTTTCAGGTATCTCCCAAGCACAAAACTTCCCTCTTTCCCATGTGCTTCTGAAGTGGATCTTGCTCCTGCCTGGAGTGAGTGCTGGAGGTGCACTTGCCCTTTCGCAACAGGCTGAGAGCTTTCAAGTCACAGATGGGTAAATAAACACGTCGTTCTTATCTGTAGCTTGGCCAGGCTGCTTGTCACCACAGCACAGGATCCTAATGAACCCCAGACAGCTACAAATCCCTCTTTTGATCGTCAGGCAGACACAGGAAAGCTCTCCTGTGGGACGTTGTGGGAGTCATCCCTGTCCTTCCCTCTAACAGTAAACTAACAGCTGGAAAAGCACGGGGCTGTTGCTGCAGTGACAGCAGGAGTCGCAGCCCTACCTGCCTGCAGCCACAGCTGTGTTGCTTTCCCACAGTGTAGCCATCAGTGACATCATCCATGTAAAGCCAGAAGTGACATTATCCATGTAAAACCAACAGTGACACTATCCATGTACAACCAGCAGTGAAGGAAGGGCTGGAGGTGGCTCACACAGGCACATCAGTGCAGCTTCACTGCGTCAGAAGAGCCGCATCAGCTGAGGCTCGCAGCTCCTCTCCTTCAGAAACTCATCACATTTCCTCATTCTTTCCCATTTAAAGGGAGAGAATTGTGCAAACAGGAGGCAGGCTTCCCTTTTTTCCCCCTCCCTCTTTCATTGAAGTAGCAGTTACTGTTCTCTTTAAACTGCCAAGCAGCCTGCATGGAGAGGAACCCACACATAAACAGTGCTGTGCAGAAGGGGAAACAGGACATGAAAGGGTAAGATCTACAGGTCGTGTTTGCCTTACTCCAAATGGGAGCAGCTCTAACACATGTTGGCTATGCAAAATGTGATGCTTGTAAGCACAGTGCTATTTTTGAATAATATTTACTCCTGAATGTAAGAGTTTGCATATTGGTGGACTTTGTTGGAAAGTTTATTTTAGTGGATTTATCAGTAATGTGTTTCAAACCCATTTCCTCCCCTGTTAACCAAAGGAAAAACATTTTACCACCTTTTAAGGGAGCATCACCAGTTTCTCATTCTTTTTTTTCATGGGAATTGCTATTTGCCTCATATGGAGACTACCTTGTAATCATGCAGAAACTCATTTTATTTCTGTTTTGAAAATCTGATGAGGTGCAGGAAGGGGAAGTCCTTTCCCCAACTGAAAAGATACTCACCAGAGTTCGTTTTCAAGCATCATATAAAAGAACAAAGGGAAGGGTAATACGGACAGTGATGTAAAATGCCTGTGGGTAATGAGGACAAAACATAGGGATGTAAGACACAAAGCCACGCAGAAGACCAGGAGTCCTGCACTGAGGGAATACAGCAGCAACTTGCTGCTGTCATCTACCTAATACAGTTTTATTGGACAAAAAGCTGGGATTTTGTGAACAAAATGCTGCATGTGCTGTTTGCTGTTGAGTGTGTCAGCACACCGCACGTCACCGTGGCGGATGACAGACCCCTCTGGGGACAGGAGAGTTTGTTGATTTGCCTTCTAAACACTGCGGAAACAAAACCCAGCAGTTCGGCATCAGCATTCACAGGACGTTTAAAGTTGTGGTCTATAAGCTCCAAATAAGCATTCAGGGTCTGTTGGATTTGATTTATGGCTTACAAATGTGACTCGGCTGACCTAAATACTACTTATTTGTAGCTTTCCTTCTATGAGAACAGTAAGAAATAGGAACCCAAGTTCACTCCTGCTTTTGAAAGAGTCAGCTAAAAGAAACAACGGTGGAAGGAACAGATATTGTTCTCTAGTTAAGAGTAGCCCTTTTCCTGCTGCCCTCCGAATGCTTGGGGAAAAGGCAGGGAAAGCCAGTGTCCCAGGAGAGTCATCCATTGCTCAGCCCCTTCCTGCCTCAGGGGTAGGAAGGAGGGAGCAGGGCAGCCGCAGACTAGCCCTGCCATGGGACTCTCAGGGTGATGCCAATGAATGAACATGCCCAAAACCTGTGCCACACTTTTAACTACAGCCTGCTGGTCCCCAGCTATACTAAACAAATGCATAAATAGCACTGTGCTGCACATATAACTGTAGTCAAAAACAGACTGATTCAGGCAAAGCAGGGGGATTTGAGATTCCTGTTAGAAAAAGAGCCCATAATGAAGGGCACTAATCTGTTCTCAGTGCCTCTCGGGTGCTGGTATCTGAAAGGTCTGAGGAGGATTTTGTATTTATTGCTTTATTGCTGAATCAGGCTGCTGGAAATTAACCTCCCACCTGCAGAGCCATGGCTTTCATAGGTTCCTAAGCAAGCTGGATTCCTCTGCACAGAAAAGGTGCAGCTCTTCCTCAGGCCATGACCTTTATTGAGCTTGAATTCATTTCAGGGAGGTCTGAATCAATTATCATTACTTCAGAAGAAATAAGCATGGGCTTATTTTGAGTGGGTTTTAGCTTTTTTTTAAAAAAACCACATAGCAAAGAAGTGGTTTGCTGGTCAATCTGTCCGTGTGTGCTGGGGGTTATGCCTAAATGCCTCATTAAAATTTTCCCCGTTATCTGTTTAAATTTGCATGGAGGATCCTGTTTAGCATCCATCCAAATGGCAGTGCCCTTCAGCTTGATAGGAACTGTGAAATGTCCAGCTGCAGCAGGAAAAACTGCCCAGGAACTATGAACATGCTCAGCTGCACAGAGCTGGTAGTGTGAGGGATGGCAAAGCCCAAACCAGGCAGGTAAAATGCAGTGTGTCTGTGTAGGTGATATAAATATAAAGGGGAAAATTATATATGAGGAAGGTCTGTATGTAAAAGTTGCTGATGCAAACCTAATGCTTTGTTTGGGGAAAGTGTGGGGCTGGCAAGTTCCGCTCTGCTCTCCTCGGGTGATCTTCCTGCAGGCAGTGAAGCAGGAATGTATTTGGCCAGGAATAGAAGGCTGTGTATGCAGTCAAACCCACTGGGTGGCCAAAAAAATGCTTCACATAGCAGGGTCTGCAGATTGAATACAAAGTCAGATACTGTTAAAAGCAAAATTACTAAAGTGGTGAACTGAATACACCATATTTTTTTTGCCAGACACAGCACAATGGGTGAAAATATAGCTGATGAGTGCCTTTTCTGTCATTATTGCACGGTGTTCTTCCTTTTATCTGTGGATGAGGTCTCTGTATTTCACCCTAACAACTCTCCGGGGCATTGATCTGCTGCTCTTAAATCCAGTTCTTCCTACAATTAAGTTTGCACAGCGAATCCATGTGCCTGCAAGTACCGAACCCCGAGGAGCTTTTAGCTGACCCAGCCTATCAAAGTGTAGTATTACCCTGTTTGAGCAGAGAGAATTATCAGGAAATGGCAAAAAGTGTCCGTAAGCAGAAGAGAAATGGCAAAAAAGAAAGAATTCTGTAATGGCCATAATGGGGTACATACACGCTTACCCTAAAAAATTAAATTGTTTGCCAACAATTCCCCCATCCCCTGTACTCACCCGGCTCCTCTTTAATAGGCTCTGATTTCTCATCAGCAATAGCCACCTAATTACATCCAGGAATGGGACTTATGTCCCCCTCTTCCCATCAGTATTTCTTACTCAGTAGCTGCCATTGCTTCTGTCTTCTGTGGTTTTCTCTGTACGTTCAATAAAGAGCTCTGACACCTGGGTTGGGACTGTGAAAATTAGCAGGCACTGGAAATTAGATATTTCAGCACCTGCATCTCTTGTGGATCCACTCCCAAATGTATCTAGGGATAACATTTCATATTAAATGTATAACGAGCCTTTGCCAAGCAGGGTCTTCAGTGTAATGCAAAGAAAACTGCAGGATTGGTTTCATGAGGCCATTACATGAGAAGAATAAAAGAAAAGTAAAGCCCCTTGAGCCATAGTATCAATGCTAATTTATACTGATCAATATCTAATGTGACTAGTCTGCAATGGAAAGCTGCCCTAAATCAGGCTGTGGTGGTTTGTAGGCAAATCTTTGCTGGCTGCAATTTCTTTCCTGGGTCATCACTACTGGAACAAGAGCACATGCCAGCTGCAAGTATGAGGGAAAACATAATATACAGATAAAAATACAGCAGCCTTTTGGTTAGAAGCTCAAATTGCTCTGTCACCTAAAATTACAATAAGATAAAATTTCTGTCAAAAAAATGTCACGCTGTCAAAATGAAAACCTAAAGGGTTTATTGTTTCTGTTGAAATTTCACTTTGAGGAAATGGAAGAATAAACGGAAACTTTTTTTCTTGTTATCATCACAACGTGTTATTTTAAGTAAGAACAAAGAACTGGGGTATTTTTAACATTTGTTTGATAGAAAATTTCAGTTGGGCCATGCTGTGGCAGCGTCCCATTGGTGTGTGTTGAAATGCTGGAGACAATCCTACCCTGGGGCATGGCTATAAAGAGAACAGCCACACTAGCAAAGCAGCCTTTCCCTCACACCTGTATTTAGTATTTATCACTGTGAAGGTCATGGCAATGGTGCCCCATTTTGAGTGATTATTTTGTTACTATCTGGGTTAAACCGAAATAGGACGCCGCTTATTTGAAAGAAACCTCCCTATGGAGATAGGTACCACAGTAATGAGATGAGAACTCAAACTAATTGAGTTATTTTGCTTCTAGAGCATGTGTAGGCAGGTCTTATTCCTATGAAGTATTCTTACACATTAAAAAAAGCAGGCAAAATTTAGGGATTGATCCTTCTTCCATAGAAACTAATATCTGTTTTGTAATGAGTTTAAATTTAGCAAGGTTTATGAGTCAAGGAACTGTTTCCAAAGAGGAACTAGAGGACCTAGAGGATCTTAAGTCTCTGATTTTTATGTAAAGATATTGCCTATGTCTATATCTCTTCTGTTGCGGGTTGCAGCTGTTTCTGTATTTCTATAATATCCTGCTATAAGCTTTTAAGAACATGCTCCATTTGCAGTGGTAATGAACTAATTAAGAAACTAAAATCAGCCAGCTTTCTTTTAAAAGAAATCAATTGAATTTAAAATTTTAAAGTATACTAGCACTCTCCAGATACTGAAATTGCACTCTTTTGTGTTCTTAATACATTTCAACAAGATCAAGTAGCACAACAAAATATTCCATTTCCATGGAAATCAGTGTAGTTTTCTTTGCCTCTAATCAGACCACTTTGCTGAAAGCTAAACTGTTTATTTTTAACCTCTCAGAAGATGAAAGCTTGCCATGCCTTTTGTGTCAAGAGTGTGGCTGTGCTTCTCTGCTTCATTAGGTCTTTTGGCTTCAGCCTCACCAGCAGGTGAGAGCTGGGCAGTGGGACAGATGTGTGGAGGATGCTGATGACTCTGCTTTCCCTCCTTCGCCTTGCTGGCAGTTTCCAGCAATGGGATTCAGCATTAGAAAAGGGAGACATGGGCTGGCTCCTGTCTGGCTGCAGGCTGGCACAGTGAGAAGCATCAGATCCAGCATTTGGGAGGAAAAAGCAGGGCATGCTCAAAGAGCTGGGATATCTCGTGCATGTGCATGAAATAGAATTGCTTGTCTTATGGCTAGCCCCAAATGCAAAGGCTGGGGTTAGGATACAGATGGCACATCAGGTAGCCCATAGGACACTTTCCAATCTAGAGGCTGCAGCAGCTTGCCCTCTCCCACGTCCTGCACAGCTCAGTGTAAAAGGCATTTGGTAACAATTACCACTGTAAATCAGCACAGACAGAGAGAAACAGGTGGGTGCCTGGAGCGAAACTGGCTCTCCAACAGTCCCGGTCTGAATCACCCCGTGGTGCTTGCGCTGGTGCGCCATGGTTGGTGACGAAGGTCCAGAGCCTGGAACCTAATGCCACCCACTTCTGCCCTCAAAACCAGCTCTGATCACAGACTCCTGTGTGTCCTGTGTGGCTCTGGTAGAAAAATGGCATCAGTAGGAGAGCTGAAGACAGTGCACACTCCAGCACAGTGAAAGCTCTCATTGTACTGTGTTTGTAGGTAGGTCACTTATTTTTATTCTTTTTTTCCAAAAATAAGCTACTGGCTTAAAGCTTTGTACTAAACCAGAAGCTATTACCGTAAATTGTTTGTGGTGGGTTTGGTTGGGGTTTTTTAAGAAGGCCAGTTACTGTAACCAAACTGGTATTTATTTGCATCAATGGAATAGCACAGGACAGTAGATAAAGCACAGTCCCATCAATGCCTGTGTGTGGCAGGGGTACAGCTCTGCATTTGAGTGTAAAGGTGCTTTTTGAATTTAGAGATACTTACACTTAGGATTGCCACCTCCTCTTGCTGACTCAGCACTGCACTAAGGCACTTTCCTGGTGACTAACATAGGAGGGAGCTGATGCAGAAAACAGAATTCAGGTAAGAAAAGGAGACCTCAGGTGAGGGCAATGGGCAGAAGGAAATGACTGGCAGGTGATGGCATAAATAGGGCATAAGGCAGAGAGCAGGAGTGCATGGGAGTCAACAAGAATTTCTGAAGTCTGTCCTTTTCCTGCTTACACTCACCACTAAGGTATCCTCTTTGTTGCAGGTGTGTTTGCTTGTTGCTTGTGGGCAGGGAAGCAGTGCCTGGCTGGCATTACTAGGGAAGGCAGTTCTGGTGTTTCAGGTTTCTTGGCAGGATCTGAAGGTTGTGGTGTTTGCAGACATCCTGCAGACTGAGCCTGTGAGCTTCCCTGCCAGTGAAATGTGCCCAATGGATCGTATTAAGTTTGAATGCAACGATCTCCTGAGACTGGTTTATTGTTTGGGGTTTTTTTCATTCTTGACCTGAGTAGAGTTTAACTTATTGATGTATCTGTTTGGCCTTGATCTTGTTGAAGGTGGTGTACCTGGGCATAGTTTAAAATTAGCCATACTGCTTTTGCTTTATTTGTCTCACGTTCTTATTGGGCTAATGGTGTAGCAGCTGTAGCAGGGGCCAAGTATAACAGGGGGCTTGAACCTCCAAGGGCAGGAGCAGATACCAGCTCATCAACGTAATGGCCTGAGCAGGTCCCCCTAATTACTCTCTGTTTTGCACAGCAGAGATGCATGGAAGTTATTTACCTCTGCTGATGACACACAGGAGGAACTAGCTCTTTAATAGCTCGATTCTTCTGCCCAGACAACAACAGCAACCAGCAGTAAAATTGTCTTCTTGCCAGCAAGGTCAGTAGCTGCAGCTCCAGATTCACAGGGGAAAATGTGCAGGAAAGTAACACTTTTGTGAGGTCACTCTTCACCCTCGAAGTGGCATTGAACAACCTGTAAAGGGGCTCTGACAGGTTGGGAAGGAGAGAGGCTCTATTATGTTGCCAAAAAGTGTTCTCCAACCTTTTCACCATGTACTTGAGTAACACTAGGGTTGAATGGGGGAGAAAGCAGAAGGATAATCAAAATGACCTGATATGAAATAATCTCTTTTTTGTTGTTGTTTTGTTAGCATTCAGATAAGGTTTTAATTTATTACCTATTGATCGTTGATATTTACCTATGGTCTCTTTCTTCTTCTTTTTTTTTTTTTTTTTATTTATTTGATCTTGCAAGATAGGAATTAAATACACAATTAGGTTAGCTGCAACTGAATAGTTGAGTTGATGAATGATTCGCTGACAATACTAATTGCTCAGGTTGCTGACAGACTCCAGGAACCACTGCAAGACAAACTGCTATTTATAACAGGTGTCTGAAGCTGGCAGATGTTTAGGGAGACGGCGCAGATAAGCAGGATTAGGGAATTTCAGAAAAAGTTAACCTTTTTCCTTTCTGAGCCACACAGGCCTCGCCTGAGGCATCATTGCTAGAAAAATGAGGCCATTGTAAGATTTGTTGGCTCAGTGCAGCGTTTATTTAGTGACAGTCACAAAAGGTAATTGTGTGAGCATGTGCAGCCTGGAGTGTTTAATTGCCTCTGAGCCAGGGCTCCCGTGCGTATGTGGGGAAGCACTTCCCCAGATGTATTAAGTAGTGTCTTTCTTAATATATAACACACCAAGGATAAAGCAGGAGCAAGACTGCAGCATAATGAGTGCGTGTGTGTGTGTGTGTGTGTGAGGGAAGTGGTAGGGGAGGAACCAAACCAGGTTTGGTTCTCATTTTATCCCTACGCAAAACATCCCCTGGGACCATCATTTCTGGCACCTCCATCCTGTGGAGCCAGAGCCCTGGGCAGCAAAACAAGCACCTACGTGCCTGCCAGAAGGTGCAAGTCAGCCAGAACCAGGAACAAAAGCGGGTGGTGGGATGTGTGTGTGTGTGTGTGTGTGTGTAAGAAGAGGACAAAAGTTTCAGTTGTTTCAAATCCAGGTGATTTCCCTTAAAAAAAAAAAAAAATTCAGAACTTCTATTCGCTTCTTCCTGCCTGCTTTCCCTAGAGACAGTTATCTTTTCTTTCCCAGTTTTCCCCCTTCACAGGCCTGCTTTTTTTCTTTTTGGCACTGAGAGAAGAGGAAGAAAAGAAAGTATGTAGGAGGAAATGAAGGGAAAATGGATAAGCACAACCTGAAAAAGCACTTAATTTCTTTATCGCTACCTAAAAAGCAGGAAATGGTTTTAAAATAACTTTTATAATATAGAAGTCATTCAAAGTAATTTTAAAAAAATGTCTACCAGCTCAAGCAATTGCTTCTGAGTCTCTCATGCAAGTGAGTAACAATGAGATGGTAAAAACTGTCTGCTCATAATTTAAGAAAAAAGTGATTTTTAGTCACAGCACTTTTTGCATTTGTACAGCTTCTTCTTACTCTTCATAATGCTGAATACCAGCTCTACTGCTGCCTTCTGCATGCTGGGTTTGGAAGTGTGTTACTAGATTAGATGGGATTAGGTTGGATGGGGCTCGGAGCAACTTGGTCTGGTGGAAGATGTCCCTGCCCATGGCAGGGGAGTTGGAATGAGATGATGTTTCAGCTCTTTTCCAATTCAAACCATTCTATCTTCCTATGATTAAAGCATTTGGCTCTGAAACCTGAGCCAGAAAACAGCAGGGGTTGCATTACCCCACAAGGAAAGAGCACCTGTTGATGGAGGCAGCCAAACCATCACCTGGCATCCTTGCCCTGCAAGGGAAAAGCAGAAAAAAGGCTGGGGGTTAACATGGTTTGGTTTGGGGCTTTTTTTCCTCTGCAAGACTGTGGAGAGGATGGAGGAAGGGAGCAGGTGGGGATGCCAGCAATGAGCTGTATCTGCCACAGCCTGGCTAGAAGGGAGAAATTGAGACCCTGCCCAATGGAAAAGTGAAGCTCAGCCAGGAGGGCTTCTGAGGATACCTGTCTCAAACACATTTCAGGGTGGAAATGGGATAGCATGTCATTCCAATAATCAGAAAGGATCTGGTTTAAGGGCTAAAATGTAAAGCCATGTGTTGCTGAAAATGCAGAGTCTCAATTTTCCTGTGACACACAGGATTCATTTCTGGGCCTTGCGGCTTATGAGATAATGGACTGTGTAACTGTTCCTCATCTCTGTGAGTAACAGCCCCTTTTTGGCACACGTCCTGGAACTCAAAGCAGTGTAATTTTTATTTCTGGGTATCACAACTAATTATACTATTACAACTAGCTATAATATTACAGCTAACATTATTCATCTCAGCCTTGGTCGTCCTTTCCCTTTTATAAATCCTACTGCTGCACAGATTAAATTTTGAGGTTATTAACACTTTTGATTACGGTTTAGTCATATTAAATTATCCCTTGGTAGTAAGGTTGTCCTGTCAACCACTCTGATACCTACAATTAATTGAAAAGATAACTGGTGGTTTGATGCAAAGGCTGAGCCTGAGTAGGATAGCAACCCCCAGGGAGAGTGATGCAGGCTCAGGTGTGCCTTTCCTCCTTCCTTTCAATGAGGCTGGAGACAAAATGGAGTTAGGCTGTAAATGGGAACGGGATTTAGGCCCAGAACAAAGTAGGGTGGCTGTAAGCTAAAGCATAATTAGGTTTTTAAGGCCTCTTGGGTGACACAGGAAGGAGAAATATGAAAAATAGGGAATTGAGTTACTATCAGATATTCTGCTTAAAACCAAGTCCCCATCCCTGTGTGTTTGAAAGGCCTCGGGGAAACCTCGCAGCTCCAGGGAAGAAAAATCATGGTGTTTGAGTGCTTCAGCCCTGACACACAATACCACTGCCCACCCACGCGTGTGGCCTGTCAGGCTGCTTTTTACCAGGGTATTTTGGGGTCCCTGGGGTTGTGTGCCACAGAGCCTCCTGTTACCACCAGAAGGGCTTTGAGGTACTTTCCAAATATACAGTCATCCTTGTACTGAGCAGCCCCAGGGAAGCAGCTCCATGGAAAATTGCCTTTTTGGCGCTGTTGCCCATGGCTGGGAGCTGCCCTGGAAGGGCTGTTTGCCATAGGCACGGTGTGAACCATGCCTGCCTTGTTTATCTCTCCCCACACTGGGATAGACAACGAGCTACGATTTCCTTTTCCATAATTATTGATAGAGTGGCTGGTAAATGCTTCCTTGCCTTCTCACCAGTCTCAAAGGTTAGCTTGTTAACAAGTAGGTTTTCAGATACTTACCACCAGTGTTCCCTTTGGGGGCGAGCAAGGTGTCTTTTAATAGTTGTTTGATGCTCTTCATATGGCCAGGCAGCACGATAACAAGGCAAATGATTGTCTGCTTTGCTGATCAGAGTCTGTAATAACCACTCACTTGGTGCTACACATTCAATTCCTGACAAACCAAGAGGCATTTGCCATTTGGGCTGATGCTATTTTTACCCCTGACGCATACCAGTCGGGTACGGTTTTGTTGCATCTAATTGCAAGTGGTCTTTGATTTTTTTTTTTTTTTCCCTGATCTCCCCAGAGGCATACCTTTTGGAGTGCCAGCAGCGGGCAATCCGATTTCAAAACATTTGGGAATGCCAATTAGGGCTTATTTATGTGATGATTGAGCTGCCTGAGAGCTCAGTGCCCACCAGAATGCACTGTGGCCTTAGACAAAGGGAATTTGCTTGCCTGCCTGCATCTGATGAAGAGGGATAGTTGCATGATGTTGGCTTCTGTTCTCTGTAGCTGAATACCTCGCCTCAACTGTTTGCACCTGCAAAAAGTACTGTGTGCATCCTTACTTGAAGGCTGATGCCCTAGCCTCTGGGTTTTGTCTGTACTAATTTATGTTATTGCACATAGAATACAGAAAGAAATTACAAGTAGCTCTAGAAGAAGCAGCATTTTATTTTACTAATCTCTAAATCTAATAGTAAACTTAGGTTTACAGTAAATAGTAAAAAAAAATAGGTTCATAGGTAAATAGTAAACTTAGATTTGAGCTGACTTATTTGGTTAATTCTACTAAACCAAACAGGGGGAAAAATGTGCTGTCAGGTGGGTGTGGGTTTTTTTTTTTTTTATTTGGTTGTTATTTTTTTACCGTTTGAGCATTGGTTGAACCTTATTTGACTCTAAAAGCGGGTTGGACTTAAGGCTGTGTTTTCAACATTAAATACCCTGTATTTTGGAATATAAGCTCTGCTGTTCCACCCTGACATCTCCCAGCCCTCAAGCGAGGCAGGACCTTTCCAAATTATGCAACCCTTGCAGGTGGCTGGAGGATGGCTTCTGCTGCTGGTGGGGTGGGATCTTCCCTCTGCTCCCCTTCCTGCATGGTGGGCCTGGAGCTCACAAACTCTGCTCATCACCTTCTTCCCTCCTATTCTTATTCTTGTTAGTTGTTATTGCTTGCAGAAATAACTCTGAATCCGTGTTAACTGGGTGCTGTTGCCCTCTCCTGTGTGGCAGGAGAGCCGAGCAAACCTTTGCTCTTGGAGGCTGGGCGAAACCATTGGCCGCACTGCGCAAAACCAAGTGCGGCTTTCATCCTGAGGGATTCAGCCTGATGTATATGAAGCTCACAGGTTCTATAAATAAGCAGAGTGCATATGTTAGGGCACAAAAGTAGGAGGACAGTGTCAGAAGATACTTACTGCTTGCCTGAGGAGCAGTCAGTTTAGATGAAAGCTTTGTGGCCAGACTTCTCCAAAGAGCTCCCTTGCATGATTGAGGTCAGCTCTCATTTAGCCACTAACATTAGCAGGGGGGCTTCTAGGCCAGCTGGGTGTTTTGGGTGCTAAACAGCTCTGACAGTCTGGCCATAGCCATCCCAGAAAATGCTGCAGAGTGCTGAAAACAATAAAAATCCATGAGTTATGGAGTTTTTCCAACCAGAGTTGACCTCCTCTGGAAAAGCATCCCTCACAATGCCTGCTAAGGTCTTGAAAATCTACTTCTGTCTTGCACACAGGTAGTAGAAACTTGGACATATATAGAGACACAGATATAGATATATAATAGACACACATGGCTGTAGAGTTGCTGAAGCTGTGGCTCTTTGGGCTGCTGAGCACTCAGGTGATATAAGATTGAATGACAGTAGTCAATGCTGTGCACCAGTTCCCAGCCATAAAACCAGCACTGCGTCCTCTAGTTCTCTCAGGAATGGCAAGGGTGGCATTTAAAAAACAAGCAAACAAAAAACCTACAACAAACCCAGACAAACAAACAAACAAAAACCCCAGAATATCAAACTTTTGTCTTCTAGCTCCTGTTGTTGTTGTCCTTTCTCTTCTGTTTTTAGCTTTAGAAGCCTGAAGTTTTCCCCACAGTGAAGTGGATGAGATGTATTTTTAGAAGACAATAAGTATCTCATGAGGCTAGAGCTAGATCTAATAAGGAAAAGACTAACTGGGATAGGGCAAGACCCAAATTATAATGTTTCCCTTATTATTATGAAAATTTCCCATGAATAGGAAGAGGAAACAGCTGGAATCAATATTGTCTCACATTTTGATTTCTTGAAGTCAAACAGGAGAAATGTTTGTTCAGAAATTAGACATTGAAATACTATTTTTTGAGTTTTTCATGTAAAATACTTTAATCCATTACCTGAAATAGCTATAAAATGTTTTTCCATATGTCCTGCAGAAATCTGGTCCTTTAGCAGATACCTAAACCCTCTTTTATCTGTGTCAGATCCTTTAGGTTTAATGTAGAAATCACAAAATCTGTTAATATAAAGGGCAGCAAATGAAGCAAGACTGGGCAGAAAGGCCCCTGGAAGACTATTGACTATATCTGCAGGGTCATTAATCACTTATGAAAAGCAGGTTTTTTTTTTTCCTCATGAGCCAGAAGATATATTTTTAATTAAGACAAATGAAGAAAGGGTGGTTCTACAGCTTGCTTTATGATAGTAATGGAAAGTCAGAGCTTTATTTCAAGTGTATACCCACCATCTGTTGGGAGCTGGAGCAGGCACTGAGTGATAAAGCCATGGCCTTTGTTCATCTCTCAAAATTAAACCCCGCTGAACATCCTCGCTGGGTGAAATTCAGCCCTTGGATATCCAAGCATTTCTTATTAAAGACATGCATCTGAGAGCTGAACATATATACGGGAGTCCAGGCCAAACAAGTCTGATCAGGGTATAAAAGCAAATTTTATGTGTAGGGAGTGCTATTGTAGCAGTGAATGAAGTCCTACAGAACTCTGATAAAAATTATCTTTATGGAGACTATTAAATTGGGTTTGGCCATCTTGGGTCATTTTATTGTTATTATATCTTTGTCAGCAATCACCCAGAACAAAGTTTCCAGACTTTCCAGGAAATTAACTGAAGATCAGTTACTGTGCTGTCTCCCAAATTTATGACTCTGCAACTAACTACAGACGCAGACGCACAGTGATAAATTATCTCTCGTGTCTTCTAGCCCATCAAATGGAAATCTGCTTCCTTGGGAGGAGGCAAAATGAAATTGGTGCATTACAAACAAATTTATTAAAAGGTGTGCTCAGTATTTCATGAAGCATTAGTAGGGAATGAGATTTTTTTTTTTCCCCCCGAGTATGAATGTACCTGAAAAACCCAATAAGAGGACTGGCATGAAATAAGTTTACTCTCTGAACGTCAAAAGCAAAGGCCAGACCTGGAGCTGATTAATGGCTGCATAATCTATCAGCTCAGAATCAAGGAGCTGAGGGTAGAAGCTAAATTATTTGTAAGGTAATTTGACTAGACCTTAATGAGGGCTAAGGTCCCACAGACCATGGAAGAGTCTATCAATCTCTCTGGCTCTGGAAGCACTTGGGGATTTCTCTTACTGTCTCATCACAAATGCATTTGCTGTTTCTGAAATATTAGAGCAGACAAGATTTTTTTAAACTCTTTTTAAAAAGTAAGGCTATAAGAGCAATGACGGAAAACATTCAACCTGGGATCTAATTTCTTTCTGATTTTTTTTTTTTTTTTGTGCTGGGGTGGGCATCACATACCCCCAAAGCTCTCTCAAGAGCTGGCAGTGAAGTGGATGGCACTGAGGGGAGGGGAGCAGGGTGGTGGTGGCAGCCCCTTGAGGTCATGGTCCATGTCGTGGGTTTGCATGGCAAGGTTTTAGTAGTGGGGAGACTACAGGGGTGGTTTCTGTAAGAAGCTGCCAGGAAGCTTCCATTATATCCAATAGAGCCAATGCCAGATGGCTCCAAGGTGGACCAGCCACTGGCCAAGGCTGAGCCCATCAGCAGTCATTGGACTGCCTCTGGGATAACACAGAAGGGGGGGAAACTGCTGTGCAACAACAGGGTACAGCGGAATGCCCCAGATGTAGAAAATCCTTCCACTCTCTTCAGTCTGCAATTGAGTTTCTCCCTTAGCACAAACTTCTTGTTTAGCCGGCCCCCTTGTTTCAGGCCTTTCTTGCTGCACATAAGGACAGGTGCTGTGATGGGGTGAGAAAAAACTCCTGGCCTCAGATAGAAGCCACCTGAGGAAGGTGACTCACCTGAAAGATTTTACTTACACACAATTAAACCCAAGCAGGGATGTTTTGCTAACTGGTGGCTACTGGATAGTGACAGCGCTTCCTGCACATTCCCAGCCTTCAGCAATACAGCAGAGTGCTGGTCCTTCAGCTGCCCAGGCTCTTTAAAATTTAATCAGTTGTTCCTGACCCTTGAGCAGTTGCCAAGTAGCTCATCTGTCAGGTGCCTCTTTTGTACAGACCTGTGCTGGAGATGGAACAAAAGCAAAATGCCTCCCTTGTCACTGCAGTGCTGGAGAGATCCAGATACCTGGACTTCTCTAGGGTATCCCTGCATCAAGTCTTACTGTTTGGATAGGCGTTGGTTCCAGCTCTTAATTTCGTGACTACAACGTAGGTTTGAGCCAGTTTTCTTCACATGAATAAACATGGTGATTACTAGGCATGACTGATGCATCTTAAATTCTACTTTGTGGATTACTTTGGTAAAGACAACAAGAGACCAGACCATGGCTGTTTGCACATCTGGTTCATCCCACAATTATTTGCTCAGGGGCTGAGGGTCTGGAACAGTGTCTACAACAATGCAAAAGCTTCCAGTGGTTTCAGTGACCATCACTCCTAGTTGAAATTCCTTGGTCAGCAGTCTTTGCTACTTTACTTCAACAAAAAGGTTGTCTTTTTTTTTTTTTTTTTTTTAATATGGACAATTATCTCTGTTCTTTTTCCTGTTTACCATGCTGCTTTACTTACACTGTTTTCTTACCAATAATTAGTTTGTTCACATTTCCATTAAATTCTTCCAGGACCTGCTCTTTTGTGGCCAGTTTTCAGTCTGCTCTTGTATTCTTTTCTCACCCAGCAAATCCAGCTGGTGTATTTTTTTCCCAGTCTGTTACTCAGCCTCATGGTATTTCCCCTTTCTCCCCATTCCTCTTCCTTCCATGCAGAGAAGTGAAAGGGCCCCAAGCAGAGGTGTGATCTGTGCTGTGCCTTTCTTCCTTTTCCCTTTCTGCTTTCTTCATCATTTCCTTGTGATATCCCCCTGAAAATAAAATAAAAGGAGAGGGAGCCAAGGAAGGAGGCAGTTTGGCCTCACTTCTAGAAATAGGAAGGCAAAAGTGTGGAGTGGTCGATGGGTAGTTCAACATACAGTGTCTGAGCTCTCCTTACCTTTTTGTTGCTGTAGGCCAAACACCGCTCTCACACTCTGGATTTTAAAGATGGACAAAGGGGTTCACACAGCAAAACCAGCCATTTCTAGCTTTATATTTGCAAAGCAAGGCTTCAAAAGGTAGCTCAAAGCTGCCTCTGGATGGTGCAGGCTAAATGAGACAGTAGTGGCAAGCCCCTGGGCTTTCCTGCAAGGGTACCAGAGGAGTTTTCAGGCTCCTGTCCCAGAAACAGCTGGTTGAAAAGGAAGACTCAAAGTCAGGATTTGTATTCAGTCATTTACTTCAATGAGTTGTAGTTCTGTAACAGGGTCTTGATGATGTTCTGAATTTTCTTTTAATAGTAGTGTCATTGCTTACTCTGGAAATATATTTTGGTTGTTTAGACACCTCTATTCCAGGGAGATTTCTCTCTTCAGGAAGAAATTAATTCAGTGTTTAACTCATAGCTGTATCTTTTGCAACCTGTTTTTAATGGGGAAAGCAAAGATACATTCAATATAATGCAAATCATAAGAACAACGTAGAGTATCTCCTTTCATCCTTTCTTGGAGCAGTTCTGCAGCCAGCTTTACAACAGAGCTCTCTGGTGGGAAAAGGAGATTCAGAAAGGACTGCCATCGGTCTTTGCCTGCACTTAGCTAAACCAGTTGACATTCATGGGACTGTAATGGCAGCAAAGCTTTCCAAAGCGATTTGACTGCAAAAATCTGAGTTCTCATCATTGTCATATCTCGGTCTGACTGGGGAAATGATTTGTCGGTCAAGACATCTCGTAAACACGGACATTTGATTCAATTTAATCAGCGGCAGCGCCTCACTCTGAATGCAGGAGGCTCATCTGCAAGCAAAGGGGGAACGAAATAGCAGGTAATCATTTACTCCTGTGCTGTCCTGTTGGCTCTGGGTCAGCAGGGAAGGGATCAGTACAAATGCTGATTGCTTTGGAAAGGGAGACTCTCCCAGGCTTTGGCGACAGGTCAGTGCATACATCCAGGCACGGACTGGGACCTGAGGCTTGTGTCTGTGTATAGGGCTGTGCTGGGATCATTTGGTTTCAAGTCTTTACCGCGGGGGTCAGCAAGAGACCTGCTGGGGAGGGGGGAAATCCAAGTGGCCGCCTATGCCTGTATGACACTGGTTAGGGATGGGGCTGGCCCAGTGCCAGCCCACTGTATGCAGGATCTCATCCTGCAAGCACTGGTGGGCCTGAGTAAATCTACTCGTGCTAATGGCCTTATTAAGCTCAAGCCTGTATACGTTACAAATCTACACAAAGAGAAATTAGGGCCCAGATTAGATTAGTTGCTAAAGCCTGTGAGTGCACAGCTGTTTGCCAAATTGCACGCTGAATTTCATTTTTGCTTAGACTTTTACTGATAGCAATTTGAAGGCAGTCATTAGAGCCATCAGCCTTTGAATGAGAAATTTCAAGGGACACTTCAGTATAAATCTGCTCCTCAGCTATAAGAAATTATTCCTGATTTGCTTTGGGCTATGGAAACCAATTACATGAATTTTTCACAATAACCTGTTTCTCCCAAACAGGGGTAGCGCTCCTGGCCATAAACAGACATATTTTAACTTCCAATTAACTGTATGGGTGTGTAAACATAAGGAAAACTGCTTTTTCAACTTTAATTTAATAACCAGAAAATAATGGGAGGAAAGAATCATCATTTACAGTTGGACTATGAGGCTCTGGCCATCCTTATTCCCTTCCTCTGCAAGCCAGCTGGATTTGTGAACACAGAGATACCCTTTCCCATTAAATCATAAATACTGCAGGCTTTACTCCTTACTGGTGCCTAGGTTCCAAGATTTAGGAAAGGGTGGGATACTCATTTTCAGAGCTAAACTTGACATAACTCACAGTGCTCTAGTTTTCTTTTAAACTTCAGGTGTGCTTTTCTGCTATTCCAGATTCTCCAGAGCTGTCCTGTAATCTGCTGAATTCACTCCCTGGTGATGTATCAATGTCAAAGGGATGCAACTGGTAATTCCACCTGGCTCTTAAACTGCCTGGCTGCCATCAAGGTATGGGTTTTCCCTCTTCCAAACTACGGTGAAAGTGTTTTAATCTTATTATTAGTCTAAAAATAAGTCATTACTAATGCTTAGAGTAATTGTTATCTTCTTTCCCTGCCAGCCCATTCTATATTAATTTAAGTATTTCTAAACTGCAGCTTTGTACGTAGGACTCTGGTATCCCATGTCATTTGTTTGAAAATCCTGAGAGCATTTTCTTACATAAAGGTTGCACAGGAAAGGAAGAGGATCTTTTTATTTACCTTCAGATTTCCATCCTTTAGGACTTTCTTGCTGGGTGTTCTCAGGTTGCTCCTGCAATTAGAAGACTTAATTGGTTTTATATGATCCCTGAGACTCCTGCATCCCCCAGGAGCTGGAGTTTTCATTAAAACCACCACCCAATATCATGAGACTTGCAATTAAATTCCTGAGCTGCCAGCACGGTTACAAAAGGTTTGCAAAGCTGGGGAGGGGGGATAAGTATTTTTTGTGAGTAGGGTCTCAGATTGTATGGGCTCCTCCAGCTCCTGTTTTAGCAAAGCTCTGGATGTTTACTCGGAGGCACAGCACTTCTTAAGCCAGACCCAGCCAAGTCTTCAGCCAAGCTGGGGCAGGACAGATGCACTCACAGAACTTGCATGTTGCCTGTGGGAGGGTAAGACCCTCTAATTGCTGGATGAGCGCTTTTCTTAATCCATGTGTGGAAGGACCTGGCTGGCAGATGGAAAGATGGACTATGAAAATTTCAGTTGCATCTTCTGTGACTCTTGCAAAGGTTAAGGTTACTGCAAAGCTTTTCTTCCCAAGAAGTAGTAGCAAAACTAAGCATTCATGGTATGTCTCTACCCTCCAAATACAGCTGAGTAGAAAAGGAGTGCATCACACCAACTTTTCTTCCAGTTGCTTGGCTTAGTGCAGTGATCGTAGTGCAACATGGGAGAAGTTGTGCCTGCCAGGTTGGGGTGTGGACTTAAGATCTGTTCAGAAGGAATGAGAGATTTTCCTTTGTTACCTTATTATGCACCTAGCAATGACAAAACCATCAAAGTTTAAAAAGAGCAGTGTAGGGGAAAAGTGCTGGTATGTTGATAAGGTAATGGATCTGTGATCCATGTGTCCAGATGTGTCTTCCCTTGCTGTGCTCCTGAAGGGTTGAAGCACAATCAGAAGTTCATTTGAAATTGTGAAAGTCATGAGCGAGGAGCATTGGTAGGTCAGAAGGAAGAGCCATCAAGAACAAACTTGTTGTTTTGGACTGTTTCCTTCTCTAGCACCTTAAAAGAAAAAAACACAAAAAGAGAGAGTGCATTGTAGAGCCAAAACCTCATATACCAAGTCACAAAATTTCAAATAAATTTTTTCCCTTCCCAATTAGGAAATTAAAATCCTTCCAGGTATTGAAGAAGAGGAAGCTGTGCAGGGTTCTGTGGTACTTTCCTGTCAGCCCTGGCTGAAAAGGCACTCAGGCAGGTACCCATCCTTCCTTTCTTCCAGCTGCAGTCCACTGAGCTCCTGTCTTCCCATGGGAGGTGGCCCTTGTGGCCTTGCCACACAGGTTTCAGACAAGTGTGTATTTGTCCTTCGGGTAGTTGCTATTTTCGCCCATTTAGGAATTGGAGAGAGGCAGTCCTTTTAAAAATAAGTATTCAGAATAACTTGTGATTTCAATTGTAAACAAGCTTGGTGTGGTTATGTAGCAGCAGCTGCTGGGGAACATGGATTGTTTTATCTGACAGGTCCATCCTATCTCTTGGTCTAGCAGGCCAGGAGACCACGCTTTCCTGGGAAGAACCACCACTGGACTAGCAGCCATTTTTTCCCTTTTTCCTTTTTTCCCCACCAGCAGCAGTGCTACTTTTCTAACTTAAAAGTAAAACCTGTTCCTTTGCTCCTCACCGTGCGAGCCTGCAGAAGAAGCGTGCAGGAAGATGGGCAGAGGCTGGGAACACTTTCATCATAATGGGGCTGTGTGTGTGTTTGTGTGTGTGTGTGTGTGTGTGTGTGTGTTTGTGTGTGTGTAAACATCCCGACCATCCCTGGGGGAGCCCTCTCTGGGAAGAGCTTCAGAGCTGGCAGCAGTGTGCCATGCTGATAAGGAGATGAAACAATAGCCACGACACGGAGAGCCTTCACACAATTACTCGGTGAGGATGTTACGGAGTCAAGCGCTTTGTGCCTTTTCTGCACGGAGCAAATCTGCTCACTCCTGAGTGGTTAACTCCTTCTCTTCCTCCACTGTGTCTTTCAATGCACAGCTTTTAAGAGCATCCAAATTTATGAATGCTAAGGAAATGGCCCTTGTGTGTCCCGTTATTTGCAAGGGTTTACATTTCCCTTCTTCAAGGGCCACTGTGAGGCCCCTAATCCACTGCAATGGAGCCCAAGCCCTGAGGTTGTGTGAAGATTCAGGGATGCACAAGCCGTGCTGTGGCAGGAATGGGAAACCCGAGACGTCCTTGCTTGAGATCCAGAAGTGGAGTTAAGGAATCAAACTTCTTGCATTATTGATGCCTCCTTTCCTCATTAATGCCACAAAGATTTATGGGAAGGGACTTCATGGTGCTAATGAAATTACCCACCTAAATCTCCCCTGCGCTGATGGCAGGGAATGCTCCGGTTCTCTGCCCTCACGTTAGTGCCAGGTGAGTAATTGAATTTTTTGTTAGCTAGCAAAAGTAAAAGTCCTTGATTTTTGTTGGTGGTGTTGAAGGATTTTCAGTACCTTTTGCTTAGACTTGAGTTATAATTTGAAATACAAATTGAAAACATTTTGATAATTTTTCCCATTCCAGTGCCCGTGAGGGTCAGTGGTTTCAGTCAGTAAACTCTGCTTTTTATTCCCATGAACAAAATGCCATCCTGCAGCATTTCATTTACCTCTGTTTACTGCACAAAATCTGTCTAAAAGTGCATCTTTGAAATAGGTGCATTTCCCATTGACACTAACAGCAATTACTGGTGAAGTCCTTAATCTGCTGTTCCTCTGATGTGCATCACTGGTTGAAGGCAAGGAAGACATCTCCTCCTGTGCCTAGGAAGTGAGCTGTGCTCCTCTCAAAGTGCAAGCTGAGAGAAGCCCAGCAAACTCACCTTTTAGGGTCAGGCAGACCCAATATTTCTTGAGGCTTGTGGCAAAGACAGAGCACGGAAAGACTCTCTGAAGGGGACATGAGTCTGAAAATGCCCAGAGGCTGCAGAGTAAGAAGGTCAGAGCCTGTATCAGAGGAATGTGAGCCATTCTGGGGGACATCCTTCACCCCAGGCAGGAGCAGGTGTTCAGGCTGTGTGTCCTTCCCTCCCTCACTTTGTGGTAACTTGGGGCAGAGGCCCCATCCAGTGAAATGGCTGTGGTAGGAGCTGTGAACTTCTGCATCCCCGTGCCTGCTCCTGTCGGGACTTTCCTGTTGCTTCAAGTCTGGTTATGATTTTGCTGAAAAATCCTTATCCGTGGCTTCATGGCTGCCAGTTAATTTCCTAAAATCCCCTTGCATTTAATATCTGTGCCAGTGCACAGAACTGCAGTGGTTGAGCTTGGGGAGAATAAAAGGAGCAGCACAATCACTTGTGCTGAGTAGGACTGACTTCTGATCTGGTGAAAATGACTGAAAGAGTAGGAATAAATCTAAAAAAAGTCCCTCTGAAACCAAGATAGGAGGATACAGCTGGGGCTGGGTAGCCCTTTGTGTGAAAACACTTTTACTAATATTGTTCAAGTGTGTGTACAGACACCTGGGAATGATTTGTTCCTTGTCGTGGGCCTGATCCAGTGTAGCTGTGAGTGTTGGCAGGAAAGGTGACTGAGTCAGCTGCTCCCTGCAGTAGGAGGAGAGCCTGTGTCTGTAGGAAGGAGAAATAAAAGTTCAGGACACTGGAAGTATAAGACTCTGGAGATTAATGATGGAAAACTATCATGTGTTTGGGGAGAGGAAAGCAAGCAGGAAACAGGAGCCTAAATTAGGCTGCAGCTCCCTGGGCAGAGCACTCAGGTTATAAATATTCTGGCAGCATTTAGAGCAGGGCTGGCTGTGCTGATTGCTCTTTGCTGTCCTTGACAGTATCTGTGTGTATTCACACTACTATTCTGCTGTGCTGACAAAACCACACGGAGTATGTCAGAGGTGTGGGAGGAGGCTGAGCGTGGGTTTGGCAGCAAGACTTCTGACTCTGCTGGAGAGTGTGGAGGCTGTGCCCTGCTTGCCACGGCAGCACTGCTGGACAGGAGCAGTGGGTTGGCTTTGGAGCTTTTTCATGGCTCAGCTGGTGCCAGGGATGCTGGTTTTAAAGATCATCTTCTCAAAGGAGCCAAAGCTTTCCATGAGATCACTGACTCACCTTGATCTTTGTGATCAAGCTGGTACAAGGCTTGAAAAGAGGCATCACCATCCTCGCTGATGGGTGAGGGTAAATGAGGCATGAAGAGGAAAATGTGGGGTGCTGATGTCCCAGCTGGGTGGAAGAGCTGGGAGCAAAGCTACAAAACACTTCTCACTGTCAGGCTTAAGGCACAGCAGATTTTAGCCTTCAAAATCCCACAGCAATTGTTTTACAGGAGCAAAAGAGTCATTGCTGTGAGGAGCCGGCGCCTGCTTGAGCTCCACCTTTCCCTCCCATTGTCATGGCCCTTTCCTCGGGAGGAATGAGGTGCAAGAGGAAGTGAACAGCTCCCGCAGTTTGTGATAAACGAGACCAGGCACTGGTCAGCGTTTCCTCGGCTGCAGTTGATGGGGTCACTGGGAATTGCTGCGTTGCTGAGTGCAGTCAATCCACTTACCAGCACAGCGTTGCTTCCAAAGGATCCCAGCCAGCTGCTCCTGTCTGCTGCGGCGCACGGAAATGAAAAGTGCAATCCAGACTCTGGTTCCAATGAAACTTCTCTCTAATCTGGAATAGCTCTACCCCGGGAGGTACCTTAAATATGACAGCAGGGCTGCTATGTCGGGGAGTATGCTTTTTTATTCGTAATGAAAAGAACTTTATTCCTATCATAAAAAAGTTTAGTGCAGAGAGTTAACTGAGGTAATGTTTTCAGAAGCTGAAAATACCAGGAACTCAAATAAAAGGCAACAGTGATTTTCTTTTTTTCTTTTTCTTTTTCTTTTTTTTTATTTTTTTAAATTTCGTTTTCACCTCCTTTAAAGCCCCTGAGAACTCATTTCCTGGTGTCATTGTCATAACTCCAAAACTAAGTAATTCATTTGTATTCGTGTCATCCCACGTATGCTTCTGTAAGCATTGCATGTGATTCAAGCTAAATGAACAGTCAAGCTAAAGCTGGTACTGAGCAAACCCGGCTGCAAACGGTGTGTACAGTCAGGAATAGAACCCTTTGCAAGAGCTCCACTGTGCCATCAGGTGTTCTCTGCTGGATGCAGTGTTTTTCTTGGATCATTTAAACAAAAAGACAACCTTGATTTTGGTTTCCGTATATGACACATTATGAGACCAGTGCTGATGTCCCCGTGGGGTCAGTTTAAGTTTTGCCTCCTGCTCTAGCTGAGACACTGGGCTGGTATATTTGTCCTATAGGAAGGATACATGGAACTAGGACAGGCAGCACAGGCTCTAGCCTTGAAATTTAAGGTTGCTTGCTCTGAGCTTAAATGTGTGGGGTAATGGTTACCAGAGATGGAGCTGGTCAGCTAAGTCTGATATTTCTTGGATGCCAGTTTCCTCTGGATGGGGAACATTTTGCAGACCTGGATTATGAGCATTGCTGTATCAGTCATTGTCATCTACTTGACAACAATCTCACCTCTGAGTCTTCACCCAGTCTGTGAGTTTGGTTGTTTTAGAGCAACCTGAAGGAGAACGAGCTTTGAAACCCAGAGTCATGTGAGCTTGTTTGCAAAGAGAAGGATGTGAATAAGTTAACTGTGTTTACCTCATGAATTTGAGATTTGCGGGGAGTTTTTAGCTTCAGTAAATGAACTCAGTGAAGGAACAGAGAAGTACTTTTTCCCCAGTACCTGATCTGCATCTCATTTAATCAGTTAGCTTCCATTTTGATATTTACATTTCACTCTGTTAATGCTGTTGGACTAAAGTGACTTTAACCAACAAGGTTGAATATTTTAAGAAAAATTTCTGAAACTCTCTGTCTGCTCATTCCTGGTTGTGCTGGTGTCACTGATGTGACTAAAGTCAGAGTGAGTAACCTAAATGTCATTCCAAAGTAAGACTTTTCATATTAAACTCTAGGTTTTGGTTTAATAAATCAATAGCCTCTCAACTAATCCCACTGTTCAGCCAACCAGGACTTTAAACCAGGCCACTTCTGTAAAAAGAACCAGTGTTTTTTTGACATGTCCCTTTGCCAGATGAACCAGTAGTTACTGTATGGTTATGGGTGAGTTATGGTTATTTTTAGGGTTAGGGTTCATGCTGAGACAACAGGGAAGAGGCTAAAGCATAGTGGAGTGGGGCTGTGAAGAGACTCCCAAGGGAAGTGTGGGCTGCCAAGCGATCAGAGCTGTGAGAAGGTTCTTGGTTGTTGTGTTATAGGTGGGGAAGGAAATCCAAAGGGATACCTTGCTTGTCTCTCACTCCCTCTCAATCATAGTTGCTTCTGGGGCCAGATGCATCCCTTTCCTGGAGCATAACTTCCAGCTCCAAGGAGACCATTAGCAATTTTACTTATAGTTTGAAATGTATCATTTATTCATTGTTATCTTATTTTGAAGGAAACGGGCCATTCCTGATATTGAAATCACAAGTTTTAATGACTTCTTTCTCCATGAGAATTCATTGGGCTTTATTTCATCAGCCACCTAATACAAACTATGATCTTTGCAAACAGCAACTGCAAATTGCATAACAGGAAAAACAGACTGTGGACATGAGGGAAAAACCACCCTGGATGGGTGTCTAGGCAGTTCAGTTCTGCAAAATCTAAAATCAGATACCCATAGTTTAGGTAAACTGAAGCTGAGAGAAAGCAAAACACTTTGCAGAGCCAGGATGAATGAAAAGCCAATCTGAATATCAAATTGACCTTGCTCCAGGGGAGAATAATTTGGCATGATGAATTTGCTGTCTCTGAATGTAATGCTAACAGACAAACCAAGTGGTTTGCCTGGGAAAAAAAGGACAGGAGGTGAACTTAAAGTCACAAGAAAATAAGGGTCTTGATCCCAGTGCAACACTGAGATCGTTTTGGAAGCAATACACTTCTAAGGGAAAGCAGCACTGCTTTAAGGGAAAGATGCAAGGTTTTTCTTTGTAGGAGTGTTCCTTTATGCAGAAATTTTACAGCTATTGACACCATTTCAGCACAGCAGCTCAGGGACAGCATTAATGAGCACAGGGCAAGTAGAAATAAGTGTATTAGAAATGAGGAAAAAATACCCTGTAGAGGGACTGAGGGAGTGGGTACTGAGAGGCATATCCTGGCCTCAGTGAAGTTACTGAAAATATTGCTATGAATGTCCAAAAATATATGAGGGGATTTTTTTCTTTCTCTCTCTCTTTTTTTTTTTTTCCTCCCCTCTCCCTTAACAGTGTTTCTGTAGCCAAGCAGCCTTCCTCCAATGCCTGGAGTGGCTCCATTCATCACTAAACCCACCACCCTGAAAGCCGGACAGGAGTGGTTTCATTCCCAAAGTCTCACTGCCAGGTCTCATTAGTGAAGTAAGTAAGTGCTCTCTTTTCTCCTAATTACCCTTTGCTGACATCCCTGGTGCTGTTCAGCTTCAGCTTATGGTCCCTTCAAGCTAAGTGCAGCTTCATAAAAAGCCAGCCTAAGATGTGCAGTGTAGGAAGGCTTCCCTTCTTACCCACCTGCTGGGTGGGTGCAGAGCATAAATGCAAGGGCTAAATGAGAAGGTGGATTGGCAGGAACAGGAGCAGGAAGATTGTGCCTGTTAGTTACCACTGGGTCTCAGGGGAGTTTTGCCACCAAATTCCATTAAAATGAGAGTTTCAACCTTTAAAAGTACCATTCAGTGGCTTGTTTTGTTAAAAAAGCTAGCAAAGATTGTATATTAGTCTCTGACAGGGCTACATTTGGGCGAAAACCATACTGAATTATTTATTTTGTCATTAATGTCACACAAACCATGGTAAGGAGAATTATATGGGCTGCAAAAGCGAGTGGCTCTAAGTCAGGTTCAAACAAATGGAATTGTTATTCTTCAATACTAGTGGCGGGTTGCAGCTGCCTAATGCATCCAGGAGAGGATGAGAAGTGAATGGTAAATCAATGGAAAGGTTCACACCTGACTGACAGCTTTTAAATAATGTAAAGGGTCCTTTGGCACACAGCAGGGTTATACAATACATTAGCATTTAAGACCAGTGGAAAGACATGCAGGGAAATGTTTTTGAAGTTTTGTCCTTGTAGCTGCAAAGCTTAAAGTGCTGGAGAAGAGAGCACCTGGAAAATGGGGTGGAAAGCTTGAACTGTGCCTGGAGAACAAGAAAACAAAATCTTAATTTGACCAGACTGAACTTTGTTGGTATTGGCCTTTGGTAAGGCCAGAGGGGCCCTTGTGCTGCACAGGACAGAGGATTCAAGGGATGGTGCTCTCCGCAACAGTCAGAGCAAGGAGGTGAACCTCTGGGAGTTGGGGCTCAGCCCTCTCTTGTGCCACACAAGTGACATCTCTGTAAACGGCACTATAAGAGTTTCCACAACTTGGTGCTCTGCCCACCTCTTGTCAGCTTGTGGACAGACAAACCCGGAGGTTCATAGCTGTGTTCCTTCTTCTATAAAGCACCCCCCGTTTCCCTGGACAAACATCTTAGGCAAACACAAACAGAAGCAGTAGGATGAACAGATTTAGAAGCCACGTCTGGTAAATATGTTTGCAGGTTGCAGTCACGTTCATGCTCTGGTTCTGGAAGTCTGATGATTGCACATTCTCTCCAGGTATGTGTACACGTTGGCTTGCTCATGTGTGTGGTCTCTCTCTGAATCATGAAAACTCTCAACTTTGCATTTCTGACTCCAGAAATTGGTTATAAATGCATCATTGATTTTGAGCTGTTTGGTGTCCTCAAAAAAGGGTAAGAGGATGTCTGTGAGCAGACAGATGGATACACCTTCGTGTTATGGTTAGTTTATGGCCATAAACTGAAACACAAGAAGTTCCACCTCAACATGAGGAATAACTTTCCACTGAGGGTGGCAGAGGACTGGAACAGCTGCCCAGGGAGGTCGTAGATCCTCCTTCTCTGGAGACATTCCAAACCCACCTGGACGTGTTCCTGTGTCACCTGCTCCAAGTGATCCTGCCTTGGCAGGGGAGTTGGACTGGTTGATCGCCAAAGATCCTTGCCTACCCTAACAATTCTGTGGTTCTGTGTTTCCCTATCACACATCAGGCTGGGAGAAAGTGGGATTTGGCAGGGATGGTATCTGATTTCTGATTCAGCAGCAGACTTTTTGTGGGACAAAGGTGTACAGGGATTTATGCAGCTGTGGAAGCTGTGCAGCTTTCTGTTTTGTCATGTATGAAATTGGGAGAAATAGCCTGAAAATTATGTAGTGATGAAAAGTACCTTAGTGGCTGTATGGTACTGAGGCACAACTGTAATGAGGTAACAAGACTGTGAAACTTTGGTTTAATAATTTCCTACTTTAATGGCTAAAGTTTATGGGAATAGTATCAGAAATACATCTGATTTTTTAAGAAGCTGAGGCATCATTTATTCTACAGTGAGAAATGACAGCCAGTAGGAATACCAAAATTAAGTTTTCATGTAACTTTAGTGAGGATGTGCCTGTCAGTTCACGAAGGTCGAGAGTTTGTTTTTGCTTGTCAGATAGTCCACAGCAGATTGGGAGCTTTATATGGAAGATTTCATGGAATAAGTTGTGTACTGTAATAGCTGGATGCAGCCTTTAAACAGGCACATTCATCAAAAGGGGCTTCTGGCAGCCAGGAATGGGCTCATGAAATTAATTGCAAATATTTTCTAAGCAATAGAAAAATTTGAAGGTTATCATACCTTTAATTTAATGATGAGCAAAATTCTGCTGTGTTTTGTTCATGAATACTAATCTAAAAAACCCAAATCTAATAACACCGTTTGCTTCAGTGTCTTTAGACACTCCTTTAACCTGATAGAGCTATGAAGAGTCTCTCCACTCTTCCCAGGGTATCTTCTCTTTTATCTACCACCCACTTGTCTTCTCACTTGATCTCCTCCTCCCAGCTGGGTATGCTCTGAAGTCCTCACTTGTTTTTGGTGCCTCCATGCCAAGGAATAGGAGTTAGGAACAACACAGCAGTGGACAGCTGAGTCCCCTCTTTGATAAGAAGAACCAGCAGACAGAAGCAGGAGAGTCTCCTCTCATCTGGCTGCCTGGAAATCCTGATTAGCTCCCTTTAACCATGAATGTAACACAGCAACTTAAAAAGTGCCTCCACCAAACTTTCACTGGATTTACTTGACTGGACATTGTTGTTATTTATTGGCCTATTAATTTCTCTGTCACTACGTGCATATGGGTCATACATCATGTGTGACACATCACTAGTGGTTATTTTGGTCTGTTCTTTTCTTCTCCCTAAATCATGGATAATGATACTGAGCAGCATGGGCCAAATATACAGCCCTCAGGGACCTGTCAGGCATACTCTCATGGGTGAGGATTTCACCACTCACCATTTGGTTGTTTTGGTTGTGAAATGCAGCACACACTGATTTGATTCTGCTCTGTGAACCCACAGGCAGAGTGTTTGCATGACCTAAAGATCAGCTCAGATAAGGTGTGATGAAGGAAAGCCCTCCCAAATACAGGGCAGAAAACTGATCGTGCTCAATAGCCTCATTTTATGCCATGCTGTTAGGAGCCACCTATTTGAATAAAAGTTTTAGAAAGCTCATCTAAGTGGTTGGCTGGAAAGTTGAGTGTCTTGAAGACTCTGGAGGGGCGTTATTGGAGTGGGATAAAAAGATTATTTGGCAGAATCCTCTCTCTTGACCTGTACTCCAATGTGAGTGAACGTACAATTTTAACCTAGAAGAGTAGCTCCTGGAAAAAAAAAACCAAAACTTTGAATATTAATACAAGTTAATCTCCATTAACTGTAGGAAGTGGGTTTGCCTGCATTACAGTGGGTAAAGCCACTTCAGGTTTTCCCCTTGCTCTAACACTGTTTGTTCCCTGAGTAATTACTCATATTCATACAGCACTTTCTTTTCCTGACCAACAGGACTGCTGGTTTGCCACAGCAACCCCAGTGGTGACTCTGCTGCTGGGGTACAAAGCACCTTCCAGTAGATGCACACCAGTACGTAACAGGAGCTTAGGAAGTCGTTGGTGTTTTAAAGCAAAAATGATCTGATGCGTTAGTGAGATGCCAAACAGAGAAAAGAAGGTATGCTATGAGCTCATTAACCAAGAATCCTTTGTAATCATCTTCAGTAATACTTTGTTTCCTCTGTTGGGTTTGTTTCCTCTTAATTATGCACACAAAAATAAATGATTGAGAAATGAAAGAATACAATTGCAGGTGATGAAGGACATTTTTAGCTTAGTGTTTGGCAAAGACATTATTAACACAGCCAAAAACAACCACAGGTGAGAGGGGATCTGTGTTTCCCTGACAGGAAGCCACTCTGGGATTGCAGTGATCCAGACCAGAAGGCTGCTGGATGCTCCCCCTGGGCTGGCTGCAGAATTTTTAACCAGTGACTTGGGTTCCTGCTCAAGCTGAGTGTGTTCGGAGGAAGGCAAGGAATCCCTCATCTTTTGGCTGACCTCTTTTTGGTCTTTCTCTGAAATGCTGCTGCTGTTGCAAAAGTCACAATAGGTTGCTGCTTTGTGATGTGTCAGGGCACAGGGTGGAGAGCAACCAGCAGATTCTGAGCACATTTTCCTGGCTTGGAGTTAGCCTGGCTGCTGATCCATGGATTGAAGTGATTTACTCACCCTGAGAAAAGAGACCGTCCTCTCTCAGGTGTGTTTGACTCTTCTGGCTGGAGCTGCTGTGAAAGCTCAGCAGTGGGGACCTGTGCCTGTGTCTCTGTGGAGGTGCACTGAGGGAAGTGGAGAAAGTTGATTAATTTTCCAGCCTTACAGTTTAATAGCCATTTCATCTTGGAAATGATAGAGCAGAGAGAGCTGTATAGAAATAAAGAAGATGCAGGAAAGCAGGAAATTGAGTATCACTTCCCACAACCGTCCTCAGGTCTGATTGTTCTTCCTTTGAGATCAGCTGAGGTTTCCCCATCATTTATGCAGGTACCCCAAGGTGTCCTTATCTGTTTTCCTGGCACACTTTGGAGCTGTTCCAAGGCTGTGTGCAGCTGCAGCACCTGGGGCAGGCTAGCAGCTGTGTGAATGGATTTGAAACACTATTTTGGAACAAGTCATGCCAGATCCAAAACCTCTGGGTAACAACTACCATGATGCTGAGAGCTCTGGATAGAGACCTAGAAGTAGGGATAACCAGCTGCAACTGAGCAAACCCAGCTTAGAAAAATGACTGTCAAAACAGGCCTGCTTTATTTTTGCTGAAAATTTGATCAATAGTCAGTGTTTAGACTGAACAGTTTCATTATATTATCAGAATCTTCTCATTCCTTTGGGGTTAACTATGGGCAAAAAGGAAATAATTCCTTTAAATGAAATTTCAGATAAGAAAATAGGATGCAGGACTATATGGCCTTTTAATAAACAAACAAATAATAAAAACCCAGCCAACTAAAAAAATGCACCCAAAAGAGAAGCTTTTGTGGAAGGCTTGGCCAGCAGAGATCCAAAGCAGATCACAATCCAATAATTGGTGGCTTTTTGTACCATCAGTTCTGGTTTTTGAAGCACTAAATTTATCTTTGTGTCTCTGTTTAAAGAAAACCTCAGGGTCCTGCCTGCCTTCACTAAAGCAGGAGTAACAGCAACAGGGGATGGCTATGAACATCATCTCCAGGCCTCCATGGGCTGCGTCCATCATCATGGGCCAGGGACTTTGCACAAGGTGATCTGGGGATGCTCTGCTGCAAAAAAAAAAAAAAAAACAGGAAAAAATTCCATTATTTCTGCTTCATTTGTTGTCAGTACATGAAGATATGTTGATGTTCAGCAGGAGTTGGCTTGCCAGAGGGAACACGTTGCAGTTAACCTTGATGTACTGAAGCAAAGATCAGGGTGAGATTGAAGTGGGGATTGAGGGGAAAGCAGAAGCAGGTGAGCCCTGCTTAGTGGAGAGCCTTTCTCCCTGTGTGGGGGGTTGGCAGCAGTACATTTCATTTCATGGGTATTGGGAGCTGTAAGAGTGAAGGCAGGGCTCAGGATAAGGTTCATCTGGACCTTAGTCTGGAATTCATGGAGACCAGTGGTCTGGGTTAAGGCTTCTCTTGGAAGTGTCTATTGGCTGTAGAGAGCCTATGCTGGCAGGGCGGATCAAGCTACATTTGATGTCAGTATTTGAGTTGGCAGGAATGAGGTTAAGAACAGTTTTGGACTTTGTGTCGGGTTGAAGGTTGGGTTTAACTTCTGCACAGTGTGTTTTCCTTTTAGTAAGGGGTAAGACAGAGCAGCATATGAAGAAATGTTAGAAATATATTTTTAGAAAAAAAGGTATTAGAAAGCAAAGAAACAAAACCCAGACACAGTATTTTGTTTGCACAGTGAACCCTCCAAATCAGTTTCTGTGTGCACAGCTTCATCTTGCAGTTGAAAGCATTTTGAAATCCACCCTCTTCCTCTCTGCTGCTGCAGGAGACCCAGCTGGGTAATGATGGCTGGGTTTCATCTGCATGATTCTGGGAGTCAAAGGGATTGTGTTCTCCATGGCTTATTAGGTAGGATGTCTACAGAAAGTGCTTGTCATCTGTATTCCAGAATCAGCTTCCCCAGCCGCACTCTGCTCTGGAGCTGACACCTGCAAAAGAAAAACAAGTTGTTGCTTCTGATTTGTCCATTGTTTTAATATTTGTTTTCTCTGTGTAATGGTGATCCCTGGAAGAGATGCAGTGTTTGGACCTTCCTGCCTGTCCAATAGGTTATATTTTAAAGGGAAATTTTATCCATGCTCCTGCTGCAAATCTCCAGGAAAACGGAGATACTAAATAGGTGTTCCTGGAGCATTTTTTAATGCCTCATTTCCTCAAGAGAGGAATCTTTAGTGATATTTTCTTCTGCTGATAACCCTCCTTCCCTTCTCCCCAGCTTTTTCAATACCAACCCTGTGAAGGTGGTGGAACTGTGAGCCCTTTTTAAGATTCTCTTTGTGTGAGCCATGGAAAACTCTGCTCGTCCACAGCCCAATACCTCCATCCATGGAAGCAGGCAGGGTTAAGGTGCCTGTATCTCCATGGTCCCTCCCCATGCTGCTGTACCGTTTGTTTTCCTGATGGGAAGAGCAACATTTTGTGACTAAGGCACAGCTTTTTAACAGCAGCAAAATTACTGTCCTTTCTGACTAGTCCTGCAAAGAAAATCTCTCAGATCCGACTCTCCAGGGGCTGAAATCAGTGCGGGTGTTAAGCAACACGGCTTGGCTATTTGGATAAAATAGCCTAGTTTTGATTAGGTAGGGAATCAGAGGATAAAGGGATTTATTTTTCTCAGAATTGGTCATAGAATAGCCATTTGAAAACCTGGATCAAATAGCTAAAGCCACTATCTTCCCCTCGAGGCTTTCTTTTGGTTCCTTTGTAGCACATCAACTTAAAAGAGACTTAAACTCCAGTTTCTGAAGGTTGCTGAGTGGGAGGGAGAAAAATAAAAAGGGAGTTTGGAGTTCACAGCTGCAGCCTCTTAGGAAATTGTGGTAACAACCTGTCATCCTTGGAGTCGTGGCTGATAATGCTTGTGTGTCCTTGTGCCTCTGGTCTTTATCTAAATTATCTGCTGGCACATCTGAAACTTAATGATGCCACATGACACTTGGTACAATCCAGTCTCTTTGACCTGTTCCCCCCCTCCTGGTACTCGGGAAGGCAGCATGGACAGGAGGGGAAAAAAGCTTTTTTGCTACATTTTGCTGCTGACGTTAATGGTCTCCAACCTGACATTTGGGCATTGCAGACCAAGAAGCTGATGCTTTCACACACCTCCAGACAGGTCTTTACGGTGTATTCCTAAACTATATTCAGTGTTAAAAGGAGAGAACAGACACAAAAGTGCCCTTTTTAACAACTCTCATGTTAAGGAGCTATTCCTACTGAATTGGCACAGGGGCATGTGATGCTCTTCCCTCCAAACAGATCCTGGAGGCCCTGGATGGGTGACAGGGTGGGTGGACAGAGCTGCTCATGAAGCAGGGGCTGACAAACCTGACCCCATGTAAAGTATGGGACTGGCAAAGACCCCACAGAGCTGCCCCCCAGACACCAGCTGTGACTCCAGCATCTCTCCCAAATCTTCTCGGATTTGCAGTAACTTTTTTAGCCCTTCATGTCACCTGCTTGGATCTTAATTTGATTTGCAATTCACGTGCAGCCAGGTTACCTGAAGTATATAGAAAGAAACAACACGAATGTCCTCCAAGATGTGATAACAAAAGAATAGAAAAAGAAAGAATTCCCTTAAAGAGGAGGAATAAAAAAAAAAAAAAGAGCAAAGCAAAAAAAGAAGAAAGACTCAGTTATTTTTCAGATATATTTGGTGAGGATTTTTTTTCAAAGACCTTTTTGTTTTAATAGTCTTTGATTAAAAGGAAAAACTGTTTTATTGAGAGTACTACTTCTGCTTCTTTTCTGAAGAATTAATATTTGCCCAGGAAAAAATACAGCTTCCACTTTGCATGCTAATTTTGACTGCTTATCGTTGCTCCTTTTAATTTTTTTTTTTTAATGGAGTTATGCCTGGATCCCTGTAATCATAAATTCTACACGAAGAAAGAACATGAATGCTACTGCAGATCTGCTTGCTGATTTTCAAAATATCTTATACAATTTCCAAAGTGTCTTCTGCAATATATGACTTGGAGACAAGGCACACTTCCTTCAGTATAAGAAAGGAAAAAAGGGCAAGTTTTCTTGCCTCTCTGCTTCCAGAGAAAAGCTGGAACATTCAAAATCTAAAGGCTTCAGTAAGAGAAGATGCATAATGAGCAAATTTTTCAAAATCTTACTGTATCTAAGTGACATCCTGGGCTTTGGTGACTTCTTTCATAATGTGTTGAGCTTTGTTGTTTTGGCAGTGGATGTTATCTACTCTGGAATTACACTTCAGTGTGGGATATGTTGCTACAACAGGAATGGGGTTTCAGAATGATGTAGGCTCTCTCCTTAGGGAGAATTTTCCCACAGCTCATGCCGTCATCACAGGGATGCCCACTCCGATCATGTCCTTGCTGTTCCAGGCACAGTTTCAGGGTATTCCCATCACAGGTTAGATAGGGCTCCACATTTGCCAAGGAGTTTGCTGTGGTTTTTTTTTTTCCTAGCAGTCAACCAGACAACCACTGCCCAGCTCACAGGGTGAGAATTCCCTCCCTGGGTATATCCAGCTGGGAGGAACAGTCGGCTGTACATCGGTTGTGACATCGTCCTTGAAGCGAAACCGTGAGTCCAGAAGTGAGGAGCAGTTTCTGTCACTGCTTTCCCTAGGAGGGAATTTTTCTCCCATTGAAAAGCCCCCCACCTTTGCAGAGCTGGGCAGGCAGGCAGGGTGGTGCTGTCTCATTAGCATGTTGCATTTTTAATGATTTCTTCTACCAAGAGCACAAGGTAGCTCTGAAGCGTTAAGCAGAAACCAGGAAACTTTTTGTCTTTCACTGCACAGAGAGAAATGCACTACAGCTCTGAGCAGCAGTGCCAGGATGATGCTGGGTGAACAAGCTAAATCAGTGGTAAGCAGTTCCTTTAAGAGTGAAAAAGGTGTTAAAGCAGTCAAGATTTGTGCTGCTTTGAAGCTCACAGGCATGACATTTTTGGTGGGTTTATTACATTTTTTTGTGTGTTTGAGTCAAGCTGATAGTGTCAAATTCTGATAAGACAAATTCCAACATCCTAAAGTCAAATGATTATATAAAGCAACATGTACAAACTGTGAGTTGGGGGTTTTTTTCTTTTCATTCACTCAAGGTATTTCGAATACATCTGAGAATTTAACCATGTCTCTCTCTGCAGTTTAGAAACAAGCTGAGGTAGTTACTTAGTTAATTCGAAATTACTGGAAAAGATGAAGACAGCTTGTGATTTCCAAAGATCTGGATATGTAAGACAGCCTGTATCTCCACCTGAAGAAATTTTGTTGTAATGTTCTTCATCTTCTCATTTTGATGAAAAAGTCGAATTATTTTGATAGTGTTCCAAATGAGGTATTGCCTTTTCAGGTAGTGCCATTTCAGCTTGTATCACAAAATGCAATGTTTTATCATTCCATTTTGCTTAGGAAAATCTATTCTTGCCTAAATTTTTTCTGCAACACATCATCTGGAGGTATTCCAAAACAGAACAACACAAAGAGCTCATCTTGAAGTGTTTGGCTTCTGCACTGGAGACTTCTGAGCTCTCATCACAATAGGATCTGACCCCCTTCCAACAGCACATTAAACACCACAAGGAACATCTGCCATGTTTTGTTTGTTTTTCCATCCTCCCCTCCAGGGAAAATGCATGTGCAGTGGCATGGCCAGTTTGGGTCAGGTTTTTCTGTATGAGATGGGTTTAATTTATTTTTTTTTAAGAAAAATGCATTCTGAATTTCAACAAGAAAAGGCAAGATGGAAGATACCTGTGTAGTCCTTGGTGGGGCATGCAGAAATATTTGGAGGAGGGGTGTTCTTCACCTTTCTCAAACTAATCCAGAGGAATTACTGACCATACCAGGATTTTATTGTGGGAGAGAAGCAGAGATGGACTTCCCTGAAAGCCAAGAGCAGTTGTGCTCATTGCTACATCACAGCAAGTGAAGTTGCAGCTGGCTGGAGTTCAGCCACAAGTCAGGGACTGCCCCTCAGAACAGAGCAGCACCCCTTGCTATGGGAGAGGATGAGCAGAAGAGTTCCTTCTAGAAACTGCTGTGGGAGAGCTCTGGGCTTGGATTCACACACAGTCAAAGAGTGATTGTCCAAAGGGAGATTTTTCTGGCTGCAAATGTGACACTATTTTTGAACTGCTGATCCTCATGCAGGAAGGAGTCGACTTCAGCTTTGAGGGAGCCTGGAACTTCAACTCTGATGTGCAGCTCTGCCAGATCAGGTGTTGGGAGTCAGACTTTGTCTACATTGCTGACTATGGTGATTGCTCACTGTTAACTCATAAAGGCAACGTGAGGATCTCCTTACAGGAACTGTGCTATCCATTACCAGTGCTGCTGTTCCAAAACAGGCTCATTTTGCATTGGAATTTAACAGCATCAAACAGATTGGATGGAGGCACAAATAGTTTAATTGTCCTGCAAATTGACTTGATTTTCCAGGGGAATTAGGAGTTTTAATAGAGTGGATGTTACACCACTGTGGTATTTGCCTTTGCTTGGGTGGCCAGCCCTCCAACCACAAGCAATGGGATACGCAGCTGTTCTCACCTCCACCAGCAACATCACTGCTCTCTGGCACAGGAATCACTGCTCAGTGCGCTGAAGGTGACAGTCAGGCCCTGGCTCTGCTGTCCTGTAAAATGGCATATTGCACAAATTCATCTGGGCTCATTCCTAAATCCTAAGCTGCCTTACTAAACAAACTGGACACAAATTACAAGCATCCTTTGTCCTTTTCAGAATCTCCGGCACAGCTGCCAGTACTCACTAGTTCTGGAATAAATAGTGCAGATTCCAGACCAGCGTTTTCAGATCAGTTCTGGGGGAAAAAAAAACAAAAAAACAAAACAAACAAACAAAAACAAACAAACAAAAAAAACAAAAACAAAAAAAAAAAAAGCAGGCAGTGTGCTCGGTAAAACACCTCCCTGGTTCCTAAAACTGGGAGATCCCAGCTTCCTAAATTCTCTGTGCAATATCCAAAACAAATATTTTCTTGGGATCATAAGTTTTATTAATGTCTTGAACTTGATTTATTTTTATTTCTCAAAAAGCATGCAATGACGGGCAAGCTGGAGATGGTGGGACAGAATAATGTTATGAGGAAGAATATAGACATTTTTGGATAGTGGAAGGAGGAGGAGACTCCCAAGGGCATGCAATTCTTAAAGACAGGAAGAAGAGGAGAGACAGGAGTGAATATAAAGGCTGTGCAGGCACAAGCAAAATTTGGGATGCAACCTAACATAAGATTAGGAAGAACAGGTGTATTTACATTGCCTGTAAGGAACAGGTGAAGGTTGGCAGTTGGCAGCACTCTCTGTAGGGAGCAGGAAAAGTGCCCTCTTGTTTTCTGTCTTCCATCTCAGGGTTCAGATAAATGTTTCCAGGGATGCTTTATGATTTCCAGCTGAAGGGCACATGCTGAGCTTTAACTTCCTCCTGTGGAGCGACTCCTGCTGCCTCTTCTAGCTGCTTTAGTGTCTATTGCAGAGCTTCCTACACTGCACTATAAACAGTAAATGGTTAAAAGCCAATGAGGAAAGAAATTGCTGGTTAACTAATCCTTAAAAAAACTAGCCCTTGATGATGTGCAAACTCTGTGATGCCTGTGATGGGCACCAAATTTTCTTTCAAACCATGTGCCTGTTGTTTCTGATGCTGTTGGCTACTGCAGAGTCTGATTCTGCAGGTGGGGGGACGTTTTGTCACCGACTGCTGCATGGACAGGCTCAGGCTTCAAAAGGTGGTGTTTAATGTTGTTTGTTTCTCTTTTTTTAATCCTTATTTGCAGAAAAGAAGCTAAATTTGCAAACAGAAAATGGTGAGAGGAGAAGGATGTGTCTGCTGATCATGATTATACTATCAGAAGCACATTGGCATAATGAAGGGATAATTGCTGACTATACTGGGTTCTGTTTTCATATGTTTATGACAATTAGGTGTACAGGTGGGCAGGTTGTCACTGATTTTAGGCAAAGCCCTTTAGCAGGCAAGAAGGAGCTTAAATGCTCATAGGAAATGGTTCATCCTTCATGGCCCACCTCTGCATTTCCAACAGGATTAAATTCCCTGAAGAGCAGTAAATGTGTGTGGAGCTGCATGAGTAGTGCCCAGGCATTGTAATTCTTCATGGAATCAGAAGAGGCGAGGCAGTCAGTCCTGAAACCCCAAGAGCCTCAAACCCAGCAGGTGCAATATCAGAAGGCTTTGTATCAGCTTAGCAGCCCTTCTGCATGTGCACACAGAGCATGAAGTCTTCTGCCCAAATGGAGCTTGTCTTTCGTTTCTGTACAATAGTCCCATGCAGATCTGTAATTCTTCATCACAAAACCTCCAGTCCGTGATCTGTTGGCAGGATAACTTTGAGAGGGAACACTGGGCAGCCATTCTTCCATGGAATTGATGCCTAAATTGCTGCAAAAGACTCTGAAAACAACATTAATGGAGATAGACAGATAAAATAGCCCTTCACTGAAAAATTTCAAGGTGCACACCCATGAGCTAGATGTCACAGTTTTTATAACTTTCAGTAATTAACATATCTACAGCCAACCTGTGGTACCATTTCCCCTGGTGCCCACCCTGAGAACTCCTCAGAACTGCCCCTTGGAGCCCCTCCAAGGGCTCGGAGTTTACTCTCTAGTTTTGACTACAGGCTGTATTATTGTCTCAATGGAAGTTCTTGCAGGTGTTCTTCAAGGGAACGTGTCCTTGCCAACGTGATACTAAAGTTCAGAAATGTGTGAGAAAAACGCTTAGTGACTTCTAAATACCACCTAAAATGTGAGTAATCTAGGAAAACTAATTCAACTCATGTAACTCTACAGAAATCTACAAAATACCCACTGAAATCCTTAGGCATCAGGATAAAAGGGTTTCAGCGCTTGCTCTGGTTCCAGTTCTTTCATACGGCAGTGAGAGGCAGATCCTTGTGCTGCCACTGAGCTGCCTTGAAGGACAGGGACTTCAAAACTACACTTCTCTGCATAACCAGAGCCTGGTTTCTCACACCTGTTGTCAGCACGGGACAGCCTCCTGACACTCCACTTGAAATGCTTGTTTCCTCCTTAGCAAGTATTAAAACCATTGTGGCCGCCTGATTTCAGTGACTCAGGCATGTACATACCATGATCAGCCTTATGGTTTTGCTCCAGGTTTTCTGGTGCTAATTACCATCCCACGTGGCCATGAGTTAATCAGTAAGTTGCATGTTTCAGGGTACACCATAGCAGTATATAAGCAAATGGTTACTGAATAAAGAGTGCACAGATATAGTGGAATTGATGATCTGGCAGAAATGCTTTGGTTTGACCAGGACAACTGAAATGTATGTATTATAGTGACCATACACAGTTCTTTACATTAATCAGCTTCATCTGGATTTGGGATTTGGAGATCTGGGAATAAGGAGTAATCTTAAGGATTAGATATTGGGAAAAAATTCTTTATTGTGAGGATGCTGAGGCCCTGGCACAGGTTGCCCAGAGAAGCTGTGGCTGCCCCATCCCTGGAAGTGTCCAAGGCCAGGTTGGATGGG
>JAWWEU010000111.1:5921590-5956225 GCA_035583155.1 Acropternis orthonyx
CACAGGTTGCCCAGAGAAGCTGTGGCTGCCCCATCCCTGGAAGTGTCCAAGGCCAGGTTGGATGGGGCTTGGAGCAATCTGGGATCATGAAAGGTGTCCCTGCCCATGGCAGGGGGTTGAAACGGGGTGGTCTTTAATGTCCCTTCCAACCCAAGCCACTCTATAATTCTATGATTTTTATTCCCTTAGTTTTCAGGCCAGCCTGTTCTTTTTGAGATATGATGATCTTCCCCTTAGATGCCAGAAGGGAACCTGTTTGTGTTGGGACATCTGGGAAAGATGATACAAAGCCAGCAAGATCTCCTGTTGGTAAGGCACCACCAATATCTTGTGGTGGTGAGCAGAAGTCCAGTGACTCTCAAGTGTTTTCTTCCTATTTGTCACCCTCAAAGGTCACCTGAGCACACAGATGGCCCCGGCTCGAGGAAGGCAGCCAGAGCGTGGGTGGGAGCCGTCCCCGGCCATGTGTGACAGATTGAGAACTTTGTGTCACCACTAAGCAGAAAGGCAAGCATGTGCTCTTCCTCCCACCACCAAACCTCCAAGTCCCTTCACTCGGGTGTGCCTGTGCCCTCCATGGGTATGTCCGGGCCTGAATCTATTGATTTTTCCATTCTTCTATTTCCTCATGAGGCTTATTTTCCCATCTGCATCCTTCCCTTGTAGGGCAGTGCTGGTACCAGGGAAAAAGAGTGGGATGGGGGAGGCAGAGAGGATCAGGAAGATGTGACTCCTAGAGAGGCAGTTTGGCATGTCACCACCCATGGATACCCACCTCAGTGGGTTCAGGAGCTCCCTGTGGATGGGCAGGTCTGTGTTGCAGCAGTAGCATCCAGCCCATCCCTGCAGCCAGGTCCCTGTGACCACAGCAGTGCATTTCCAAAGAGCTACAGAGGGTTTTCTGGTGTTAAAATCTGTCTTGCTGACATGTTTGTTGAGTCAGTGCCCCACTCAGCATCCCGAAACACAGCCTGGGACTATAAGCACAAGTCCTAATTTCAGCTGTGTTTATGAGCCTTCACACTGAGTGTGTTCTCTCATTGGAGTCATCATTTACTTCAGCATAATTTTTTTTTTAATATTCATACCCCTCCCCTCAACACACACAGGCCTCACAGAGATTTTCATGCATTTAAATGAAAAAGCTGAACAGTTCCCTTTTCTCGATCACATTATGCAGCATTGCCCTTCTTTGTACTTTGTCCTATTTCAGAGCTGTCACGCAAACAAAAACCCAACTTAAAAAAAAAAAAAAAATCATTAAAAAGCGTGCATCCTATCAGCCTTCTGTCTCAGCTCCTTCTCTTGCTCTCTGTGCAGGGAGAGACCCCTTCTCCTGCTTGCCCTTCTCTTTCAGGTGTTTTCACTTCTTAGCTGTGATCCAGTATCTTTTTTTTATCAATTCCCAGTTGCCCAGGAAATTAACCCTTACTCCCTTTCCCTCCACATGAGTAGTATTCACTGCTCTATGAAGTTACTGTTTCCTAAAGCATATTGTTATGGGTTTGGTTTTTTCCCTAAACTGTTCCAAAAGTGGGAAATCTCCTTTTCTGTAGAATCTGACCCTGTACTGCTGAGACACCTCCTTTCCTTTATCCACCTGAGTATATCTGGATGAAGCTGTCTTTGCATCTTCCACCTTCATCACTGATTTGGTTTAATATTATTTCTTGCTCTCTTTTATATCAGCTGAGTCAGTTTTTGAGGAAGCTTCAGCCATAGGCTTTCAACATGCATTGATTTGGGTTTTTTAAATTATGATTCAAGTATGATTGCTGGTCTAGCTTATCTTATTTGCCTTCATCATGCCAATTGTTATGCTCTGGTGAGCCTGCCCCTTTTTCATATCCCTGCCTTTTGATCATTTGGCTATGCTGAACAGTCATTCTTTTGCAAGATATACTGCACAGATTCCCTTGGGATTGTCATGTTGGCCACAGAAGTCCTCCTTGGCAGAGACTAAAGACTGAGAAAGTGGATCCAGTCTGGGATTCACTGGTGGCAGGGGGATGTCAGCAGGAAGGGTCATTTGTTCTTGCTCTTGGCACAAGTGTGTGGCACTTGTTATTGGCTCTCCTGGGCAACAACTTTAAACCCATCTGAAACACAAATGAAAAAACACTTCACCAAAATGAGAAAACCACAGGAAAATGAGAAAAAAAATAAACCTAACGAATATCCCAGGAAATAGAAATATGATGGGGCAGGGCTCAACAGAGCAAAATGAAGATTGTTCCTGTGGACTGAGTATTTTGTTCTATCTGCAGCTGGAGTTCCAGTGAGAAGATGGGGATGTTGGTGTGACTGTGGTGGGGAGTTTGCACCCATCACAGATGGAGCGAGCGAGAGACACTGGAAGAGCTTTGGGACAACAAGTCAAGGCTTTGGCCTGTAATCCTCTTGTCTCTGATATCCCACAGATACTCCTGATGGCCAAGAGACTGCCTTTTCTGAGAGAAATATGTCCTGGAGTAAGATCTCCAGTTTGTGGTAAAAATAACTATTACTTACTTCACAGGCCCCATGGAAAAGCACCAGCCTGGGCAGCAGGAGACTGGAGAATCACAGGTGTGAAAGTGGATGTGCCACCTTCCGTACAGAATATCCATGAATTTAGGCTGCCCCACCTTCACTTTTCCCTGGTAAAACTTTGGATTATCTTGATTTTTATTCATGGAAGGTGAAACAGTCTAAATGTTTAATGGGATGGGGACTGTTTCTCTGTTTCAGTAAGTCCATTAGCCTCTTTGTGAGTGAGGAGTAAAGAGCTGTTTTGAATTCATGATACATCTTCAAAGTTTCTTTCAGATTACTTTTTTTTCCCCGTCTCCTCATGTATCTCAGAAGAAACCAGCCTGCCAAACTGCTCCGTGGAGCTCTTCTGAGATAGAGACATCCATCTCTGTGTACGGTCTGTACTTGTGAAGCAGAGCACAAAGCCCTTTTTCCATTTAATCCATATTAATTATGTCTCTGCAACTCCTCTGTAGTTTCCACTCAGCCCAAGCATCAAAAACTTGTGTGGCTGCACCTTGAACAAACCAGAGCCTTTCACTCCACACCTGGTAAGTCAATGCTCCAAGAATAAAAATAAATAAAAAGGTTGACTGCTGAAGAATTGGGGCTCTCCATGCTTGAAAACTGAATGCCGTGGGACTGCGGACTAAGATATTTTTAGTGCCATCAATATCTCCTGGAGTTGCTATCTCCCAAGACAGATGGTTGTTTCCCACAGAACGTTGTCAAATGTTTGCTCAGCCAAGATCAATTTTGTTCCAAGTCCTTTCCCACCTTCTGGTGAAATATATTTCACTTGCCAGACAAAAAATTAAAGAAACAGCATGAAACTGTGCCACTCTGGAGGGTTCTCATTCCCATGGCTCTCCTCTGTCCTTTAGCCATGTGACTGACATCTCTTTTGGGGCCTGTGAAAGAATAATAGATGTCCTCATGGTGCAAATATTATGCCAAAAAAACAGGGCTCAGGTCTCATGTCAGAGGCTGATTTCCTGAGAGACCTACAAGTCACTTCTCAACCTGTCAAAGGGTCTCACTGCCACACTTTGCTGTTCGATTTCCCAAAACCAAAGGAATCCTGAGCTCTCATCCTGAGCACCTCGAATGGATCTTGTTAAAAAAGCAGCAACTGCAGCATTTCCTTGAATTACAAGCCCATGTGAGTCTGTGGACATGGAGTCCCTTTGTGGCGTCTGCTCTGTGTGGTTTTTCAGCTGAAATTACAGGGGGCAAAGGACTCATTAAAGGGTGCCATGGACTGCATTTATTTTCTTTTCCTTGCTGGCTGTTATTTTTAGCTGAGCCTGACTTGTCATGGTGTAAGAGACAGAGCTGGTACTTTCCAAAGTACAAGCTCCCTTATAATGCCTGATTGTTACAAGTGAGAAATTACAGTAGCCAGTGCCAGCAGCAGTTTCTGAAATGTGATGATGATTCCTTCCTGTTGCACTTCAGCTTGTTGTGGCTGTGTATTTGAAAATTGTTAATATGTGGTTGTTTTCCAGCGAGGACGTTGGCAATCCAGGATCAGTAGGGTATTTCTCATCTTTATCACTTCATACATAAAAATAATTCTGATTTAGTTTTGTAATTCTAAAACCTTCTGAAAATGCAGTGATATCAAATTCATTCTTCTGCACACTGAAAGGTATATTGGATCATCCAGAATATTCTTTCCATGTTGATCCATAATTTTTACTGTTGGTGTTTCAGAGGCAGGTGAGGCTCTCATTGGGAGGGAAATCATTGCTATGATGCCCAAAAATAGTTTTCATTCTTAATTTAGTTCTCTTCACACCAGCCTGACTTCTTAAACAACCCTATATCCTCAGATTAATTTTGAAGAAGAGGATTGTGGGTTCAAGAAATGTGCTAGTCTTGGTATTGTACTTCTTGTTTGGGATTTGCCTGGGGTTCATTAATACTTCACTTGTATATTTTCTTTAGGATTACAGATTTCTGACCCTTAACTCATGTAAGTGGCGTTTTCAGCCTCTTCCTGCCAAATGAGCATATTCACTGTTTGCAAAATACCAGGTATACAGAAATATATATTACATACGCACATACCCAACTTATCACTAAGTGTTAACCTGCAGAAATCACTTTCTGTTACCTGGCAAAGTCAAGTGAAAGCCTCTGTGTAAAGCCTTTTCATACTGTGGCTCTAATTGCCACTATGGATTTTTTTCTGTGGCAACCTATCATTGGAAGCAGGGTTTGCAGTGTCATAGTGGCTCCTGGGAGAGATTGGATGTGATGGTAATCAATTATTTTGTCTGCAAGTGGGTTTGGGACAATCCAATCCTACTCCCATGTAAGAGGAGTACTTGTGCAAAGAGAAATAAGGGGAATGTAAAAAAAAGAGAGAGGAAACCCAACACATACAAAAACTGTGTGTATGTGAAAGATGGTGTTTTCATTAAGCTTTATTTTATCTACATCATAGAACCGTTTGGGTTAAAAGGGACTTTAAAGACCATTCACTTCCAATCTCTCTGCCATGGGCAGGGACACCTCCCACTAGACCAGGTTGCTCAAAGCCCAATCCAACCTGGCCTTGAACTCTTCCAGGGATGGGGCAGCCACAGCTTCTCTGGGCAACCTGTTCCAGTGCCTCACAATTCTCACAGGGAAGGATTCCTTTCTAATATCTGATCTAACCCTGCCCTCTGTCAGTTTGAAGCTATTCCCTGTTGTCCTGTCACTACACTCCCTACTTCCCTCCTGCCCTTTTGGGGAGCTTTCTGAGCTACTTTGAACTGTAAGGAGAAAAACCCTCTTCCTTTCTCCTTAAAAATATTCATGTGCTAAAGTCAAGCTCCGGCTCTTACATCTTTGTTTTGGAGTTTGTCTCCCAGATACATTAATTCATGGAACAGAGGTGGAACACTTTCATTGTTAAGATCCAAATTAAGCTGTCTATCCCGTAAAGGATCCCCCCTGCCTGAAGCAAAACAGAACTGTTAATGCATTTTTTATAAACAATTCCATTAAAGATGCATGAAAGATGTGTTGTAAATATTAAAACGGAATTATCACCTTTTTTTTTTTTTCCTTACTCCATAAAACATAGCACAAAAGTCTCCAGGTCAAATTCCTTCTGATGCAAATTAAGCCAGACCCTTTGAATTTCCACTGTGCTGCCCATCTGCTTTACTGTAGTATTACAGTTTCTGCAAGAGCTCTGAAACAGCCCTGTTAAGTTGTTCGCAAATGTGGTGAGTTCAATTATGGAACTATGCAATAGTCAAGCTACAAAAACACTTGAATGTGAACAGGGCAATTAGAGAGAACGTGTATGAATATTTCAAGAGGCGTTGTGGTCTCCTAAACCTGATCAAGGCAGGTTTGACATGTAGCTGCAGGGCTTTACTCGCAGGACCCTCGTGAGCGATGTTGGCCTGAGGCTGGGAGCAGGCGTCTCCCAGGCACGTTGCCTGCTAGGCTGTTATCCCACCTAGTGGCTGCTCTCCCTTCCCACAAGATGATTTTTTCCCATGGTATCGGTGAAACAAGGGAAGGTTTGATGTATTACCTCACTTAGCAGCAAATGTGCTTTCACACTGCTTAGTCAGATGGGCAAACGCGTGCCCTTGCCTTAAGTGCGTTACACCAGGGACGGGTTTCACGCTCAGGTGGGTATTCACATCACCTAAATTTATACATCAAATATAGATGCCTGTCTAATGCAGCCAGCTTAGCAGTGGGAGTACTCTGCACCACTCTTCTTACTTATATAATCACAGAGTCATTTAGGTTGGAAAGGACCTTTAAGATGGTCGAGTTCAACCGTTAACCCAGCACTGCCAAGCCCACCACTAAACCGTGTCCTCAAGTGCCACGTCTACAGGGCTTCTAAATACCTCCAGGGATGGTGAATCCACCCCTTCCCTGGGCAGCCTGTTCCAATTCCTGACAACCATTTCAGTGAAGAAATTTTTCCTAATATCCAATCTAAACCTTGAAGCCATTTCCTCCTGTCCTATCGCTTGTTGTTTGGGAGAAGAAACAGACAACCACCCAGTTTGTATCTACCTCTTAATTTGGGCACATGAGGTAATGTGAATAAGCCCTTCCTGGCCCCTGCTTGTGGGACCAGCTCAAGTTCCCTTAAGTCCCTAAGGGCAGTCATAGGAGTGAGTTTTATCCTCCCTGCTGTCGATACACAGGTGTCCACAATACACCTGTACACTGTCCATCCACTTCACCACCAACCCAACACCGGCCTGGCTGAAGCCAAAGGTAAAAACGCAATTGTGCTTTCCAAAGGATGAGGGTTCAGGCCAAAATTTTGAGTTGGAATCACATGAAAAAAAAAAAATCCATTTAAACATATTTTGATGACAACAAGAAAAAAAGACGACTTGCCAAAACATTGCAAGAAACTTCCTACAATTGAACAGGGATAACATTTATTGTAAGTCTTCAAGAGAGAGTTCACTGTGAAATCCTCTGTTGCTTCCTTCCAGCTTTGCTCTTTGCCCCTCTATTTCTATGCCATTTTTTGCTCTGTTGCAATGTCCCAAAAGTTGCTTTATTATCAAAAGAAGTGAGATCTGTCCCTACTTAATTCTTTAAGTCCCTGCAGTCCTTAAATGCATGACTCCCATTGACTGGATGATCCAACTCTTTAGACTGGCTTACCTTCCCAGAAGAATCTCTGGATTCCTTTCATGATCTGTTTTTCCTTGTTTTGATGTCAATCTTGCTTTGTAGGAAAGAAGAACTCAAGAGTAAAGGCAGCTGATTTTCCCAGCATGTGCCTGAAGAGTGTCCACTACTCACTGAAAAGTAGAGATTTAATAATGAAGGTCACCACAGAAAATTAATGATTGATCTTAATCTTATTCTCAAGAATAAATTAATCTTCTTCAAAGTGTAGAATGATAAGAATTGTTTTCCTGTGAATTACAAAAAAAAAAAAAAAAATCACAGTCAGAAAACAAAACCATTGTCCTGAACATCAGTTTTACTAAATAAGTCTCATTATTTAATTTCTTTTTCGTTGAACAAAACATAGGAAAATTAATTGCTTCAGCCTACTGACATTTATTTAAATGAAAACCTTCCCACCTGTGCTGTCTTTGCCAGTGTACTGGAAGAAAATTTTCCCTAGAAAAGTGCAAAAGGGCCCGGAGAGCTTGACACATACTTTCTCTTTCTTTTCCCCTGCTGTATTTTTTTATAGATACGTAATTTGGTGATGGAATGCATTTACCACCAGTACTATACTCCATTTAACAGTCAGCTTCTTCATGCAGAAACCTGTAGCTCCCTTCTCCCTGAGCTGCTTGCTGTGTGCAGCCAGGGAAGCTGTTTCCCAAGGCTCCCAATTAGCTGCCTACCCAAGCTAGATCAGATACCCAAGATGCCCTTCACATCTCCCTGCTACACCTTAATTTACATTTCCAGCAGTATCCTTTACAAGTGTTCTGCCACCTGGTTATACCATGGAAAGGTTGGCTAGATCAGGGAGCCATTTGTGGGCTGCAGGAGCCAAAACTTCTTCATTCTCTGACTCCTGCAGCTTCTTGTCTCCAGTTTTCCCAGGGCCAAGGGATGCTCGTGCAGTCTGTGGATGAGAGAGCTTTCCTGTGGCACAGTGGTCCAACGGGTCAGTGTCAGGGTGCAGACACCCCTGAGGGAAAAAATTAAAGGAAATTGTTTCTCAGATTTCTACTACTGTGTTTCATAATTTGTGTTATTTAAGTCTTGTGAGCAGCCACTCACTAGCTAAAAACTTACTTCTAGACAAAATCTGGAGATGAACTCCCACTTATCTGATGATCAGTTTCCAAAAATAATTGCTCTGGAATTAATGATGCAGGGTGGAGATTTTGTTTAATCAGTCTGTACTCAGGTACACCAGAATTATCAGATCAGCTCTAACAGGATGTTTTATTGTAGTCTGAGATCATAATTCTCAGACTGAAATGAAAAAATCACCATAAACCTGCAGCAAAGAGCAGCTTTGTGCTTGCTGCAGTTGATCGTCCCTGTTGACCCTGTATTTTGAAACATGTGAACTCAGATGTACCTGAAATGCAAAAAAAACAGGAGGAGGAATAACTTTCCTCCCTTTGCCTGCTCTGGAAGGCAGAGGGAAATTTCTCTTTGCGCTCAGGATTGTCCTGTACTGTAAAGAGTCCATTGGTCTAGTTTCTGTCTAATGTGACCGGAATATAAAAAGGTTTTTTGGTGCTTTTAGTGTCTTTTCTTGATGAAAATGAATTTTCAGGCTGATTTACTTTCAAAGTTCAAGCCCATGCAGGGTCCAGGCGCAGGAGTGGAACACACAAGATATTAAGATGTCTGTATTTTCATTAACAGCCAAGGAAAACCATTACAGTTCTGAAGCACTCTGCTTTTGTCTTTTGCAGAGATCACTTAGCTGGAGATAAGTAGGGAGATGTCTGAGAAAAGGAGCAATTACGGGTAATCAATAATTCTCAAATGGCAGCAATTAAAATTCTGGGGAAAAAATTATTAAAAAGAAGGCAGGCAAGGTAATGGCAAATCATCCATCAGCCATTCAGAGAGGTTTTGCAGATCCCAACTTGAAGAAAGGAGGAGTTTTTAATTAAATCATCATCTGAGGACGCCATTGATCCTTCATGTGCGACAATTTAGAATGCAAGAAACAGCTTTGAATGGCCATAATCGTAAAAGATGTGTTTGTTTTCCCCCAAAATGAGCCCCTTGCCTGGCTGTGTAAAAGAGATGACTCTGCTGAAATGATATGTGAGAGCTCTCTGCTTTTAAATGATCTAATTTCCATCTCCTTTAGCTGAGTCAATTTAGTGCAGTAACATATGCCTTTGTTTCCAAATAGAGACATCTGTAGACAGAATTTGCCATATAACTTTGTCCCCTGCCCCAAGAAGATAAAACCAGTGGATTGTGATTCCACAAGGCTTGTGTTTCCATGACATGATTAACTTGAGCAGTTTGCCTCGGGAAGTGCTTTTCCTCAGCTCCAACCAGGGCACAAATTCCCTTTTTAATGATTCTCGACAGCCTTTCGCAGGCTCAGCCCTGGGTGGGGGTGTCCCTCTGTGTCTTGAAGGGGCAGCACAGGTGGGTCCATCCTTAGAGAAGTACCTGATGTTTTCAGAAACAATGTCTAGTTTGGGGTAGTTCCTCTCAAGACTGCACAAGTCTGCTCCTACTCACTGATGAAGAGGAGGGGCTCCCAAATCACCCAGCAGCTGGCCAAGGCTGGGGCAGCTGCAGGTGGGCATGAACTCAGAGCTGCCCAGCCTGCCTTGTTAGGAGATTTAAGTGGCCTCAGGTGGTGGGCTGGGGCATCTGTGGGTTTTTTCCTGTGTGGGAGGAGGGTATCTTTGTAAAGCCTGGAGACTGACCCATGTTGTAACGAGTAAGCCTGCAGTAGTAAGTTTTTTGTGCTTTTTATTGTGTGAGGTTGGTTTAAGTTTGGTGGGTTTTTTTTTTTTTTGCATTTTTGCCTTTGTGGTGGTAGAGTTGATGGTTTATTGGATTGGAGAACATTAACTGCTATGTCTGGGGCTTGGCATAACAGGAGTGGTTTGCTAGGAAATGTGAGTGTAACCTGTGTGTTGAAACTTGAAAGACTGAGCTCTTCTAGAGCTTTGTATAACTAAACACGTTGGGGTGGTGATGTTCAGGTTGAGCTTGGATGTGGAGTTGGCTCAGGTGAGGGGCTGTGCTCTTTGTCTCCCACCCCCCCAAATCCCCTCGGAGGCAGACAGCAGGTTAGAGATCTTTCCTCTTCTTGATTAAATATCTACAGATGTATTGAAGCTGGTGAGCCTGCTCACAGGGGAGAGATTAAGTATTCATGTGAGCAATTGCAAGGTGAGGTGTTCGACCTTGCTCTGCCTGATTTCCCTGCCCGGCTGCACAGCAGAGCAGCTACCACAGCCTGTCTGTGTCAGAAAGGAAAGATATTTGCAGTGTCTGTCTCTAGTCAACTTGGGACATCAAAGATGGTACCTTTGGGGTCACATATGCCTCTTTTTCTTATAATCTGCACCTGCTTTAGGTGCCTGGAGGAGCCTGAATTGCTGTGTCTGTCCCCTTCCTTCCTGGTGACCTAAACTCACAGCTCCCAAGCTTTGCCCAGGCAGGCAGGGTTACAAACAAAGCACCAACTATTCCTTGCCTTGTCTAGATGTTCAATAGTTCTAGAAGCTCTTCCTGAAGTATCCAGTGTGCTCAAGGCTTGAGCTGTAGGGCTACCTCAAGGTGCAGCCTTCACATCAAAAGCAGCATACCTGAAACACGCATTTGACCAGCCCAAAAGCTGTACATTCAGTATGTGCACTGGGATTGGGTCTAAACACTGCTTTGCTATTCATTCTCTGCCCCTTTAAATGGAAGCCCGTGGATAATTTTTCTGAAAGAGTAAGATGTGTTATTAATCAGCTGGGACAGATGAGAGAGCTACTTAAGAATTAAGTTTAATCTTGTTTTTCTTCCTCAGCTCTGTAATAACAGAGCAACAAGCTAAACTTCATGGTGCAATGGTGGTTATTTAATAAGAGTTGATCAAAAGGTATCACTTGGCATCAGAATGGCTGTCACATCTTGGCCAGTGCTTGCTCTCTTGCAAAACACTTGGGCAAGGGAAAGCTCTGCCATAAGGCCAGGCTGGCTAGTGTTTGAGAGGAGCATTCCCTTTAAAGATAAACATCCTCATCCTCCCTCAAGTACCCAGCACTGCTGATGTATAAATTACAAAACATTTGTGCTCCTCTGTGTCCTGCTTTGTCAAGGCACACAGGTTTTGTCTCTGTCCAAACACTAACTTTTAATTAGATGAGTTTTTCACTCCATTGAGTTACATGGCCTAAAGCACCATCAGATTGTGTTGCTGACTGCCTTGGGGCTATTCCAGGGCTGCTAAGGAGGGAAGAGCAGGATCTAACTGATGTTGGGTCCTGTATTGTGCTTGTAGGCAAGAAAATGTCTTCTCTGAAGACCATGACCAGCAGTACTTAGGAAAAAAACAAAACAAAACACAGAAGATGCTATGTCTTTGGGTTTTTGGTTGGGTTTGTTTGTTTTTCTTTTCTGTAAGGTTCCTATTGGAGCCTCTGTAGTTACCAACCACTGAACATTCCCCTTGCTCTCTGATTTCTCTGATTCCTATATATTTCTGAGGAGGAGAAATGGAGCCACATACAAACAAATAATGATAAAAAAGGGACATCTCTATGACAGCTGATGTCTTCATCTTCTCAACTAGGCCAGAGCAGCAGTTAGAGCATACTTTTCTTTGTCTTCCTTTTGATCAAAAATGTGCCCATGTCTACCTCCTAAAGTATCAAGAGCAACTGGTCCTGTTTGGCTCAGATTCCAAAACATTTAAGTGCATGTTTAGCCTTAAAGAAACTGAAAAAAATTCCAGAGATTTGGGGTTTCAAAGAAGTGACTGGCTTGACCACAAATCACTAACAGCAGTGAAGCAGGTTGTGTAAGGACTGGCTGTAATGCTTTCATGGAATTGGCCTTGTTGGAGAAGCCAAATTTGGACTAGAAACGCTGAGGCAGTGGTTGCGTGCAAGGATGGGTTCCAAACAGAGGTCAGTGAAGTGTAGAAAGCTCTTCTCTGTGAGTCTGGTCAGGACATCTCTGGTGGTAACATCTTCTTGGGGCCCTTGAAATGCCAACCCCTTGGGACCTGCAGAGCAACTCCTCACTCCCTCCCTTTCAGCAGGACAGAGGCAAGCTGCTGAGGAGCTGCTGAAGCTATACCTAGGCTGCTGCTTCAGTTTGTCCTTCCCTCCCTTGGAGGGGGGGCAAAAAGGGACAATTTTCTTAAAGATCACCCAGGGGCTGTAGCTTGAATCTCCTGCAGCAGGAGAGCAGCTCTCAGCATTAATAAATCCCTCCCCACTTGCCCACATCGGCGTTTGCTGCTCTGATGCGTTGGCCCAGCTGCCCTCTGGTTTCTCCAGAGAAGTTCATAAAGGCCCAAAAGGCACCAAAAGAATGATGGTACTTTTCACTATGTGGGGTTTTTTTCTGACATCTCTGGATGAAGCCCAAGCTACACTCTGCAATGCTCTACCATCAGCAATGCTCCTTGGCTTCTTCCCCTTTCTGCTTCAGTGCAAAGGTTAAAGCAGGTGCCAGTTTTGCTTATAACAGGTTTTAAAAGGAGAACTCAAAGCAAGCCTCGCCAGCAAGCTTTGCTTTCCCACCCAGCAGGGATGAGCCGTGTGGCAAATTGTTTGTTAAATTGAATCTCACGTTCTGCGCTCCAGCAGGAGCAAAACAAGAGGTGCCACAATTACAACTTCATTCCCTGATTACCTGCCTCAGCATGGCAGCAATAAGCATTCACAATTTGTCGCTGCATGGCCAATTCATCTTTAAACTGAAACGGCATCTTAATCGTAACCAGTAATAGTCAGCTTCAATCAAAAATCACTGTGAGTCGCTCCAGCTACACTGGCTGGGGCTCCCAGCACTCACTTTTGCTGGTTAAGGGACTCAAATGTGATCATTGTGGTTTTATTTATGTATACAATCAACAAGGGGAGGGGGGGCACTGGCAGTCATATAAACTCTGGGCCATCTTTATCACTTGGCATTAAGCTGGGGAAACAGGACAGCTGGAATTTATGGGTTGGTGTGTGTGGCTCCTTTTTATGGCTTTTGCATGATTTAGGCAGAGCTGGGCTTGTGCATGGAAAAACTGAAGGGAGGGATGGTCTTGGGTTTTGATTTCGCAGTTCCTGTTGATGACAATAGCCATAAATTTCAAGGTATTTTGTGGTGAGGCTGCAGCTTTCAATTCATGGTGTAGAGATGCAAGTGTCAGCAAGCTGGGAGAGAGCAATCCCCTTTCTGAGGCAAATGTTTGGGTGTGAGAGCCTGCAAAAATTGCCTGATGGATGTTAAATCTCTTCCTGGTTTGTGACAGACTGAGATTAAACCTGCAGGCTCTTGGGTTCAGCAGATGAACACAGAACTGAACAGTTTTCTCTTCTCACAAATCCCAGGGACGTTCCTCTCTCATGAATAGCACTGTCAGGGCATAGCCACCCTCCTGGGGCACCTGGAGGTGAAATGCATGTGCAGGGCCCAAGACAGGGACCCATGAGGGTGGCATGTGGGTCAGCAACTCGACAAGCAAGATAGGGCCAGCCAAGCCCATAAGGATGAGATGAGACTTCAGCAAGGGTTTCCCTAACCTAGAGAGGAACCTGTATCTGCTTTTCCACCCTATTAAATCATGCTGCAGATCAATAGCAGATTAATGACTCTGGTTGCCAGTGGCTAGGTTGTGAGATTTTTCTTTATTTTGGCTTCAGCTGAAGTGTTACCAGAGAGGGAGAAGGCTGAGACTAATCTAACTTCTCTCCTAGGTGATAATTACCCAGGTTTGTAAATCCTTCTGCCAGATGTGAAAACCGGGGCTTTTTGGTTAAGCTGCTCCTCTTGGAAGAGTTCAGTTCCCCTTGTAACCTCCTAAGCACAGCTCAAAGGCTTCAAAATTACTGTAGCACTGAGAGCCTCCCATGGTGACTGAAGAGAGGATGTGCTGGAAGAGATGGGTCAGTGACTCTACAACTGCTCTATGGCACTCAGAGGCATAGGAGGAAATGGCAAATGCTGGGGGTTGCAGCAAGTCTCAGCAGGGGGAGGCAAAACTCAGCTCCTCATTCCTGTAGAAACCTCAGTGCCCTTTCATGTCACAAATGAGGTGTGTTTTCCTGCTCCTCAGCGCTCTGGAAGGATTTCCCTAGGTGCTCTGTTGACCTCCAGGAGCAGGAAAGCAAAACATTTCTGTACCACTCTGAAGGCTCAGGATTGAGCTGCTTCACCCTCACATGGGTGTGCAAACACCCACAGCCTCTCCCTGGGTGGGGGTTCCTGCTGCTGCTCTTGCATGGCTGGGCAATCAAAAGCACTTCCACCAAATAAATGAAGCTGCTCTGAGATTTCCTCCTTCCTTCGCCTACCAGCATCTCCAAGGACAGATGATGTTTCACTGCTCTGTTCTCTGCTGTTAACTTCACTCCTTCTTTTTCTGTGTTTGTATTGGTGTGTGCTCTGTTTTTGCTGTAGGAAACTTTTTCCCTTGCTCCTGTTGTCCTTCTGTTGTTCCTTGTAGCTTTGCTTCCTTAGATTCTCCCTTTCTGCTTTCTTCTGTTTCCTGTACTCCTGAATTACTTAACACAGCACCTGGCTCCCCACTCTCTCTGGCCACAGCGGCAGCTTATTTTCTGTTAGATGCCCCATCCTTGGAAACACTCAAGGTCAGGCTGGACAGAGCTCTGAGCAACCTGGTCTAGTGGAAGGTGTCCCTGCTTATTGGAAGGGGGTTGGACTAGGTGGCTTCTAAAGGTCCCTGCCAATCCAAACCATTCCATGGTTCTGTGACTGCCAGGCCCCATACACTGGGATGAGTGGGATTTTACTTGCAACATCCACAGGTTTTTCAGACTTGGGGCTGAGATTGAACCTCTGGTGCTTTTTCAAAGCAGTCTAGATGAAGGTGTGATGCTAGGCAAAAGGCAAAAGAATTTCACCGCCTTATCCACGTGTTTCTGATGCCAGACACACCAATAAACAGGAGAAATGTTGGATAAAGACCAGAGGAGTTTGCAATTAACACATTAAACAGATCTACCGTCTGTAGGATCAAAAGTGGAGTAGGAAGCGAAACACCCGTGCGATGTGACCGTGGCTTTGTGTCAGTGATTTGATTCATGCTGATGGTAAAGGCCAGTAGGAAATTGATGCTGCCTTGTAAACTCCTTCTTCTTTCATGTAAACTACTTCCCACAGTCTGGCACTAAACAGATAATTTCTCTCTCCTTTTTGTTTCTTTATAACAGCATAATCTTCAGGATCTGATTCCTGCCTTTGCTGTGTACTCACTCACTGCTAAATAAACTTCTGTACATGTGCCAGGCAGTATTTTGTTGACAAAAAATCACTTTGTCACCAGACTTATGTGTATGCACCTGATGAAATGCCTTCAAGTGACAGAATGCTTTTAGTCACATGAATTTACTCAACTAAATTATATTAGGGGGGATTAAACCGAGAATTTCATCAGACTCCTTCCTCTAAGGAAAAAATTTCATTGATCCTCTCTGAAGTTGGAGTGGCTTGTGGAGTCAAATGTATTTATTTGATGAACAAGCCTGCCACGGCCTTAAAATTGCTGCTGCAGGATACAAAGGCTCAGGGGGAGCTTGTATTAGGGGCATGAAAAGCAAATTGGTGTGGTGGGGTCAGGACTGAAGTTTCTCTGTGAGATGTAGCATTATGTGAGTCTTGTTTTTTCCACTCCATGTCTCTGTGATCATCACCACAAGGGGTGAGATTTTGTTCCCAAAGGACTTTCACAATAGAAAATGTGGATTTGGCAAAAAAAAAAAAAAAAAAAAAAGTTTAATTTTTCCAGACACTGGGAAAGGAGTGTCAGCATCATGCAAAACCCAGAATAATCAAATATTGAAAATATATTGGGGTTTCCACCTTTTCTGGGAGACTTTTCTGTGTCATGATCAGCTCTCCTGAATGTTTTCCCTAGGGCAGGCTTAGCTGCTGCTCTGTGGGTAGCAATGCTAAAGCAGGGATGTGCTCTACTTGTCTCCTGCAGCACCTTTAATTTTCTGTGCTTGGTGGCAGAGGTAATAGCGTTTGGGGGAAGCAAAGACCCAGAGAGGTCACAGAGACTGAAAATGCTGCTTGCTTTTGTGTATGGTTATGCCTAATGATGTGCTGTCATCTCTTCTGCCATAGAAAGCCTTGGGTTTATCTCTTGGGTCTTTCTATAGATGGATAATGGGTGAAAAGGGATCCCCAGGCATTTGTCTCTGCTGGGAGCTCACATACAGCTGTAATAATTAATAATAATGATCAAAATTATTATTCCTGGTGTGTCTCTGGCTCTGTTTAGATGAGGCTCTGAAACCCTTTTGGACAGAGGCATCAGAAGCGATCCCCTGTTCAGCCTGAGTCTGTCTCACGCCTGTTTAAGGTAATTCATTTGGAGCATTACTCTGCTTTTTCACCAAGGCACCAAGTGTGGAAAAATCAAGGCACAAGGGTTATTTATATGCCAGTTACTCCTCATGTGGCTGCAACATCAGGGTAAAGCCACCTGTAAATTCATCTGGGCAATTACAGCCATGGCTGAAATTTCTGGTTTGTGACTTGCTGCCACTACCTCTAATGAGGTGTTCTTTTTTTTGTTGCTTTTGTTTGCTTTTTTGAGTGGGATTCCACCCAGATTCTCAGTGTGGCTCTTCCCAGGGATCCTGCTGTTGTGTGGATTCCTGTGCATTTCCTCCATGTCCTTCTCTCTGGGACAGATGCAGACACTTTGCCCAACTCCCTTCATGGTGGCCAAGGGCTGCACAAGCAATTAATGCATTAGTTACTCATTCCCTCTCTAAATTATGAGGCAGTATTTTTATAATTAAAACACGAAAAATGCCCCACATAAGTTTGTGAAGTCAAAAACTCACTAATTTTAAGTCTACTATTGAGTAAAGATATGGTGTGAGAGCTGGTACTGCTTCCTGTTCCAGTGGGGTTTTTTTCCCTTTGCCAACTGATTCATCTCTAAAATAAACAACCAGTGTAGAAATTAAAGCACATTAATATAGCTGATTTGTAAATAAAAATGGGAGTTAGCCAGACAGAGCAGAAACATAAATAGAGACCAAATGTTGTAGTATAATGAGAGACGATGCTCCTGTTTCGAAAAAGACTCTCATCCTCCTGCAAGCTCATGGTAATGGTGGGTAGGCACATGGGCTGCTGGTGCAGCAGAAATGCCACGGCCTAATACTGCAAATGTTGTGATAAATTTGTTATTTGAATGTTCATCAATTATAAAAATCATTTTGAAGGTCCACAGCAGTTACCCACTCAAAGGGTTTTCCCAGAATCCCTTCTCAGAAAAGTTTATTTTGGTGACTTGCACTGCAAATATCCTGTCAAGCCCGAGGGAGGCAAGAAAGAAAGAAGTCCAAACTTCCATTGCTTCCCCTGAAAAATATCTGAGTGCGTGGAGGTGGTTTGAGGTTTTAATAACTCTCAATATAGAAACAGAGAGGTTACAGCCCCAGTAATTTGGGGGATGTGGCTGAGTGTTGCTGCTCCCTGGTAAGGACAGCTTGAGGATGGATATTAAGATAGAGATTATTCAGTACGATGCACTTGAGCCGCACGGAGAAGAATTAATTGACACCAAGATGTGTTGGGGGTAGGGACGGTGACAACATATGATGAATGGAAGGCGCAGCAGCGAGAACAGATGTAAGCTGGAAGGACAGCATGATAAATGTGCAGCCTGATATTTACAGTGCCTGAGAAACCTCTCCCAATCTGATACCGGCTCAGTAGCTACAGTCGTGTTTGAGTACGGTGGTGACTTGATTGATTTAATTAGCTCTCATTAATGGCATTGAAGGTAGTTCAACAACAAGCAAAGGAGAGTCGCGCTGAAGTGTTGCGTGTTAATTGCTCCATGATTTGTGTTATGGGACAGCTCTTTTGCATAAGTACAAATTAGACAGTGAGTTGTTTGGAAACACTGGTGTCAATCCTTGCTGGGAGCAGAGGCTTTAAGAGGCAAGACTGCTTCATCATGCACCTTCCCCATCCCAGCACAGGCTCTCTGTGCCTTGAGAAGGTTTACAGCCTCCAACAAGGCTCTGGCCACAGCCCACGGGGCTCCTTCCACTGTTGCTCCCCTCCTCGCTCACATGAATAGAAGGAACTTTGCAAATCAATATTCTCATTAAAGCTTATAAATTATTCTTTTGATCTACATTGACTTTGAGGAGTGAGCAAGCTGGCCCAGGGAAAATTAAAATAGCCCCTAAGGCTATATCTACACAATTTTATTTTTTTTTTTTACTTTTCTCATAATAACATTTTCAAATTCAATTTGGTGCTCTTAAACCAACTGTAAAATGACAACATTTGGTCCAACAAGTACAATTCCTTCCGATATTTATTATTTCATGTAAGAAGTAGCTAAACTTGAAATTGCCTGACTTAATGTGGGAGTTACCTGTCTTTGCTGCTCTTTATATCTCTCTCCATGTCTGACCTGGCATTTTCCATGCCTGGAGTCTGCCTCAGGCTGAGCTCTTTGGAGATAGCAGACAAATGCATCTCCAAAGATCAAGATAGGGATGAGAGAGCACCCTCTGTCCGTTTAGTAAACTGATTGTAAGATGTATTTACTTTCCTTTCGCCCAGGTGAGAAGGGGAAACACTGAGGGCAAACAGGGGGTGGCCCAGAGGGGCAGCACCACGGAGTCTGGACATGGGGAGCAGTGGTAACCTGTGTGGCATTGCCTAATCCTGCCGTGCTTGCAGAGGGAAAGCTGAGGCAGAGAATGGAGGTGGTGGCATGTCCTTGCTCGGATGTGATCACCAAGAAGTGAGGAAATTACAGACTATTGTTTTAGAGTAGGTTAAACCCATCTGGGCCAATCATCATTCTGGTGTTGCATTTCTTTTGTAGATGTTGCTTTAGTAACCTTAGGGCTGTTTGAAGGGGCATTGTTTGTTGCTGGTGTTCATGTGCTACAGCAAGCTATCCACCCCACTGGGGCAATCCCAGGCAAGATGTGTACCCTCAGAGGGCTGCAGATTAGTGCAAGTGCTGGTGGAGGTGGTGTGCTTGTCCTTTAAAAGAAGGGTAGGGCTTCATTCTGGTCTTCAAAATAGTTTAGAAGAATGGCAGTTAACAAATCTGTCTTGCCTTTGACGTTTCTATGTGAATACATAGTGGGTCTGTGCATGTGTAGAAGAGGTATGTGAACACACCTCCATCTTTTCTTCAGGAGCCTTAATGCTTGATAACATCACAGGCAGATCTAGTTTCATAAGTGAAAGGCTGCTTTTTACTCCAATTCTGCCAGACACAGACTATAAAACCTCTGACTGAGGTTGTGAGTCCCTTGATCTTTTTCACTGCAAGCCAGAGGAGAGCAGAAAGATGTGCCTGCCTCTGCCAGCATTCTCCAACCACAGAGGCACCATGAGATAGTGGTTTCTGAAAGGCCAGAAAGTTCAGATAAGGATTCAATCCCAGCTGTGAGCACGTAGGCAGAAAGAAATACATAGCCTGGTTGGATTCACATCATGACTGGGTGAAGCCCAGAGATGCTGTATGCTGGATTTCAGTGCCGAGTGGGGTCTTTCCTTGTGGAAGATGTTAAAAATACCATCCTCTGCAACTGAGATTTCAAGCAGTCCAGCTTTAGGGTATTTGGGAGCTGTTTACAGGCTGGGCTCGGTGTCCCTTGCCCACACTGGGCGTGCTGGTCGCTGTCTTTGCCTGTGCCAGCCTTTGCCCTCTGAGGGACAGGATGAAATCATGTACAGCTACTTGCCTCCAGCTGCAGGGCAGCACCATATGCATGTACATGGGAATGGTTTATGTAGGAAAATTAACTGTACAGCTGTCCTGGCTCACAAGGGCCACTTTAGAAATGAAAAGCAGTGTTTAGGAACTGTCTCATCTGTCCTCTGGCAAAGCTGTTCCTAGTGAGCAGCATGTGCTGCTGGATGACCCTAGTCGAAATGTAAGCTGTGCTTCCCAAAATAGCTGCTTTTTCCCCAACTTTTTTATTTTTCTCCACCTTTCTCCCACACTGACACTGTGTTCAGAAGCGATGGGAGAAGCAAGGTGCGTGCACTGGTGTGTGCTCTCCATGCTCCTGGAAAGCCAGGGCTTTCTGCACTGAAGGCTGTGTCATGTTCAGGTCTTACCTGTTCTGTGCTTTTGACCCTGCAGCTTTCTATGTGTATCATGGGAAGCATTTCTGTACTCTGAGAAAGTGGCTTGTGTGGGCACCTTGGGCTTGTTAGGGCCAAACCAGGAAGTCTGGGCTATGGTGACAGCTGGTGGAGGTTGGTGAGGGGCATTTTGGGGTTGTACCTCTCCAGACCCAAAGGGATGGTACCACCACCTTTGCATGAGGTTTGGGAGGAAGACTGGCTGCCACCTCTGGGTGGCTGGGGGAGTGAAAAATGTAGCTATTTCACGGGCAAGAAGGGACATGAAATGCTGCTTGTGTTAGCGGCAGAGAGGAACCATTTATGGATCCAGTGTGGAGCAGTTGTGTCTTCTGTAAGTTATACGTTGTGATTAGACAGGTCACTGAACTCATTTAACCTGTAGCTTTGGCAATGTGATGGCATTAAGAGAGGGCTGAGAAAACAGTTTCTCTCCTTGAAGAAATTCACAATGTTGACCTTCTCTCTTGCCCTGAAGGAAGGAAGAAAGATGAAAATGAAGAGGTTTTGCGAAGGCAAAACTCACTGTGTTTTCAATTTATTGTAGCCTTTTTCACTCCATCAGATTTTGATGTTAGGATTAAAGTGACTCCAGTAAAATAAATCCCACAATTATTTCCCAGAGGTTATGTCTGAGTGCAGTTTTACAGTAGAGGAATCCATGTGACTAGGAGAATTCCCAGTAGATCTAGAGACCACCGGGTTCTCTCTGCTGGGAAGGACAATGAGACCCCAGCACTGTCTCACACTGTGTCAAACTCCGTGGCTGCTCCTGCAACAATTCTATGCAGTGTTCCTATGTAGCCATGAGCTGAGTTTTGGGATGGGAAAGGCAACTGATCAACAGGAAAAGGGAATCTTTCCCCTTTTACTCTTTCAAAGACTAAATGCTTGGTATTGTTAAGAGGCTTTTGTCTGTTTTTACTGTGACCTCTTTTTTGTGCAAAACAGCAGGATTTCTGCACAAAATCCACTCTGGAGAAAAAAAAAACCCTGGAACTTTCTGAGTAACACAGCTGAGTTTCCTGAGGTGTAACCCTTTCTCAAACAATTCTGTTCTAAAATGCAGTCCCTTGGTTTATAGATTTGCTGAGGAGATAACAGTGCAAAAGGCTGCTTTACACCCTGTGCCCTTTCTACACCCAACATGAATGCTCTGCTTTTCCTGAAATTGTCTCCAGCCCTGTTCAAATTCTATGGAGAACTTATTTCAATAATCACTAGTCTAAAGAAACAAATTTTATTATCTAAAAACAAAAGGGACCCTGGCTTTTAAAATATACAATCTGTCCACATGACACACAGACACCCTCTCTGAGCAGGAAGGGAATGAATCCTGGACCTCCTGACTTGCTGAAGGTATTTGAGAGAGACCTTGGCCTTTAATGCTGTTCAAACAGTTGTGTTAAACACCCTCCCTTGATGTTCCCAGCTTAGCAAAATTCTTTGTTGCTGTTGTGGAGGGAGGTTTTGCTCATCACTTTGTCAGCTGTACCTGAGGAGTTATTAGCAGTTTTCATTAAACCAGAATTTAGGATAAGAAAGTTGCAGTGGTCCAAGCATAAATATCAAGTAGAGGTGTTGAGAGTTCATATATTTTTGGGTGGATAGCTGCAATAACTTCATTTCTGAAAGGAATGTGTGCAATTGCATAGAAACTCAGTGCACAAACTAGCCTGGGTGAAAGGGGCTTTTTGACAGAATTAGTGAAGTCCTTCGACTGCAGATGAAACTGTTTAAATAAGCCTATTTGAGTAAAAACCCTTCATTTTCATTGTTATCCAGGAAAAGCTCAGAGGACTAAAGGTGTATGTGTCTGCCTTGGCCTGCTTCCTACTCTGAAGGCCCTATCTGCAGCATGTTCTGTCCTTCAAAAGATGTCAAAACTTTCCTCCCTTTGGAGGAAGAATGTAACTGGCCTTCAGAATGAAGGTGACGTCTCCCAGGCTGTCACTCACCTAGTGCAGAGGCTTCATGGTGGGGGTTTTTCCTCTTCTTTTATGGGGCAGTGAAAATACAAAATCCAAACTTCGTGTAACATAGCTCTTAATTTGGTGTGTGTGGAGCTGGTTACAGTGAGTACTTTGTCCTGTAAATTTGGATGGATTTTTTTTTCCTAACACTCTTATTCAGGTTTTGGTTTGGTTTTGCCTCAAGTTCCTAAATTTAGATGATGATGTGCTTTCACCATTTCACTTGTGAATGGGTTCCTAACAGCTTTACAGGATTAATAATAGTCAAGCATGAAGCACACGCTCAGAGCAGCACAGGGGGAGGCCAATTGAAGGGGGAAGAAAAGCTCAGAGCTGCAATTCTACAAAATAGGGTCCCTTTTACATTGGACCCAATCTTCCTCTTCAGGCAAAGATTTTCACTTGCTGCAGACACAAATCTCAGCTAATTCTTGCTGCTGTGCTACCAATTTTATCGCTGTGGCAGCACTGATGGAATTGCTCAGCAGTAGGGCGCGCGTCTTCCCACCAGCCTCTCTGCCACAGCCATCAAATACACTTTCCCCTTCCTCCCACCGAGCCTTGAGCCACTTTAAAAGGGTCTAAAAGAAATTCATGTGGTGCTGAGCTTTGGCAGCACCGGAGCTGCTGTACGCACCAGGTCTTTGCCTTGTTCAAGCGAGAGCTCTTTGTGACTGTGGAGGGAGGGCAATTAATTTCCATCTGTCATTCCTAGTTTTAGCCTTTATCCCAGAGTTGTAGGAATAACCACATCTTTACAGCAAGACTCTGCTGTCTGTAGCACGTGTGATACCCTTGTGTCCACACAGCTTCAAGTGACTGAACCTGCCTTGGTTCATTGGTTTTGTTCCAGAGAATGTCTCAGCTATAAATGTGGCTCATTAATGGGTTTGGGGGATAAAATACTGCACCAAACTTATCCAGCATCTCCTGCTTTTTACTAAGCCTTATTGCAGTGCCCCTTGTACATGGATCAGAGCTTCTTAGCCCCTGATTAAGTCTTGCTGGAGAAGCGCTTGTTCCAGGAGAAAAGTGGTTGGTGTCAGGACTGTCGAGAGGTAAAGGCATCATGCTGTCATCACATTTTTGACTAAGGAAAGACCCTTGCTAGGAGAGCTCTCTAAGAGCACTTGGACTCTCATTGCCCACTGTCAAGAAGGCAGCTTCTGGATTAAGGAGGTGACAAAAACCCAATTGAAAATCACTGCAGGGCAGGGGCATTGGATGGTATTTGCTCGATGCAGCAGTGCTGTGTCTCCTGAAAACAAGCGGGGAAATGGTGTTTGCTCTTGCCCTCACAACGAGTCTTTCCGAGTGTGGCAAAACTCATCGTTTGTTGTAATTAGTGTATTGTTAGCTTGGTGTTAGTCTGGTCATCTGAATTTCGGTGCTTCTACCCTCACTGGTCATTTCCATTTAGAGAAGCCTGGAGAATGTGAAAATGAAACTTGGAGATGGTTTATAGTAAAAAACCTCATCGGGAAGGAAGGCATTTATTTGGGCATTTGAGGTGTGTGTAGAGATGGAGGGTTGGGGTTTCTCCCAAAGCAAATGTGTGCTCAGATCTGTCTTGAAAGAGGCAAATAGAAATGCTTAACTTTGGTCAGCACTCAGGAATATCTGGCCCTTCTGAGGGTATTTGGCTTGGTAAGGTTGTTCACAAGTCATGTGGCAAAATGAGTAAGCAGAGAAGTGAGGACTCCATCTACTTTGGCAGAGAAAGGAAAGCAACTCAATGCCAGGACATGCAGAGGGAACCTGAGCATTTTGCACAGCCATGAAAATTCGGCTGCTGGGATCACAGGAACACACACGGCTCTGGCTCTGCTTGTTTATAGAGGCAGCAGCAAGAAACATGTGAATCCTGCATGCTTCAGTGGAGAGCATAATTGAAATCTATGATAAAAAGTAAATTAACAGAGGGGAAAGCGGTCCTTCCTCTTCCATCTGAGGTGTTCGCTTCCATTTTATTCAAGATGATTGTGAAGAGTGGCCCTGTCACCTGAACATCTCTCTCTAACACAAAGTGCAGGGTGAGAGCCCAATATCCTTCATCCTGATAAACTGTGACTTCTCATGTCATGGGGCCCGAGAAATGTTTCTGGGAAAGGAAAGTGGCTTTTATAATTTGTGTGTGTGTAAATATGTATCTTTGAGAAAATGGTGATAATTGTTGTCACAGAACATGCTGAATTGCTCCAATGAGTGGCATACAATATCTGTCTGGGCTTGCTTATAAATAAGGAGCCCAGTGCTGTTAATTAGATGGATAAGTGGTGGGCCCTTGAGTGCTTCTCTGGAAAGAGGCCAGCAGGAGTCAGGTATAGGCACTGGCAGAAGAAAAGCTCTTATAGGGCAGTAAAGTTGCTTTAGCTAATGGTCATACAGATTGGGATCCTAATTTCATGGATAATGATAAGAATGGGCAACAGGATATTGACAGCGAAAGGAAGGGAGTTCTGTGTGTATCTCAGCAGAGACACAGGCCCAGGGTGATGGAGTGGATTTTCTGTAATTAATTTTTTTTCAGTTTGCTAAAGGTCTTAATCTTGAGGGATAAAACCATCTTGCATAGCTGACTGCTGGTGGTTTCTGTAGGAGAGGTGAGAATTAAGCTTGTTCCATGCTATTTACTGGAACAACAGAAATTTGTATTCTGTTATTCAAGCAGTTGTTGTCTTGTTATGAGGCTGAGAGAGGCTATGAGCAGCGTTCAAGACAAGGCTCTAAGGGGAAATGTCTCATTTTATTGGTTCCATTTGAAAAATTACACTCCTTCATTTCCTCCAAAAGAGAGCTGTGATCTCCTTCTCCTCCCACTCGTCACTTGCAATATAGCAGCTTTGTGCAGCATGTAATCACAGTGCTGGAGCAATAATACTTCATCCAGACTTGCAAGGGGCCTTCAGCTCCCCAGAAACACAAGGGAATGGCAGTCAGAGTTTTTCTGCCTTCACCAACGTGCAAAGACACAGCTCTCTGGGGCTCAGGGCATCTCAGCCCATCTGCTGGAATAAAGAGACTTCTGAGGATATTTTTTTTTTTTTAATCCTGCAGGCTGGGAGAAATGGCATCCACAGCTAGTTATCCCTTGGGAGTGGTGAGGAGGGAGAAAGCTGAAGAACAGAGACAGGTGGATGTGTCACTAAGTTAATGTACCTGCTCTGCTGTGGGACAGTCACATCAGTGTCACTGCTGGCACCTGGCACCACCATGGGCATTAAGTGAGAAGGAATCTGTCACACTTCATTTACTATGAATGATGATCCATCATTTGATGATGGATTTGGTAAAATCATTGCCTCGGATGATGGACTTTGCTCTTGTATAAATGACACAGGAGCAGGGGGTGGGTCCTGGTGGCATCAGCATGGCAGTGCAAAAGCAGCTGTAATCCCTAGGGAATAAGCAGAACAGGAATCCCAGCTGTGGTCAGGGAAGGCTGTGGGAAGTCTGCAAGCTGCTACAACAGCTTGGTCCAGTGTATGGGTATTCCCTTGTGGGAATAAACTCCAGTTTATGATATATACACAGAGAAACTCTGAGCCCTAGTAGCGCATCTTGTGGGGGCTTTACATTAGTTTCCTAACTCAGGGATAGACCTGACTGCTTCCAGGCTTTAAACTAGGGAGATAGCAGACATCCAGAGGTGTAAATAACATGAGCTGTCGGTGTGCAGGAGAGAACCTGCCAGATAGGTCCTGCAAAATTACAAAGTGTGTAAAGAGGGGTGGAGAACCTGCAGGCCATCTTTTCTATTCCTTCTGTGGAGACTTTCCATGGGTAGGTTGCTATAAGAAGTCCCATGCTTACCATAAGGGCAGGGCTTGATAATCTGAAGTCAAAGTTCAGGTATTCTGCAGCCCTTAAAAACCCAGTGAGTGATTCAATGGAGCTGGATTCTGATGTATTTGGATTTCCCAGCTTCCCTGGAAATCAATAACAAATGCTCCCTGTGGCATCTGAAATACTTTTAAAATCTGGCCCTAAATGTATTTATGCTGCAGGAAGCATTGGAGTCCACAATCAAAACATGGAATTTATGACAAAATCTGTCCTGTGGCAAAGCCTTAATGCTGCTCACCCAGAAATTAGCAGCAGATGCAACACTGGTTATACTGTAGAGAGAACTGGGGAAAAAAATGTTTATTAAGAGATATTTTTAATGTTTTTATTTTTTAATCCTGAATAAATTAGGGAAGGATACTAATATCTTTCTGGACAGTGTTGCTGGAAGAATTATATGGGCTCAAATAATCAGTGACCTCTAATGGCTCCAAGAAGCAGTATTTGGTTTATGTCCCCTCGTGGTGGGGCACACCCATTGCCCTGGTTTCTCACCATTTGATCATCACCATGGGTTTTGTCAGAGACCCAGAACAAGCTTTGCATCATGCCCTTTGCTGGCACAGGCAGAGAGGGGCTGGCTTAGCAATGCCTTGGGTGTTGTCCTGTAAAACTTTCTGGTGGGCAGCAGTTCCTGTTTTGGGATGCTCCTTTTTGACCCCCCCCACCGGAGCCATGCTGGGCTCTGGGGCAGTTCCCTGTGACAGGTGTTCACATCTCCAGCCTCTCTCTGTCAAGCAGTAGGACACCCTTTTTCACCTTATATTTGGAGCAGTGCCAGCTAAAGTAGGGCTATTAAAACTAATTAGATAAATATATATGTATTTCGTAATCAGGCAGTTAATTATGGCTTAGGGAGCAGATGGCAGTCCCTGGCACTTACTCATCTATTCATAGCTGGTTTAAAGTGAAGTGTATGTATATTGCAGCTAATTATGACTCAATGTAAAATATGTAAGTAATTGTGAACTTAGCCCTCGTCACATCCATGGTGTTTGTCTGAAGAGTGCAAGTTGTTTCAGGGTATCTGTTCGTAGTGTCTCTGTGGTAACACCTCTCTCCTCTCCTCTCCTCTCCATGGTTTGGGTGGCAGTGCCTGACTTTATTACTGGAGCTGTTTCATAGGAGAGCTCAGGCTATCAATTTCTTTTTTTTTTTTTTTTTCTTTAAGAGATTACAATGTTGAACTCGGTGTTTTTAAAATCCAGATGGGTGGTGCAGAATTAATGAGAGCCCTACTGCTGCTGGAAAAATATGGAGATAGGCACTCATCAAAACATCAAAGAAACATTTGGGGGTTTTACCAGTGTCATCTGTAAAATTATTTTGCTAACACCTATGAAACGTTATATCATCTTTTCACACATCCCCCAAGCTGGAACTTCTGTTGGGGGAAAAAAAATATTTGCAGAAATATAAATTAGGAAAAGCTTGGAAACAAATATGGAAAATGAGGAGGTTGAGTTTTGGCTTACAACACCAGTGCACCCTCCATATGCTTCTTTGTGTCTTTTCCTCAGCAGGAGAGGGCCATCCTGAGCCTGGAGATTTGTGCTCTTTTCAGTGTCAGACTAGGAGTTTATCGTGTCTAATTTAATTTGAGAGTGTGAAGGTGCTGATTTCACGAAGGGAGAACAGGGAGGTGGGAATTAAATGTCAGAGGGGGACCAGCCTGTGTGCCTGATGAGCTATTGGTGGGATTTTTACTTAGCAATTCTAAGGCATTTTGTCCCTGCATGAATTACATTTTCAGGAGGGCAGAAGGAAACCCAGCATTGCACCCTGAGGAGTATCACAGTTTCTGGCTTTGGTCACAAAGCTTGAAAAGACTAAATCCATAGGTGCTTACCTGACCAAGGCCTCAGCCACAGCTGCTTTTTAAAGAAAAGAAACTGGAAGCCAGTTGTCTCTTGTCTTCAGCTGGTGTGATAACACTGAAATGATGTAATCTAAATTTTTGAGCCTTTTTTAACCGAGTTCAAGGTATATGAGGGTCAGCCTACCCCTAGGTGGTGAAATCCTTTAAGCCTTTTAGATCGTGGTGCTGAACAGTGAAAAGGATCCATCCCAGATATAGTTCATGCAGACCATGCTGTTGTTCTGATGAAAATTTTCAGTCTGTGCGTTCCCAGGTCAATTATATTTCTTTTGTTCTGTTGCTCACTATATGTATGACATGCTTCATTTATTTAAAAAGAAATTTAGAAATTTTATAACAGCTTACATAAAATTCTGTGAAAGGCAGGCAATTACTCTTTTCTATTTTTATATTGTGACTGAATAAGCAGAATATTTGGGAACTTTTACATACAGTCTGTTAGGTACATGCAGATATATTCATATTCTGATGACAGGCTGTCATGTAAATCAGAAGAATAATGGTGTTTTGTCACATGTGCAGTAAGTGCTGAGTTCTAAACAGTAAAACAACATGATTCAGAGAGCAAATTATTTTGGTTTGGGGTTATATCCCCCAAAGAACAGAGTATTACATTAAAAAAAAAACAAACCAACCACAAAACAAAAACGAAACAAAAAACCCCCCACCAAAACAACAACCAAAAAACTCCAAAACAAACAAACAAAAACCCACCAAAATGTTTTCAATTCCAGGCTTTGAAATTAAATATTTTATTTAGATGATAGAAAAATATTCAAAACTCTTGCATTCCCCATAGCTTTTTTTCTTTTTTTTATTTTTCTTCTAGTGAACGTGTTAGTTCTGATGGTGAAATTATATTAAAGAAAACCCTCATTGTTTCCAGTAAGATGGTGGAAATAGGAGGATCCTGGGGTCATACAAGAGGTCTCAGTCATTTAGGAGCATCTAGTGGTGAGTAAAATGAGAAAGTAGTTCTTGAAGAAGTCCACTATTCATTGGGTCATTTAAATTATAAAAATACATAAGTACAGGAGATTTGCATGTGGTAACTAGACAGACTGCCAAACTAAAAGCACATTCCTTTGGCATTGCAGTTGCCAGAGTTTTAGGAAGACAGATCTTTGCAGCTTCAGGGATCCCTGTGTATGAGCATCCTCTGTTAACTCAAGCTTCTCCTACTGCTTTTGGAGCTCGACCAGGAGGGTGCTGCCCTCTTTCATTTTGCCCAGCTTTGTCCTTTGTAACCTTCTCAGAAGCGCAGAGAAAATCAATTGAATGATACTTGTTTGGGGGGATTGGAGAATAATGGAAGTGGCTCTTATGGATGTGACACACAGACTGCATCCATTCATCCCCCAGGCACGATGAATGGAGGTGTGAATTGATTTTGACTGCACTACCTTGAGAGCCAGGACTTCAGCAAGAACCTTACAAAATAAGACAAATGATGTTCTGCATTGTATGGAATTATATTCTTTGTTCCTAAAACGTGTCTTATGCTGAATAGCATCCAGGCAAGTTACATGATTAGAGAACTCCTTGGGAATTCTGGTAGTTTCTGATGCTCTGGAAGTGCTTCAGGGAAATTGTAGTCTTGTGCACGCTGTCAAATTTGTCTGCTGGGTGGTTTAGCAATGAGTCCAGTGAGGACAGCCTTTTTAATTTGGTGTAATGTTTCTTTGTGATTTATCTTTGTTTCTAATGCTTTTTCTTCTTATTAAATCATTTTATTATAGCAGAACAGTTTTGCTATCACACACAAAAACAAAACTGGCATAAGCATCACTGTGTAAGCACACAGTTGTGCTGCAGGCTTTGAGGCACTTTACCTGTACAGGGATGTTCTGAATTCTCCTGCAAAGACCAGTTCCTTCCTTTGTGATTGACTATTGTGTGTGTGTTGACAATATTAGCCTGATTTGGCTGAAGTTTTTGGCTGGTTGCCATCAACTGCTTTATAATCTAAAACCTTTCTCTTTTGTCTCAGAGTTTTATAAACATCATATAAATCCATAAATATTTATGGAATTGACTTTTAGATTGAATGCATGTCCCATTTACAAGCATTCATTGTTCTCATTTTATCTAAGAGATTAAAAAACATCTGGGTTAAAACATACAGTATTCCCCAAACTACATCATACCAGAAAGTGGTGAGAAAAACCAAATCTAGGATAACATCAATGAGCTCCCAGTGTAGCACACAATTTATTGGGAATTATATGTAATTTTCCATGAATTTGTTTATTGAAAGAACAACAAACAAAACGTTATTTTAAAAGCGAAGATTTATTCATCCATCAATTTATTCATCCATAAATTGTTGTGGTGCAACTTTTAGGTCCTTAAAATAACACTTAGAGTGTAGTAGTGAATGCTGAGGATTTCTATAACCACAGGTGATCAGAGCTGGTGAAACAATTCACCCAGAATGTATGTGTTCTATATATACTAAAGGAAAATGTTTCATCAAGGCAATGGAAAGAGAGAGGAGATAAGCCCCCAAATTCAAGTCCTGTGAACACAGACAGGCTTCCAGCTCCTAGAGAAACAAGCACATCCTAGAAATACACAGCCTTTTCCCCCTCCAACTAAATTTAGTCCTGTTAATCTAGTGCTGGACCTCATACTTTGTTCATCCATAACTGGAATTTAATTGCTGTCACTGTACAAATGCTAATAAAATTATTATGCTGTGATAATCATGCTGTAAACTCCAGGAAAAGGAAGCAGTTGGGAGGGAAGAGCAGTGTACAACCTCACACTAATCAAAATTGCTGTTGAATTTAGTGCTTTGGTGGCATTGTTAATAATAAATGCAAAGCAATGTATCCTGCTCTGGTAGGTAATTATACTTGACCAGCCTGAATTGATTTGTTTTGTGTTCAGTTGAGCTGAACTGACATACAAGTGACATACAAGTAAGTTTATGGCACCTGTCACTCATCCTTGAATAAATGACCTTTTCAGAGATACAGAATTAATTTTCTGAAATGCTTCTGATAAGGAAACTACTTTATTCACATCTGCTTAGGCAATGCAGGATTTCTTCCCTTGATTAGAAGGTTCAAGGAATGCATAAATAATATTTAATATATACCTTATATTGAACCATCGAAAATTAGAATGAATCTTGGAGAATGCCTGTCCTCATAATTGTGGGTTTTGAGATACTTTTATTCATTCTTATCTTTGATATTGAATTGTCCGGTACTTGAACACTTCCCTTAAGGCTCTATGATTCATATCAGCTCACAAAAATTTAAAAACTCAGACTTGTAGCCATGATGTGTCTAAATATCCCTTTTACCACCATCAGCCTCGGGCTGGGAAGGCAACACTCCCTTTTAGTGGTAATCTCTCCGTTCATTTTTCCACCCAAGCGCAGTCAGAGTTTGCTCTCAGTTCAAAGATGGCCCGTGCAAGAGTCAATCATTTCTGGTAGCTTAACTATTCACCCAGGTAATTTCTATGCTCCTCGTTTAGTGGATGCTTTTAAAAGTGATCCTCTAAGGTTCCAGGGCGTTGGCTGCTCTAGAGGATGTCAGTCTCTCTTTGCTCTGCAAGCAGTGGGTGCTTTGTGCTGTAACATTCCACTAATAAGGAAATCAATATTTACAGTCCCATCCTGTTACGGTGTGCAAATTCACTCTGTTTAGATGTAAATTTTTTAATCTGCTCTGGAACTAAGAGCAAGGGAAGAAACTCTAGCAATTCTGTAAATGGATTTAGATCTTGAAGGATGTGACTTAGAGGATAACACATCTTGCTTCTTATGTTTAATGCTGAAAAATTGTATGCACAATATCCTCTTTGGTATTGAAGTGGCACAGACAGCAAGGATAGACTGTCACAAGGCCTGGTTGCATCTTCTCAGTGTTGTAAGCAGACAGGGAAGGAGGCAGTCCTTTTGGACTCTCTATAACAGTGTGGGCTTCTGCTAAAATATGCTTTGCTTTCTGCACAGAAGAAATATAGAGTGGAAAATATTTGGGTGCTTTTAATAGGCATTGATTCATGCAGCTTTTTTCACCGTGGCAATCTAAAGAAAGAGTTTAAATGTTTGTAACTCTTTGCTCTTGGTGCCAGAACTCTCCAGATGGTGGATTATAGTCCCAATGGAAGGAGTGTAGCATTGATTTTTCCTGTTTTCTTCCTTCTTTCTCCTCACATTGCTGTTATGGTCCATGTGGAGTGAGGAAACCCTATGGGCTGATGGAGTAATACTCTGGAGCAGCAAGGACTGCTGTCATTTATTTTTTTTCCTATTATGAGAAAACTAGGGAGGAAAGAAAATTGATGCTGGAATGCACTGTGTTTCCCTGAGGAAAGGAAGAAGGTAGAGCAGGGTGTGGGGCACAAAGCTTGGAAAACTTTGAGCTACAGGCACACCTTGTGCTTTGCAATGTAGTTGTTCTGGGACACTATTACTTATTCTGCCCAAATCCATCCTGTCCTGACCTGGCTGTGTGAATTGAGCTACCTGGTACAGCTTCTGACTCCAGAGAAGGTGTTAAAAGCTTTGCTAGCAAAGGGCAGTGCTGGCAGGTGCCCATCCATCACTTGCTTGTTCCTGTTCCCCAAGCAGAACACGTTTTCTCCAGACACTGGGGAAAGGGTCAGTAATTTAACAGGTTTTGCTGGTGAGCCATGCTCCTGTCAAAGCCGTGCTGCTCGGATCCTCTCCCTTAGCCCACAGTGCATCCCTTGGGAAGCCTTGGCTGGACTCTGGGTTTGCTGTGGTGTATCTTTCCTGATGTGGTGTGGGCAGAGCGATGTTCCCTTACCCTGGACATGGTTTGAATTACGAACCGGTTTCCTTCTCTGCCACTCTTTGTTTGCAAAAGGGGAGATGACAATAGTTCTTTTTCCTTTGTTTAAATACTTTAGGCATTTTTGAGCACGGTTTTGAAAATCCTGGCGGTGCAGCTCCTGAAAATACAACTTGTGTGTAGTTGCAAACACAATGTTAATGCATTATTAAGAACAGTGTAATAGATTGATTACTCCGTAAGTCTCTAAGCTTATGTCTTCCTCCAGTTAGTTGTTGGTGCTATATAAGCTATATAATTAATAACCTATTGTCATATATTGCATCAACTATTTTAAGGTTATCTGAAATTTTCTCAAGGGACCAATTCAAGAAATCACCACTCAGCCTCCCAAGCTTTTAAATTGATATTGAATGCAAAAGAACCTTGGTTTTGTGCTTTAACCCTTCTGGGGAGGAAGGCCTAGGAAAACGTTTCAGACAAAAACCTCTGAGTGAGGTGCCATAGCTGTTCACCCTCACCAATACAAACAGTGGAGAAAAGACAAGGCCCTGGGACAATTGTTTTTATCAGCATCAGGTTTCCAAACTGTGTGAACTAGATAAAAATTGGGAGGAAACTAATTTAGTAGCAATTTCTATGAAGCTGGTAGTCCCTGCCTCAGTGCCCATTTAACTTAGCACAGCGGGGAGCCTGAAAATATAGACAGTAAAATTCTCCTTTCATAATGGATGAATTAATTTAGCCAGCCTAGTTAATTCAAATGCAAATTATGTGCTGAAAGTGTCCATTATTTATTGCCACATCTGAGACTGTTTCTGTTTCTTTCCTTAATTTCTGAAGTGCTGCAGAGAAGTGCTGAGCCACTAAATGCTCTCTTAGACACCAGCCAATTTTAGCACGCTTTCAAATGACGTTTGATTTTTTATTCTCTGCTTTAAACCTAATTTTGGGATTGTTTATTTGCTTTGACTCTTTCGTAGTTTCCAGCTGTGGAGCATTTCTGCTGCCAAGCGTTTCATTTTCAAGCGAGCGGTTGGATACCAGCGGGAGAAACACCTCATCCCAGCTGGATGGCCACTGCCAATTCCATCCTATATTGTCCTTCAGGTTGTGTTGGAAAGCAACTGTGTGGTCCTGTTCTATGTGTTTTGCACATCTGTGTACACACAAATGTACTGGAATATGCAGGAGTCCTCCTGAATATTTTCCTCTCCCCACCAATTAATTTCATGGCATGGGAAACTTTGCTGGTTGTGTTTTCAGTAAAGACAACCGTGACTTGAGGTTTCCTACCTTCACAGGAGGATTATATCCTTTCCTGGAGGCCCAGCAGTCCTGCTGTGCCAGTGCTAGAGTGATCCCAGGCACTGTCCATACGAGACCACCCAGGGTAATATCTTAATTTGAGAAAAATGTAATAAAATTAAGGGAGAGACAGAACAAAAGAAAACAATGGGATATATGAAGGTTGTCTTACGGTTGTATTTCTAGGGCTTTGTTTATTAGCTTTCAATATCTCTTTGGGAATATTGCACCATAATTACAGAATCATTTAGGCTGGAAAATACCTCTGAGATCATTGTGTCCAACCATAAACCCAGCACTGCCAAGCCCACCACTAAGCCACGTCCCTAAGCACCCCATCTACCCATCTATTCAATACTTCCAGGGCTGGTGACTCAGCCACTCCCCTGGGCAGCCAATTCCCGTGCTCGAGAGCCCTTTCAGTGAAGAAATTTTTCCTAATATTCAGTCTAAACCTCACCTGGCATGACTTGAGACTATTTCCTCTTGTCCTATTCCATATTACTTGGAGAAAATAATAACCAGGTGGAGGGCAGCTCTTGTTTTACCAGTGTCCCCTCCA
>JAWWEU010000111.1:5956325-6148542 GCA_035583155.1 Acropternis orthonyx
CTTGTCCTATTCCATATTACTTGGAGAAAATAATAACCAGGTGGAGGGCAGCTCTTGTTTTACCAGTGTCCCCTCCAGAGCAGAGGTTCCCATTTGTGTCATAGGAAGGTGGCATTGTTGGAACCATCAGCAAATTGCTCAGGGGGGGAAATCCACTGCAGACATCTAACAAAAGATGCTGGAGGACTCCCACCAAAATAGATGGTGGTCAAGTAGGAAATTGGGCTGCAGTTTTGTAGAGAGTAGATGATGATTAAATTGCTTTGTATTGAACAGCAAGTAAAGTCCATTTCCACTCACACTGTGCACATAATTTTCCCTTCCATGTAGAAGGGGGGAAATGCTGTTATTCTCCCCTGGTGAGACAGATAAAGCAGAATGGTCAGGCACCCCTGCAATGACCACCAAAATATTTCTTTTCACATGAAGAACTCTTTTTGCTAGACATGGCTCTCTGTCTACCATTTTCCTTCAACATTGTCTGAAATCTCTGCTTAAAATAGATGAGGGAAGCATTATGATCCTTTCTCCCACAAAGGTGATGAATGATTCTTCATTTAAGATCCTGAATAAAACTCCCAGCCAAAGGACCAACAGTCTGTGAACTCCACAAAGCAACCTGGAGAAGAGAGCCTGAAATACCATTCATCTTCCTCTACTAACATTCCTTTGAGGGTGGGCAGCCTTTCCTTTCAAACAGGATCTTTCTAACCTGTGTGCATCATCCAGATTAGATGACAAGGTCAAGCTGTGCATGTTTATGTTGCTCCTTGTCTTGGATATGTTTCCCCAGCACCAAGGTTGTTAAGCTGCTATTTCTATTCTGCTGGCAGGCATTGGGAAAACATTCGGTCTTAAACACGCAACTGGGAGAGCAGGATACAAAAGAAAGGAAGCCTGAGAACTTTGCTTTGTGCTCCTCAGGTGCTCTGACGTTTCCAAATGACTTAGGAATTGTGGGGTCTTGGAATTTAATTGGAAAAACACTCTTGATGGTAAAAGAATTTTTTTGTTGTTTTATATTCCCTGGTGTTCGTTTTCTACCCCTTTCTTAAATTGGTTGATAATTGTATTCCTACAAAGCACATAAAGAAAAATAATCCCAAATGTTCACAGTATTTTTTAATCTATTCCAAACTTGCTTGTTTATAAAAAGATTTTATTTTCTTAGAAAGGTTTTAGTCCTGATTTAATTTCTCTTGTTTAGGCTTTGTACTGTAGCAGCAGCCTTGCATAAGCACTACAGGTCCTTACAGATTTGATAACTATATATCAGTTTAGCTTAGCACATATTTTGCAGCCATATATCATCTGTTGCTTGCAGTGTTAGCTCAGCTGGTGAGGCACAAGGCAGGGAGAAACCCTCAGAAAGGAAACTGCTGTCTATCAGCCATCCCAACTCTTTTCTGTGCATGGAGACACTTAGCAAGAGGTATTCCTGAATCCTTTCCTATGCACAGGTCTTAGTTCAGGGCAGGGCAAAGAAGCACCTGCTGTATCAGTTTCAGTTTGAGCCGAGTTCAAAGGAACTCTTCTTACAAAATAAATATCTTAATTTAGGTGGAATATAGCTTCTGTAATTTAAATTTATATGCTATCTCAAACTGAATTAATTTTCAAGTGTAGACAAGCTTTAAGCACATGGAGGCTGACTTTTAATTAGTGAAGCTCTGACAGCACTGCCACAGAGCTAGTTTATCTTAATGACAGAAGATAAACTTCATTAAGTTTTCCACATAACCTAAGAAAATGCAAATAAGGCAGAGCCCCTGAAAGAGCTTGTGACTCCTTCTGTCATTTTTATTACTGATGTGATTTTCAGTCATAATCCCATCAGCTCCCCCTCATTATTGTCAGCTGCATTCCTGACTTGACACCATACCCAAATATTCGGTATGGCAGTGCCGCTCTGCAAGGATGGCAGGAATTGATGCTGGTTTTGGGAGTGATGTGCAGCCATGGCCCTGAGCAGTCCTGTGGGTATCTGTGTGAGATGGTGCAGGCACAGTCCGGCTTTCCTGCTTCCCAAGACACAGACCCTCCTGTGTAGCCATACCCCAAGAAGCAGAGTAGCTGCGGCTGGTGTGGCCCCATCTCTCAGAAAACACATATTTCCCAAAGATATAACACAAATCCTCCAAGGTAACATACATGTTAACATCTCATTTTCCTTCTGCTAGGAATATGAGCAAAAATAAGGTTGGTTTTGCTCGTGAATGGCATTGAGCTCTCAGATGTATTTGGTTTTTTGTGTTAAGCAGCAACCTGGAGCTGGTTTACTCTGCAGCCTGAAACCTGGAGTGGCTGCAGCAATTCAGGGGAGGAGGAGGAGGTTGCAAAGCACTTGCAGCTGCAGCAAAAGCAGGACATCACCCCAGTCTGGAGATAAAACACTGCTGGCAACTGTCTGCAGCTTTTCTTTTCAATTCAATACCTTATCTGGATCTGGATGGTGAGTTATTTCTCTTTTGCTTGTAGGCAACAGGTTTTGGGGTTTAAAAAAAAAAAAGGCCCCATGAAGAAATACAAGAAATATATTTTTATTTTTTTATTTAGTGGGAAGCAGCAGATTCTTGTTGACATTTCAACACCTTCCCTGTGCTCCCAGGACTGCTGTGAAAGCCAGCATCAAACTTCTGGAGCTGGCCCATCTCCAGGGAAAACTGGGCCTAGAAGAAAAATCTGTCTTGGGGAACGAGAAAGAAGGAGACGGAGAGGAAATAAAGTCAGTTTGTTATTAGAAAAAGAAAAGGGGAGGAGAGTAGAAGGGGATAATGTTTGTTTAGCAATGATTTTATTGCAAATTGTACAGCAACAGTATGTTAAATTTCCTAGTCAACAGGGATCTATACAAAACAATTTGTGGCAAAAGGAAACAGATGCAGTCCTGCCTGCAGTTTCATACATCTGCTCTGCACGCCAGCTCTCTGCCTATAATTCTTTAGGAGGGATCCAATAAAAATGATATAAAATTTTATTGTGTTGTGGCACTACTTATTAGAGTGAGGAGCCAGAAACCTTACCCAGGGGCTGAATTTTTCCCATCTTTCAGTGCAGGGTAAATGACGAGGCTGTTGCTGGTACCAGCAACACTACAGTGGGAAACAGGTAGAAATCTTTTTGGAGCAGTGAGTGTGCTGGCGTGGGGAGGGTAAAAACTAGAGTGGCCAAGCTCATAGCTGAGTAATAGGGAAAGATGCAGTGGGAAGGGTGGAAATGAAATGTTGAAATGGTATTTAAAATAAAATTTAGGGGAAAAAAAATAAAAGGAAACATCAAGAGGTATAGAATCTGTGGCATGTATCTACCCCTGCTCTATTTGTTAATGTTATCAGTTATAATTTTCCATACTTCTATTCTGAATCTCAATGGCTGTAGCTAGGGGCATGAAACAGAGTGGAATGGGGTAAAATAAATAATGCCAGCTTCAATTCTGGATCAGGACATCTGCAAAAGGATTAGAATGAAACCCAGCTGACCACACTTAAAATCAAAACTGTGTCTTTTTGGATTAAATCTCATAAATTGCCCTCTGTGGGCAGGCCCAGTGCAGCACTCTGAGGTACCCTTGGATTGGACAAGCTGTCCCAGAGTCCATGGAGTATGTGAGATGTTCCCAGTGTAACAGGGATGCTGTGCCTGAGCAACTGTTTCCATTCCAATTTTTTCCTTGTGACTGCCTAAATTTCCAAGCCCCTGATTTCAGAGGGTGTTTATAAAGCCATGTCTTCAGGGCATGGCTGTGCTGGGCTGTCCAGGGTGCCCCAGGTCAGACAGCTACGTCTCCTTACCCTCTTCTGGGGCTCCTGATGTTCCCCCCAACCCCGCAGCAGGTTTTGCTATTTTTGTGTGCTACAGCTTTTCCTGGTGTTAAGTAACTCAGAAATCCCAGGTGATGGGATCCTAGCACTGAAATGCTCAGCAAAAACTTCTTGCACAGCCTAAGCACAGGCCTTTGAATGTGTTATTTTTATTATCAGGGTCCTTTATCTGCCAAAAAGGAAGTTCAAAGCACTGACGGAACAACCCCTGTCACCTCAGCGAGGACACCGAAGTGAGGGCAACACGCTCGCCTCTCTCATCACGTATCCTCCATGAAATGTAAGTAAATATTGGGCTGTGAAGCTTTTGCAAAATACAGTGTTGTTTAGAAGCTGGAAGACCCTTGCTAGGTAAAACAATGGGCAGATATTTATTTGTATTTTATTTCCTTCAGCAGCAAAACATTGCACTTAATTCTTTCAGGTTTGTTAAAGCCTTGTGAATATGTATTAGGGACAGACAAACCAGTTTACCTTATGTTTAAGCTAGTTTACTTTACCGGATTATGATAAACATATTAAGATACTACAAATCCTAAAAAAAACTTAGAATTTGTTTTCCTGTGGGAGATTATAGCATTTGAAAATAAATCCCCATTAAAACATAATGGAAGTTAAATCCAGATCCAAAGTTCACAAACACCTCTTCAGGCAGGAACATCCAAATGCAATCTTTCAGGACTTTAACCTGGAGTGACTTAATGTTTTTCACACAAAAATTAATTTCTGTTTGCAGAGCCACACTGAAATATTTCATTCTGCCTTGCATCCCAGGATCACTGCAGTGACCTGTGGGAAGTGTAGTTCCTCTGCAGGCTGAGGTGTTTTGCCAGAGAGTTGCATGTTATCGCTGTAAAGATGCTAATATTTTGACTCTGTCTCACAAACCAAATTTTGCAGTACCAGCTTACTTAACCTGAGGCAAAATATTTTGATCTCACTTCCTAAATGAATTCCAAATGTTTTTGAAAGAGCACAGCTTTTCATTCCAAGAATCTCTTTTCCAGCATAAGTGTATTGCAGTGGAACATTCTGGAGCCATTACAACTTCCAGACACAATTTCAAAAAGCACAACCTCATTTCCTAGATAAGGCCAAACCTTTCTGCATGTTTTTTTTCTGAATAAACAAACCATTACTTAGAGCTGTAATGAAGAAAACAAACTTTTCAACATTGATCTTTAACTAGCCAGGTAGAAAATGTTTGCGGAAGTGTTTTGCCAAAGTAAATACGTTCTTGATTGTTTTAGAATAAAAGGAGCCAAGAGGATAACCAGGCAAATAAAATGGGTCAATATTTAAGAATAGCTTTATGAGTTCTACACAACTGCCTGGGAAAAGCCAATGGCAACGAGATTGTGGTGGCAAATATGCTTAACAAATGTGATGTTTCTGATGCTGTTGTGACCCATTCCCTTATCTTCTCAGCATACTGCACAATAAAGTCAGATAAACTGCTAGCATAGCCCCTGGCAACCAGCTGTCTTGACCAGCTACCTGCAGAAACACAGAACTTATATGAGAATGACAGAGTAAGGGGCCAAATTCCATACTGTTCAAGGTTTTGAGACATAAAACCAACCAACCAACCAAACAAAAAAGGGCCATTATAGTCTTAAACTTTTTAACTTTGTATTTCAACTCAACATTTCAGACATCTCATGTGTTTAGCAACGTGGTGGCTTGAAACTGAGTCTTGGCCTGTGCTGACAAAGGGTCTGTTTGGTAATGGCTGAGGATGATCCAACTGGAGCATTTGGATGCCCTCAGCACACCAGGGTGCACAGCCTATTCAGAAACCTGGAACAGATCTCTGGAAGGCTACAGACTGAGATAAACCCAACAGGCATGAATTTCCAGTAGCATAAACTTCTGCAACCCTTCTTAAGTGAGAATAACTGAGTCCACAGATTTATAGAGGTGAGGATTGTTTATTTTTACTTTGTGTTAAAAAATTAAGGTGGAAAATTGGGTTAATAATTCTGAACAGGTCTTTTTTTCCCCTTCAGCTCCCTTTCATTCATTCCTGGCTGAGCAAATGTTTTCCTTGATTAAAGGACTGCATACAGTGTCAGAGGAAAATGCACTTTTTGCATATTTGCTTTATCTATGAAGTTGAAATCACTCTTGTGTCAGTTTTCTGGTGTTTTTCATGGTTCAAAGACTCCCCCAGAAAGGCTTGAAAGGGGTGTCTTGCAGAAATCCAGTTAGCAGAAAGCAATGTAATGAACAAGCTTGTTTTGGAAACCATGAAGTGCTATCATCCGTAAGAATAATTCCAAATAAACTGTCTGATAGCCTGAAGCCCAGCGTGTTCTTTGTGGACTTGTGGGTAATTGCCACAGTGAAGAACATGCATATATTAAATTAAAGGTATGATTTTTAAATTTTTTCTTCACTTAGTTAAATGCATTAAATCCCGTGCTTGCTGCACGTAATGCCAGCATGAGGCTCCAGGCATCCTTGTAAGGTAATAACCAATGGAGTCATACCCAGGGTTGTTCTGTGGCAGGTGACAGCACGGCTTTGCATTAATATGAGGTTTTATTTATGACACTAATATATTCACTTGTAGGGACAGTGCATCGTGCAAAAAGGTTATTATTTTTGATTTGTGTAGCCTGGCTGTATTTCATACTTCATTGACTAAAGCCACATTTGGAAACAGCTAACCATGGGTGTGTCATCTGTAAAAACAAACATCTTGCATGACTGTATTAAGTTCAACCCTTACTTTTCTCCACTTGGGTTCTGAGCCATGGCTGCTACCACAGGACAGATTAATAACCATGGGATTAGCAGCAGATACACTGTGTGTGTGTGTGTGCTTCAGAGGATATGGCTGATCTTTAGGAGGCAACAAAATAAACTTATTTATGCTGCAAGACAAGCAAATCAGCCTCCTAGACCAGCAGAACTTTCCATCCTATTTCATAGAATCATTCTCTAATCAGCATCTTAAATTGTATTATGTATAACATAAGGTCATATTGCAGGAGCCTAGTAGCTTATATGAACTGCAAATCACTGCCCTGGTAAAAGAGCTTTGCAAGAGTCACCATAAAAATCACCCAAACTGAGAGGAGCCACAGATAGATGCTTTTAAATCCAGAGCAGCTCTTATCACAAGCCAGCTGGCTGAGAATAGTTTACTATTGTAAATCAGTGGTTATTTCTCTTTGTATTATGCAGTCACTATGAGACAGAGAGCATCAATTCCCAGAATATTGATACATTAATGTTCTACACAAAGTACACTACAGACAACAAGAAGAGTTTTCAGAAGCAGCAGACTGACCTAGGCTGAGACAGCTCATGATCACAGGCCTTCTGGGGAGCTTTTGAAAATTCACAGCCCAAGGGTGTTGGTTTGGTTTTGCTCCAAAGGCAGGCAGGAGCAGCGACCTGCTGGAGTGTGCAGGAGGTGTCTCCTGAAATGTTACTGGAGGTGGCAATGGTGGCTGCCTGGTTCTGGTGCCAGGGTGTCCTGCCTTGCCAAGGGCTGCAGCTTCTGGTCACCTTGTGTGACCTGGAGAGAGCCCCAGGTCTTCCCTCCCTGCAGCTGATCCACCTGTCTCTGGATTTGGTTCCCAGACAGCCCAGTTATGTACCTCTGTGGTTATTGGTGTCCACCAGGATGGACAGGTAGGAAACCAGGGAGACTGAGGGGCATTGTGATAACACACTGGAGAATGAGGCACAAGTGGCTGGTGCTTCTGGGGGTGTGTGGTTTAGAGACAGGACATTTAGTTCCTACAAGCCATTTGCCAAATGTTTTTTATAAATCCCGTATCTAAAATATTAAGATCTGTCAAAGTCCCCTGGGATTTATAACAGCCTAATAACCATAATAAATGAGTGTATTAGCACAGGAAGAACATCTGTGGGGTGATTAATAGGTTTTTCTCAAAGTCATAGATAAAAACGAAGAGCAGAGGAAGGGAAAACCTTCATATTAACTCTGTGGGAGCTCTTGTGTTAATTGGCACGTAATCAGGTACAGCTGCTAATAATCAGGCAGCTCTTCAAACCAACACACACAGTACTGCCAATGCAGACTGAAGAGCTGGAGATTAGAGAATACAACAATATTCTTTGAAACTTAGGTTGCTGGATGGAAGTCATATTTTCTTACAGCCTTAAAGATTGCTGGTCCTGGGTTCTGCTTACGTCAAGATGTGACACTGTGGGATTCCCTCATGTCATAAATCATCTCTTGTATCTCTTCCCCTGTTTGCAGGCCATTGAACAGTATCTGTCAGAATGCACTTTTGTTTTCTGTGTCCTGTATCTTGATAACAGCAGTCTTCAGAGCACTCAGCCTTCATGATGGGATGTTCTGCAGATTCTTTGTGGGATCTCCTTTTACTGGATATTGTTGCCCTCTGGAGAAACTACACACCTCAGAGCCATCACTGGGTCACACAAAGGCAGGCGAGTTCAAATAAGAACGTAAACTCAAGCAAGCAAATTGGTTATATAGCAACAAAGGATTGAGCTCTTGATTACCACCTTGGAAGCACTTACAGGCACAGCAAAAGAAGTCCCCAGACATTTCAGAAACCTACAGTGACTCTTGTTCTAGCTGTCACTTAGGGTTTTCCCTCTCAGCTGTCAAAATCAAGGGGCCAATTCAGCCAAATTCCCCTTCCACGGTGCTGACTTTCTGACTAGGTTGTCATCCCTGGTGTTTCCATTAACTTTAATACGGAAGGGATTTCTTGTTGCTGTTGAATGCAAACAAAGCTTCCAGGACTGCTGTTTCTTTGCTTGCTTAAGGTCTCCTGCTCCCCCTGCAGCCTTGGCACAGGTGCTTTATGTTCATATAAGTGTTAGTGGGGTATCTTTAACATGAAGCATGACAGCTCTGCTTTGTGAAGAGAGTCTCTGGAGGGCTGAACTTTCCCTGTTCCCCTTGGAAGGTGAGCTGAATTGCATTTAGAAGCACTTCTGTAATGTTTTGTTAATCCCCTAAGTCTACTTGTGCAACATTTATGTCTTTTGGCTTCATGGTGTTTCTGCAGTGACCATGCAAGCCATGTTGCTACACACTGGTCATTTTAGGGCTTATTCTGCCAAACAGAGATATCCCAGGATTTGTCTTATGTTGCTTTAAGAATGGCTTTTGGGACTCATGAAACAGCATTTCTTGCAATCAGTTACAGCTGTGACCGCTTTCATGTGTGTCTTTACAAAGGTAATCAGCAGCTGCATTTGTTTCTTCTCTCCAGAATATTGTTCTCTGTCTTGGCCTAGGTGTTCCTTGTACAAATATTCATAAATTTTATATTAATTCAGTGTAAGCAATGGTCTCTCCTATCTGAAGTTCTTCCTTCTGTTCATGGCTGCATCACGCTGCGCTGACTTTACGATCTTCCCCCCAAACAAGGGAAAGGCTAATCAAGTAAATAGAGACACCTGTGTAAAAGCTGCTGCCGGGTGTTGCCTGGCGACTAATTGCTGTCAGAGCCAAATTAGCCAACCTGCTCTGGAGACACAGGTGATTAGCAAATAGGGCCCTCAGAACAGGAAAAAGCATGAAGGGGAGATTAGCTGAGTTTGGAAGGGGTGGCAAAGGTTAAACAGTTAGTGAGGTGCAGGCTAAAGTCCCCCAGGTAATTGTTGTTTTTATTTATTGCTGCCCTTTTTTGCCATACTGATGATACAGTTTCTTTCCTTTCTGTTTTATAAATGCCCTCATTTTCTTCTTGGGCTGACCCTATGGTTTGCTTTTTCTGATCGAAGTGTGAAGGGTTTGGATGTGGGTTTTGTAATTTCCTTCTAAATGTGTTATTTTCTCGAGTAAAGCTTGCCCTATTCTGTGCACTTTAAAGGCACAAGCACAATAAAGAGCACGGAGAGTGAAATCAAAAAGTGGTACGAGGTAGGTATTGTAGAACATCATGCTGATGTTACTTATCATCTATGGGTGGTGTTGTTTTGTGGGTGTTTTACAGGCTCATTTAGAGCAAATGGGTACTGGACAAATCCATACAGCTTGAAAAACATGCTTGGAAGCTTCTTCTGCTTTTTCTAGAAGTGATGTGTGCGTTTCATTCTGTTTTTCAATGTACTGAATATGAAACTTTCTCTTCAAAATATGCAGCAGTTTCTTATCTGTCTGCATAGCAATTCTACAGAATTTATTTCTGTTTTGATTTTCAAGTAAGAAAACAGGAAAGTGGCTTTTGATTGGAAGGAAAAATAAATATGAGGGAAATAATAGACAGCTGAGAAAACCTGGTGAGAATGGGAATAGTGTGTGAGAGAGTTATTGAAAATTCTGGAGAAAGGAGTGTGAGGGGGAAATTGTCCTAAATTTGTGGTTATGCTTTAAACTCTGCTTCAACAGTTCCTTGTATTTTGTGAAATGGCTTTGCCTAGATTGTATTTTAAGCTTAGAGATTTTATGCTTATTTTTATATTTTTCAGAAACGCCATGCTAAAGAAATAGGAACTACTGAAAATAGGGCAACAAATCCACTCTAGAGGGTAGTGCTGGGGATCTAATTTATAGTAAAGCTAAACATTGGGTTATTTTGGATATACCCTGTATCTCCCTCATTATTTAGGATGTAGGCAGCATTAAAAATAACATTTCACCATGTGTGAAGACCAAGAAGTGATCAATACAAAGCCAGGCTGTCTGCCAAGGAGGTTTTGTTGTTGGTTGGTTTGGTTTGATTTGGTTTGTTGGGGTTTAGTTTTGGGGGGGTTTTTTTCCAAATATCATACACATAAAAATATGAAAGAATAATACTATTCTTTATTCTGTGTTTTTTGAAATAAAACCTAAATTCTTAAATTTTTATTTTATTTTATAATTCTCTAGGGTGTAAATCCTGATAGCTTTGAGGGCTCTGCATACTTCTGAAGAACTACACCAGGAGCTGTTATGCCTTTTCTGAAGGTAAGAATAGTTACCATGCCAGAACCAGTGAGCTTTAGTTTCCCAAAGTCCAAGGTTCATGTGCAACCAAGTTTTCCTATATGAAAAAGTGCTGTAATCACTCAAAAGATCAGATTTGGTGTCACCCTGAAACAAATAGGCTTTTTTACCTCTTTGAACTGCAAGAGCAGTTTTGAAAGTATCTTAATATCGCTGTGATGAAATATACTGCAATTGAAGTAGAACCATTTGGGCTAAGAATGAAAAGACTTTTATCCATTAACTTAATATACTTTTATTTGCTAAAGGTATGTGGTTAAGATATAGACAGTGCTATGAAGAGATGAGGAGCCTGGTGCATTTAAGGCCTCCATGATTCATCTCTCTCAGGAGTCCTCTCAGGAATAGAAAGTATACTGAAGACAGTTAATTTCAGTCCTGTCAGAGGATCTTGGGATAGCAATATTGAACATTAAAGCAGCAGATATGAAATAAACCGAAAGCTTCATTGTGGACAACTGAAATAGATGGGTTTGTTCAGTCTGTTTTTCCTCTCAGATGTTATGAGAAGTCCCCTGTTGGAATGTGTCTGTCTGTGGGTCAGACTCGTTGAGTAACTCCGAGAGAGATCCTTGGTATTTCTGGTATCCTCAGGTTCTGGGGCTCCAATAAGTTGAAGCTTTATTTTTTTCTGGTGCAAAAATGTGTGATTTATAATACTTCGAATGAATTGTACATAATGCTTCATTCTGACTCCTTTGCAAATGTAAAAGCAAAGCTGTTGTGACTATTCATGGACAGTTTGGCTGTTTTATTCTGTCCCTTAAGCCTTCAAGATTTGAGTTATAACACTAGAGATGTTATCTGACTAATACTGTTGGATGGTTATGGTTTTCCTTTAATTTTAAGCCTCCTTACTCTCTTATTATTATGACTTTCCATCCAAAAGGAGTCTTGAAATGAGTTCGTGTTCTATATGCATTTCCCTGTAAATCTTTCCATTTGCTCTGTCCTCAACTTACTACCCATAAACCATATTTCTGATTAAATTCTGAATCAACATAAAGAGAGCTAGAGACAAAGTATGCATTTCTTATACCTGTCCATGAAAATCTTGGTATAAATCCACATGGTGGGGAAGGGGATAGGGGGGTAAAGAAACTCTGCTGTAGGTGTTGGCTGTGACGGGAAGCAGACGAGCTTAGCTGTTGCTTACCATCCTAGAGCTTTTCCTTCCATATGTCCTCCTAAGTCAAGCTGGGATCGTGCAGTGACATGTGAGTGCATGGGGAGCTTGGGAGGGGCCTCAGGTGTTCCAGAGGAAACTGAAGCTGGACTCTGGTCTCACCCGGGGTGAGAAGCAGAGTAAACATCTAACACTGGCTGAACTCATCATGGGAATGAGGTTGTGAAATGAGAAAAATGCTGAAAGGAAAACTCTTTGCATCTGCAGCCTCAGGCTGAGAATGATGAAATGAGGGTGCAGCTCATGGGAAGGTCCAAATATGAAGCAAGCTGAAGTCAGACTGCTGGTCAGCTACCTATGCCATATGAAATAAGTGTATATGGTTTTATAGGAGCTTCTGAAAGACATACTGAACTGAGAGACATTGAAAATGGCAATGCAACTTTCTGCCCTTTGCTTCTGCTTTCTTCTTGTCTCAGTTCCACTTCATCTAACACCTCCCTTTTGTTAATCACTCTAACACTTTCCTAGCACCTGCCAGCCTACAAATCTCTCTCACTTTCCACCTGCTTCCTTAAAGATTAGTTTTGTGTTATGATCCACCAAAGTAACCCACCTAACACCTACCTGCAGAGATTGCAGAGCAGTTTAACATTGCCAACAAAATCCCATCAAAGCCGGAAATTGTTTTCTTTATGTGAGTGGCAAGGCAATTCCAGAGATGAGTGACAGGGCTGGAGGAGTGCATTTGCACCAGGAGCTACTGCTGCAGCAGAGACCCCTGGCAGCGAAGCAGGACTGACTGACTGACTGACTGACATTCTTTGGCTTATTATTGTGGGCTTTGCATAAATGGAGTAGAAGCAATGACTGTTACTGCATTTCTAATCAACAAAGTGTTGTCCCAGTAATTGTTTCAACTGAGTTGAATCTTCTTTCTTGGAATTAATTGGAGGCAGATATGCAGATTGCTAGTTAATAATAGAACAGTTATAGTTCTATAATCACTTTCTTCGTGTTTATCAATTTGTTTGATTGCTTGTGTGGCAAATATTTGATCCTGTATGTGTCTATTTAGCTGCCAGAGCGTTTTATAAACATCATTGTTTATCACGTTCATCTTGAAGTGCCTCAGCTTGCAGAGCCCAATAGCAGCAAATGTAGAACTTTATTTTGCAAAATAGACAGAGCGAGGCCTTTTAAAGAAAGCTCCAGATTGTCCAAAACACATATGGATGTCAGAGATGAGAACAGTGTGAGCTGTATGCTGAACCTATTTTAAACTCCCACTCATGATTTCCAAATGCAGCACTCTGTCAGAGAGCAGGAATAGAGAATTTCAGGAACTACAGCACTCACGTAAATAAAGGCTCCAGAAATCTGGTTTGGCAGAAGTGTTAATAATTATGGTATTACCATTTGTGGTGGCAACTAAAACTGGAACCTAATGGATAGGTGCAATTAGATTATGACTAATTGCAGAATATATTTAAAATGTTTACTGCCTAAAGAGGCCAAAACATTTGTGAAGGTATTTTCATTGTTCTGTAAAGGGTGACACAGGGCTCTGGAAGAGGAGGAAAAATACCCATATATCACACAGTGGGAGATGCATGTTTTATCTAATGGCCCACACTGGCCATAAAGCCAAATCCAAATGCATGTTCCTGTACCTTCCAGTAGGTGTTGTTTTCAAGAGAGCAGCTCTGCACTAGCACAGGTTTCAGTCTGTTCCACACCCACGCATTTGCAGCTGTCTGGAATACACCATCTGGCCATGTATTAACTGACAACTCTATTACTGAACTGGGATCCAACCATCCATTCCCAAGGCCTGGGAACAATCAGTTCTCCATGGATGCAGTCCTGTCCTCAGGATTTCTCACAGGTGTGTCTTACTCCCTCTGCTCTGGTAGACCAAAGATAAAGTATTTGGGCAGAGAGTCAGTCAACCAGTGTTTTTATAAAAATACTGTGTTGTTTTGGCTTAGCTAAGCTACTTTCTTACACCTCCTGGGGAAAGAGAAAACTGCTTGGGAACGATCATGGTGTAGGAGTGTGAACAAAAGAGTTCAGCAGAAATCCAGATGTATGTTTTATTTATACTGAAGTGAAATACTGTTCCTTGTAACAGCTGATTTCAGGTTTATACATGGAGCCTCTAGACTGTTCTTAATTCACTAGGTAACCAACATAGACAGGAATTAGCTGGTGTGAAGTTTGGTGCCTTTGGGATTGCACAGGGTTGCAGTGCTGCCCTCCAGCCTCATTATCTAGCAGCGAAAAATGAACTTGCTCAGTTCTGATTTTTCCCTTGTTATATCTTTATACAAATGACTTTCCATGAACTTGCAGCTTGTGTTTAATCAGTTCCTGGCAATATTGCTTTGAAAATATCATCAAGTAGCTCTGGAGAGAAAGTAAAAAGCCTTATTGGTGTCTTCTTTCTCCTATTCCCCATTTCTGTGACTTTTCAGCAAGTATATTAATTTTAGGTTTGAATGGTTGCTCAGATTTACAGCTTTGGACAAAGTCTGGACATACCACACAAAGCAATGGCTTGGGACTGGCTTTTGCCTTGAAGACCAGCTGCTTGCCAGTGGTTTAAACTTGCAATGTAAGCATTGTGACATCTCTTCTTCCTTTTGGAAGTGAACGGAATGAAAAAGAGAAAGTGTCAGGCAGCTGCTTCTGCACTGGTGTGCAGCTGGCAGTCAGGGATTGATTGCAAGTGGTTACAAAAATATACGGGTTTCACACATATATTGCTCTACGTAAGCACCTGTTGAAGGTGGTGCAAGAAAGCAGATGTTGTTTGCAGTTCAGAATTTTTCCTATACATCTTAGGCTCCCAAAGAGAGATGTATATGCAGAAAACGCTGTCAACTATCCTTCAAATACTTAAAATAGACTTGAGAGAGGTGATTTTATTTTTTCAGTCTTGTTTAATCTTTTGTTGAATTAAGGAAAATTATGAGAACCTCCAAAATACCTTTGAAAAGGCTTCCTATTATAGCACGCTCCTTACTGAAACACGGCTTGGAGTTGCTTCTTGCTCTCTATGAAAATTTGATTTCTCAATATATTCACTGGACATGAAGGTTTGAGTTTGTAACTACCTCTGCAATTACATCTGGGACAAAATAAAAGTACTTCCAGTAAAATACAGAATCTAACATAATGAAGGATTTATGTAATTTTATAGTAGAAGAATGAGGAAGAAGAATACATTTCTGAAAGAGCTGATAGGAGGAATGTGGATCTTGGACATTTTCTCTGTTCTAATTCTAGTCTCTTCCTTCTTCTCTGGTTCAGTAGTCTGGGGTCCTGTCTTTTGAATGCTTGAGAAGTCCTACCATTTCTTTTCTTGAGGGTCTGTAGCTCACGTTTTCTATGTCTCTGAATGTTTTCCTGACTCTTCTCTGCACTGTCTCCAGCTGAGCTATACACATACACCTCTACAAGTAAACAAACCTACAACTGTGATATTTGAAGCTAGCAAGATGCCTTAAGTGACTGGTTGTAAAGAATCTTTAAATGAGAATTGTACCTATGCAGAGGTTTAAATCACTGCATGGGTAAAACAGGTGCGTTTGTCTAACAGTTTACAGTCAAAAGGAGCTACGTTGTTCCAGGGTGGTCCTTCTCAAAGGTTTTCTAAAGGAGTACACCTGCAATTAAGCACAAAGTTTCATATAGGTCTAGGTGATGCTCAGTGGTGTTTATGAGGCTGGTTTCAACATCATCAACGTTCCCATGGTGTCTGAATGCATTGTGATCTCTAAAGTAATAGCCTCAAAGTTGGGAAAGTACTATTATAGCCTCAGAGGTGAAGCTTCAGCTGCTGGTTTAGCTTTAAATATATCAAAGTCAGTTTTCAGACTTGCTGGGGAGGAGACCACTACCTTAAGTCAGTTGAGCCTTCTCTCTGTTGCATAGGAGAGGAGCCTCAAAGGGTTATAGAACCTAGGTGAGGTGTGCCTGCTGTTATCTTACAGAAAAATGAAGATAAATGAGGGCTCCAGATGCTCAATACCTCAATCGCACAGGAAATCTGTAGCCCAAGTTACTGAACTATCTTTCTTCTACTAAATCAGAGCGAACTGTGATTTAAGCAATAATCTTTGTACATGGTGGTGCTCCATAAAATGACTTTAGAAAATGAAAAAAGTTTAGTTGAATGCTGAAAGACAACAAAATTAGTTGTGTGGTGGTTCTGCTGGGTATTTCAAAGCCTCTTAACCTCAGTGGAGACTCATGTTTTAGGAGAGAAGAAACTGTTCACGCACTCTCTGGCCAGGACTGGGAATTTTCATTATAGTGAAAGGCACTCTACAGAAAGCACTGGGGATTTAAGGCTCATTTTTGCTGCACACAGAATTGCAGAAAATTTCGTGTTAAATAAATAAATAAACTTTGGCTGGTAACAGCTGGCCATAACTTTCTGAGCCAACAGACCTGAGCATCTTCTCTCTGTTTCTTCTTCGTCCTCGCCTTTATCTGATAACATACAGTTTATTTGTCATGGAGCCAACTCATCCTGCCATATGCTTAAAATGCCTTTTCCCACTCATTTCTCTGGTGCAAGCACAAGCTGCTTGCGCCATGTTCTGGTAGAGGTAGGAAACACCCTCAGGAAATGTATATGCAAGGACAGAACAGACTGTTGATTAAAACACCAATGTTGACTTGAAAATGTTGGCCTGGATATTTCTGGTACCTCCAGGCTCTGCCAAAAACACCTGCACATCCTGCCAGATGTAACATGCTCTGTAAATATTAACTGTGTGAGTTCTTTAAAACTAATAAAAAAGACTTACTCTTCCTTTTCTCTCATCTCCAGGCTTTCTTCTCTCTTCCTGTTTATCTGGATTGCTTTCTTCTGCCTCCTGTGACAGTTGTTTGGTATAGTGTAACTTCCTTGCAGTTCAAAAGGGAAAAGATGGATAATTCAAATATTAAGACTTCTGTTGAGACCAGATAATACTTTAGCTGAAACAGCAATGTGAAGAAATTATCTTTATGGAGCAAATCTATTTTAATACTAGTTTTTAAAGCAAATAAGCTTTCTTTTTGTACTGTGAGGAATACCTCAGAATCAGAGGAGAGGGAAAAAAACCTTCCAGATCCTTGCCCTATTTTTCCTTTTGGTGTGCTGAGCTGCAAATACAACTATATGCGTCAATATGTTATTACTTTTTGTAAAAGAACATCTTGTTTCAGCAGATAATTGTGGTCTTCTGTTGTGTATCATTAGTCACATACACATTTTCCTGTTGCACTCCTTAGGTATCCTGGGCATGGTTTTAATGAGTGATGTGTTTTGGTCCAGACTTTCCCTTTGATTGAAATTCTGATTCTGAGCATCCCAGAAGTAAACTTCCCTGACTTTGGGTCATCTAAGTAATTTGGAAGGTTCAGTGGTGTATAGGACTAGTGCAGGGTCTCTGCACAGCCATGAATAGAATAAGAAGTGATTTTGCAGACAAGAGTGCATTAGAGAGGTAAGACTCATAGACTGGGTATAAGGCTTTCTTACTCTTTGCTGTATCCGAAGGTTTCATATCTATTTAAAGTTTCATCTCTTCAGATCTCTGGACAAAAAGCTGAAATCTCTTAGCCATTTCCCTGGAGAACAACTCACTTTTCATGTACACCAAGGAGTTTCCTTAGGCTATGCTTCAGCAGAAACCTGCTTTTCAACTTCAAGGCAGCTACAAATGCCAGAGACTGGGGAGAAGCATAACATTTCTTGAAAGCAAAGGAGAAAAATTGATTTACCCATTATGCTTCTGTCCTCTGGTCTTTCCCTGCATCTTCTCCGACAGGAAATCACAAAACTAAACCATTTTCCTGGTACCAAGGGAAAATACAGTATCAGTGAGCATTCATTTGTGTTTTGCTGTAGTTACTTTAGCATAACTATACAGACTGGGACGGAAGGTGCTCAGAAGGGAAGATTCCCTGTTCACAACTCAGAGTAATGGGTCTCAGTTATTGACAAATTGTGTGATTTTTTTTGACCCAGAACAGCTACAGTTCAATCATTTCAAGCAAGTTTAATCCCTTCTGCAAAAGGATGTTTCTCAGCGTACTCACTGTCTTCAGGATCTCTGAGGATGAGGCATCTTTCTTGTTGAGATTCCATAAGTTGATCAAGGAAACTTGTTCTAGCAGTTTGTTTTTGCAAAGGTTTTCATTCCTGCTGTCACAAAAACTAGCGTAGCAGCTTCCTCTTGAGTCTGTGTTTTCCTTACATCCCTAAATAACTCTGTCACTCACATTGGAGCTTTCTAACTTGGTAACTTTTTGACTATTTACCATTCCGCCTTGGGAGAGGACAAAGGTTTTGTTCAGCAGAAGTTTAGTGACACCACCACAATTAGTCTTTTGTATAATACTTTTTTTTTTTCTTTTGCATCCATCAGTGCTATGATAACCTTCAGATTCTGGATAATTCAGGTGTGGATGCTGGTGTGGCTGTGAGGTGGAAGGGGTGGTATGTCTACAGTCTAAAGTCAAAGGGCATGGTTTCTATTGACATCAGAAAGCATCACGATCGTTAATTCTGCTTTTAGTTGAAGCTTTTGCCCCAGAGGGCTGTATGACCTTCTGTGTGCTGTTAAAGAGCTGCATTTCAGTGGTACGTGCCAGGTCTGCTTTCCTTGGAATGCACTAGTCATGCCCTCACTTTCAATGGAGTGACTTGTCTCTCTGTCCTGGGTGTTCCATAACGTTGTAATACAACAATGCCCTCAAGGCATCCTAAACTTTGTCAATACAAAGAGAAAAGAAGGAGAAATTGGGCACCTCTAAATAGAGCTAAACAGTAAGAGGATAGATGCAAGCTCTCTCACAGTGTTTCTGTGTTACTGTTAACATTCTTTGTGTCTAAAGTACCTTGCTGTACTTTAAAATAAAAAGCAGTAGCTTACCTGGAATATTTTTCCAGGCAATAGACTTGTAAATCTCCTTACAATTACTTCACTGTCTTTTCTCTCCTATTTCATTTAGCCATGACCATATTTTTAGTTTGTTCTTGGGCTCACATTGATGCCTCTATGTGAATTAACTGATTAAGTTCTGGCATTCAGAATAAATATTTGTTTTAGGCTTACCTTTTCCCATCTTGCCTGTTTTTACAAACAAATGTAGCCTATGTTTTACCAGCTAAAGAACATAATTCTGAAAGAAAAGCACACCTATATAAAAAAGAAAGAAGTTATTTTCAGAACTTCTAGTTGTCCTTTTGTGTGCATATATGCAGTGTGTTTCATCAGTAGGGAAACTCAGGATCTACAAATTAGCCAGCTTACACCAGCAAAGCTGCTTTGTGGTGAGCGTGCTGGTCCTTAGCTGTCCTGGGAGTGAAAAAGAGATGAATCACTAGACAGTCATAGGATGGTCTGGATTGGAAGGGACCTTAAAGGTCACAGAGTTTTAACCCCCCTTGCCATGACCAGCTTGACGAGGTTGCTCAGAGCTCCATCCAACCTGGCCCTGAGCACTGTCAGGGATGGGGCATCCACAGCTTCTCTGGGCAACCTGTGCCTCACCATCCTCACAGTAAAGAATTACTTCCTAATATCTCATCTAAACCTACTTTCTTTCAGTTTGAAGCCATTCCCTCTTGTCCTGTCACTACAGGCCCATGTAAACAGTCTTTCCCCATCTTTCTTTTTTGGCTCCCTTCAGGTACTGGAGCTCACAAATAGGTCACCCCAAAGCCTTCTCTTTTCAAGGCTGAGCAATCCCAATTCTCTCAGCCTTACCTCATAGGACTGGTGCTCCATCCATCTGCTCATCTTGGTGGCCTCCTCTGGACTCACTCCAACAGGTCCATGTCCTTCCTGTGCTGGGGACCCCAGAGCTGGATGCAGCACTGCAGGTGGAGTCTCACCTACGGGAAGTAGAGGGAAGACTGATTCGTTGCCCCCTAGAGCGTATCCCACGCTGCTCACCATTTCTTTCTTCTCATTCCCCCTAGCCTCAGTGGTGAGCCTGTGTTCAAGAACAGTTCAGCTTTATGGGGTGGGTGCACATCAGCTCTAAGCACTATTCATTGAAATGCCTTATGCAGAAGGAGACCTAAAGGAGGGCAGAGTTTGCCCCCTGTGACTACACTAGACACAGTGTATAAACCCAGCTTTTTCTGTGGTGTGAACTATAACAGATGTAACAAAAAAACCCACTGAATGGAGCTGAAATGTATGAAAGACCTTATCACATTAAGTGAATGGCAGTGAAGTGCAAAAATGTTATGTAGCACCTTGTTTGTCAGTAAAGGCTATCTGAAGGACAAATAAGGGCTATCCTTTCTTTCTCCTTCCTTTCTCTTACCCCTCATTCCCATTAGGACTTGAACAGTCTGAATCAACTCTTCATAAACTTTTTACCCTTGCCTGGATAAAAGAAAGGGGCTAAGCACTCACAAGTCAGGTGGGAAAGGAATGACCTCTGTTCCTATTTGGAACAGAGTTCCTTGATGATGCACCATCAACTTCCAAGTCTCTTTTGGGTATGGAGGTTTTTTTCCCTTCAGGGCTTTATACATTTTCCTGTCAGTGGGATTTTTTTTTCCTCTGAAGTTCTTGAGCTTCTAACTCTCCTATCTGAACAATCTTACCTTTGCCTACAATTTTACTTTTCTTATCTTGGACGCGTCTACTCTATTTGTTTTTCACAGCTCATTCTCACAACTCAGTGATTTTCTCAGAAGTTTGAGTCAAGGTTACACAGCTGTGCTGTATCAGCTGGCCTTGGATCACAGACAGCTGAACCCTTGAGATTACTACTGGCAAAGTGAAGACAAGAAGTTAATTCAGCTTGCTTCTAATAAAAGAGTGATTGCTTCTTTCCTGGTCATGTAGCATCAAAGTTCCAGTCTGAGCAGGTCTAGGTAATTTGAACATGGATATTTTAACCAATTAGTCCTGCGAAGCAAAAATAGGTCTGAGGCAGTAGCTGTCTGATCCTTGTTCTAGTCGTTTTGTTGGTGATGCTTGAAAAAGGATTCTTGCCCTGCCTTCCTCGGAGCCGCTAAGGGAGGCGCATGCAGTGGCACACAGAAGTGATCACAGAGTCAGGAGGATCCCAGTGTCGTGGTTGTTTTCTCCGGGAACAACATCTCTTTAAAGAACTGAAGTGAGAAATGCTATTCTGTTTCACTCTGAAGCTGTTTGGTAAGTCTGGGCTAAGATACAGAGGGACCTGCAGTGATGTTTAGACATAGCCCCATCCTCAGATTAATTTACAGAATGTAGCTAATTAAAATGACAGCTTTTGTGCTTGCTTTTTTTCCTGTAGCTTCTGTTTACAGTATTCTTGCCTAATAAAACTGTCAATTTTCTTTTCCTTCAATAAAAGGTCACCCTCCAACAACAGCCCTGTGCCTCCTAACAGCTACTGCCTTTATTAATATTTAAAATGTACACAGTGATATTTCCAAAAGGTCAGACTTTTAAAAGACATAAAATGTCATCCCTAATTCTTCTCCCTCCCAGCCTTTTTCTCTGCCTCCTCTTCCCCATCCACTCTTTAAATGTTCCATTTTAGATACAGTATTTAGCATGGCTTGTGTTAAATCAGATAAACATCAAGTGTTTCCCTGTTGCAGAACTACAGAGAGGCAAAGGATAAATTTGTCACTGATTCACAGTCCAACAACTTGTGTACGTAGTTTCCAATTCTGGCTGTACCACAGATTCCCTTGAGTTAAATGAGTCATTTGTTCTGTCAGCTCCTGATTCAAGGATGCATTTAAGCCAGAGCCTGCCTTCAGGCAGGTGGGGTCAAGAGGGTATCGAGGCTTCAGCTGTAAATAAGAGATTAAATTTTTTCCTCCCTAAGGCTTCTGTTCTTTCCATCCAACAGGCATTCTGCAAAATGGGGAAGGTAATACTTCCCTCATCCTAACCTCAGTTCTCTCTGGATGGCAAACTATGTGTGCAGGGTCAGCTCCTCCAAGTAGATTTATCTAAGCAGCAGCCTGCTCTGCCTGGAAGAGAATTAAGAAGGGAAAGCATGAATTTCCTTTGTCTACCAGCCAGGTCAGAAAGCAGACACTTTTGCTGTAGGAAATATGATCATAAGGGCCTCAGAAGGTCCTTTGATGCGTCCTCTGCCCAGAGACAGAATTAAACAAGTCTCTTATTCCTGGCAGAAGCTTGGTCATCCTGTTACTTACTCAAAGAGCAAAGATTGCTTCCAGGCCTGGTTTGTGATGAATCATAGATTCTTCACTCATGTTGCATGATACATAAGCAATGCCCAGGCTCACAGGAGTCCTGGGTTCTTTCTGAAATTCTTTCACAGAAATCTGAACTGCAACTGGGTGATCCTAATTAGTGGTCCCTGTTTTATTCTCAGGATTCTGCTGTCACATAGCCTTTCATATCTAGACTGTGACTGTGATAACATACATCTAAAATCACTCAACAAGCTTCATCATGCCCTCAAACCCAACATCTTCAGAACAAGATGAAACCTTGAGGAGAGTTCTTGTTTGCCATTAGTTTGGTCCCTCTGCTCTTTTCCATGTTATGACAGTACATGAAAATGCTTAAAGAGCACGTTCTTTTCACATCCACTTCTTTTTGTCATGAGATTTTCTTTATATAGCTGGTGATTTTGTCATATTATGCTATCCTGGATCAGACAATCCAAAAATAGAAGTTATTGCTATATAGCCATTAGTTTCCAATAATAAATTACCCAGTGAAGATCCATTAATGCACATACTGGGGGAAAGTGTCCAATGGACAGAGTTCAAGCCACAGGGAGGAGCAGCTGCTGCCATTTCTTACTGTCCATGACTGATTGACAGCAGATTTTTATTCAAGTCCTTCCTTCTTTTAAAAGAATATGGTTGATTTTTCATGACAATATGAGAAAAATACTTTCTGTGCTGAACAGGATTAATGGCTAGTATCCATCAGTCTAATTTTCTATAAGGTAATTTCAAATCCAGCAGAGACTCAGAAATAAGATTTTGTTGGTCTGCAATTTGGTTTGGGTTTGTTTGTTTTAAAGGATTAAAGTGATTTTAAAAAATTTCATAGGTTGTGATAGTGTATGATAGAAATGCAATTTCCTGCTGTGGTTTGTACCTAAATTTGAAGCCTCTAAAAATCCACAGGCAGTGTGGCCAGGTTAAACATCTTGCATTCAAACTAGTTTAATAGTCACAAAGTTAGTTGTCCCTCTGCCCCAGTAAGGTGATGATGGAATTGTGGGGTGTTGAATTCCATAAGGGCAAAGGCTGTTGGTGTTTCCTTCCGAAAGGAAAAGGGGAGCCTGGGGGAAAGGACAGGCCACCCAGTTTGCATATAATATCAGATCAGTCCACTTGGGGATCATGAATTAGGAGGCCTGGATCGATAACTTCTTCAGCTGAAAGAGACTCAAACTTCCCAAGGACAGACCCCGTTTCAGCTCAGAGCCAGGTGGTCAGAGTCACCTCCAGATGTGGAGATGGGAGGCGTAGGAGTAAACACAGCACTGCTCTCACAGAATCCAGGTGCAGCACAGTTAGTGCTGCTTAAAAGAGGGAGAGGACTGGCTGGAGCAGTGAAGTGCAAAAAGGATCTGTGGATCCCTGTCCAACATTATCTTTATGCTATATCTAAAGTGTATCAGGCTTGGGGTGCAGAGAGAGCAGTGTCATTGAATTCTAAACATTCATCTCTCTTTCAGTTTATTAGAATGGCTTAGACAGCTACCAGCAACCGCTTCCTCCTCCAGTGTGCTGGCTTATTAATCCATTTTCAGGTGTTAGCCTCACTGTGCTTTGTACAGGGTTATTAGAAACCCAGCTTGAATTGTGTGTCCCTCGTGAGTCTGAGCCAAGGGACCCATGCAGTAGTTCTTACAGCTCACCTGTTGGGTAGGTGTGGTGAAGTCTACTTTGAAAGCATATAGAAAATTATTGATCAGGATCTTGGATATTAGGAAATGTTCAGTGATTAAAAGCTCTGGAGATCGGAAACTTTTTTGTGTTGTTATCTTCAGTAATGTATTAACAGAATAATGTGGAGGAAGAGATGCTTCATTACATGGATTTTTGGCCTAACAGGCTCAGAGCTCAATGTTAAGAAACTGTCCTCCTTAGTATTCCTTACGGATGTTATAAATACCAGTGTAAGAAAATCAGCCCCTGAAATCTTCAAAAAAGGGAGCCAGTGATGAATAGTGAGTAATGAGCACAGCTGGAATGGGACTGTTTGAAATCAGGAGCACAGAGATGTTTGATTGTGATTTTAGGGAATGTAATCTGCTATTTGTGAGCTTAGCAATTTTAACTCCCTTGGGTTTCATAGCTCTGCTGATTTATCTTTGACGTCTTTGCTAGTAGTATGGTTGAAAATATATCTGTAGTGATATGTTCTTAATGAAAGCATAAATATCTGAGTGAATGTAGCTGGCATGTTCCAGGCAGCAGGAGTTTCTGTACAGCCCAATGAAAGGTGGCAGTGAGTAGAACAAAGCAAATAAATGGTCAGGGACTTTTTTGTTCCGAATGTCTCAAAGGGCCTAGTCTGGTGACAGCAGTATTTTTGGCAAATGTAGTTGTCATTCCACTGGTTTCCTTATTTTAGGGAAGGAAGCAAGGAAGGGGTGGGAGGGGGGAAAGGATGTTAATAGTCTAAATAGTTTGTTTTGTTATTTTGTTTTCAAAGTAATGCTTGGATTTATTTTAGCTGAAATGGCTTTTTTGAAGATGTTTTTTAATGAAGTGGGGAGTCCAGAATGGTAATGAAGTGCTCCATTTAGAATTAATATTTATTTAAATCTAATTTTGCAATTTTTACTTTTGCTTACCACTGTAAGGGTTTTTCCTTTTTATTAGGTAAATCAAATTCCTTCTGCCCTCCCACGCACAGTAAGCTAAAGTATTTTTGGTCAAACAAAATAATTCCTCATTACAAAACTCTGCCTGCCTGCTCATGAAACCCCAAACATTGTCAGGTAAACTTATCAGATCAATACTGCACAACTGTTCAGGATTAACAATTAACTGTGATTATTGGTGTAATCACTGCATGGTGGGGGTGACAAACATTCATGGCACTTCACAGCCTGATCCAGAGTTACAACTGGCTCTCCTTTATCCCAGCTAAATACCTTTTACACTAATGTAGGTGGCCTTTGAGTTTAGCCTAACTGTCTTTCTGTTTACACCATCAGTTGTGCTAGAGCCTCGCCTAAGCCTTAGTTAGCAACCTCTCTGGTTTAAATTACCTCTTTGCACATGCACAGACTGGATCTTCTGTCTCCATAGTCTTCAGGAGGTCTTTAATTCATCACGGATGGGACAGAACACTAATGAACATCATCAGAAAAAGAGGCAACTGCTTCCCTTTCAGTTTGTGAAACAGTAATATCTGTGTAGTCACCATTTTCATACTTGGTTCCGCCCCCCCCCCCCCATACTGCTGCTTCTAAAGAAACGTGCAGATCACCACAACAGAAATGCACCATCTTTTCAAATAAATCTACCAAGCAATAACCCATCTCAAATGATGTGTTTCCTATTTGCACTAGTGAAGTTTAGTGAAAACTAAGGCCACCTGTCTGAATAGGATATCTGAGAGCACTTTACCTGTGCACAGACATGGTCCTGCCCTTACTACAGACCTCCATGCTGCATTTAGGACCTTGCTTGCAAAGCAGATTTATCTTGCAGCTACTCTCATTGCTACATAATCAAAATTAACATGAGCAAACACAATTAGTGCAGGGCTCCAACAAAGGAAGAGTATGCTCTTACCCATTTTGCACCTTTTAATTTTCCACTTACTAATATTTTATTAAAGATAAGCAGAACTCATGTCAGCAGAAGCGGTTTTCTTCTGTGAGTAGTGAAAGGGGGGGGTCTAAGACAAGCAGACCTGAATCAATAGAACTGAAAAGGTACTGAAAGCGTAAGTGCTCCTGGTTTTGAAAGCTAAGTCAAAATTTATTTTAACCAATTCATCTCACTTGGTGTCTTCTTTCTTTAGAGATTAATTTAGTACTAGAAAGGAGTCAGTTCATTGTCTTCTTTTATTCTGCTCAGCCATGTTGATGTGGGGGAGACAGATTGAATTGGGGTGCAGTGATCAAGGGCTGAGGAAATGGGATTTTGGCAGGGAAAGAAGCAAAGCCAGGGAATGCTTTTGAAGGGTTTGTCCCCTCCCTGGCTCAGACACAGCTGGAACTCCAAAAGCCTGTGTTATTGCTAAGTTGTATTAACCTGACTGAAGCAAATTTGAAGCTTTTCTGGAGAAAAATTCTCTCCTTCCTGCTCTAGTGGAAACTTCTGTGCTGTAAAGGCCATTTGAGGAAGGAGCTTGCCCCTGTTGGATAAGTGTAACTCCAGTAACATAGGACAGTTTTCAATGGGAAGATCAGAGAGGACTTGAAACACTGCTCATCTAAACAGCAAATACTTGTGCTTTGATTCTCTTTGCATTGCTTGCCTGAAAACCAATCTGTATGTAAAGTATCTCAAATAATGGTTGGATGTGTAATGGGTTTTGGTGGTTGGGTGTTTTCTTTTTTACTTTTTGTGCTTTTTACTATATTTCCAGCTTTCCAAGGTGCTGGAAACATGTGGATGATGGTGGTTTGTGGCTTCATTCATGCAGTTAAAATGGCAACTCTCTAGGACTAGTTCTGTTACCCTGAAATTGAGGGCTTGAGCTGGAGAGAGCCACAATGTGATCCTACAGGGCTCTTTGACCAAAGATATTTGACCAAATTTATGTGATATTACCATTGCATTTTTCCCATTTGTAATACTTTTATTTAGTCTTTAGCTAATGTTTCATCATCTGTGATTCAATTTGAATTTTACTGGCAAGAATTACCATGCAGTTGCTAGACTGGGATGTGCTTCACAGTAAAGGTACATTCAAAGTAAAGGTACATTGCTGTTATAATACAGTTCTGGTTCTCTTACATGTTTTGCATTTCCTACTACAGGTAAATCTTCCTAGAAGCATCTTCTATTTTGTTCCTATTCTGCCTCACGTTGTTTTATTTCATGTATTTGTTATGCTCAACAAGTTAGTTATATGTCTGCAGTGTTGCCAATAGTTCCCAGATTCATGTTTCTATCCCTTGATATAACAATATACTTATTTTCTTGGAAGGAGTTCAGCATCACTCATTAGTATATCCTGGAAAATCACCGTGAAAGAATGACATTTTGGTGAAATTTACACACCAAGTAGGACAACGAGCAGCTAAGCAGAGCAGCTCACCAGGTTCTCCCCGCCCTTTAGCTTCAAAATCAGTTATTTTTCTTTTTCTAAAGTATTATAAACTTGCATACATGTGTTGTTGAATGACAGAACCTAAAACACAGATTAGTCTCCCACACAGGTCATTTATCATAGATCTCTGCTTCTGGCCAATTAAAAATTTCTTCCAAAAGCTATTAGATAAACACAGAGCTGGAATGAGGAAAGTAAATAGGATCCCTAATTGCCTTTGACACTGGTCATTGCAGCCCACAGTATATAGAAGAGGGTTCTTGAACAATTTTTCTCTCCAGAGCCTGAGCTGCCCTCAACCTGCCCACCAACAGTTTGCTAATCTCAGTATTATTCCAGCAGTTGGGAGGGCAACAACCTGTGTGGAAACTGTTCCATAAACAATCCAAATGGAAGGAAGAAGTACAGGACCGACTGTATTGTTGGAAAGAGATATAAATAATTAACAACTACATTATGGGTAAAAAAATATCAATCCCTCACCTTTTTAGGCTTGTGCTAATACTCCATAATGGCAGCAGGGCCCATATGAATATGTTACCAACTTCAGATCAAATACAATGGTATGACATTTAGAATTAATTTATCCTGTTGAAAAGGCAGTAAGCTCCAAGATGCTTTCTGGAATTCAGATAATCGAAGTTTAATTATGAGTTCTGCCACAACCTTAAAGTGTTTCTATCTCTACTGCGTGTTCTTTCTTTCTTCTATTGCCCACTTGACTTTCATTAAAAAAAAAAAACTTGTTGTGGAAATACCTGTAGGTTTTAGATTAGTCATCCTGCTGAAGGCTGGAAGGAAAAAAATTATTCTGCCTCACGACTCACAGTGCTTTGTGTTTTTAAGAGAACCAAAAACTTACCAGGAGAATAGAAGGGTGACTAAGCCAATTTGTTATCTAAGAAAGAGCTACTGAGATTTTAAATTCTAAGAATTTTCAAAATATTACAAATTATAACACTGAAAAGGTTTTTTTTCATTACTTTTTTTTTACTTTCTTACTCATCTCAAGTAGAAAATAGCAAACATTTCAGATTCCCCAAAACTTTTTTTCCTGCCTTAAGAAGACCCAAACCATTATTCCCATTAAAAACAAAATAAAATCAAAGAAAACACATTTTTAACACATTCTTTCTGTTGTCCAGTTCCATGACACACCTTCTGTGGTTCACTGTGCTACTGGTAGGTTGCAAATAATTGAGGTTTGTATGGGTGGGGACTTTGGCAAGTGAGAGTGAGCTTGGTGAGTATTCTTTCCCCTTTTCTTTGTTTTCAGTTAAGCATTTTTAATAGCGTATCCAAATGTAGTGCTCAGAAAAGTAGTGGATCATCAACTTATGCTGGCAAAGCTGGAAAGAGTTGTTTCAGTATCTGCACGTAGCTCTGGAAGGGCACTTCAAAGCTGACCTATGAAAACTCTTTCTTCTACCCTGACCTTTTCCAAGCAGATGATGTTGGCACACATAAATAGCAAACTGTGCAGATGGGCTTGGTTTTTCTTGAATAGACTGAGAGCAACAAGTCTAGTGAGTGGTACACTGAATTTTGATTTGAAACTCAATCCCCAGGAGTGGGAAAGTTATTTGACTGCTTCAAACCCACTGAAATGCCAGTTTCCTGAGGAAGATTAATTTGATGGAGGGGAAAAAAATAAAAATCAAGAGCCTGCTATTATAGCTTGAAGATTGAACTGAGACAGGCCTTGTCATCTATAGCTGGCTAGGTTTCTTTCACGTTTAAATTTCACTCCTTGAAAATGCTGAATTAGCCCATCTGTTCACATTTAATTTTTCCTCTCTGCTGGGACTTGAGTTGGTCTTCCTGTGTGTCACTCAGGCACGTTTCCAAAGCGTCTCCATGTAAAGCATTCATTGCTTTCTCCTGAAACAGTAAAAATGATGCCTGTTATCCTTAGGTAACAACAGCCTGCTAGGATACCCTGTAGTACAGGGAACATCTGTCCCTAGAATCTGTGCAATGCCTTTAGTTGTCTTAGGTGAATGTTTTCCCAAAGAATTAACTGGAAACTCTGTGCTGGATAGTGTTGCTACCCCGAATTGTTTTAGCTACACTGAAAATGTTCACACTTTGAGTAATACTTCCTTTAAATGGAGATCAACAAGGATAATCAAAGGGAGCTCGCATGCACTTTAATTAGGAGAAATTTTAAGTAGCTTACAGGGGATTGAATGAGCTATAAAAAAAAAAAAAACACAGACAACAACAAACCCACTAACTATTTTACAAGCACGATTTAAAAGTCTTTTGATTTATACCTGTCAGAATCTATACCTCAGTGAGTGTTTATTTAAAATTCTATTAATCTGCTGATCCATGAGAAACTTCCCTTTATATATATTAGGACTGAGATATTTAGCAGTTGTGACCATGATCTGAGGTTGTCTCACCACACCAAGTGATGACAGCTGTTCATTTTCCTGCAAAGTATGGTCTGTATGAGCAGTATGAAAACACAGTGTGATATTCATCTTGCTTAGTTTGACCAACCCCAAAGTCAGGAACAAATTTAAAATTATTTACACAGGGAGGTAAATGCTCCCAGAGAATGACGCATTCCACCCCATTATAGGATCAAATCTCCTCTGGAAGTGTTCACCTTTTTCCCAATGTTACAAGGGGTCCTTAAAAGTCAAGGTTGTGCTTGACCATGAGCTTAACCAAACACAGTAAAGCTGAATCCATTTTCCCCCTGACACTCATAACAGGCTTTAAAGTCAAGGGCTAAAACTGAGTTGCTTCACCTCGCTGCTGTCTCAGTCATTATAGAAAACAGAGGGTTTGACCAGATGTTTATTTTTTTTAATGCAAATTAAGTACACACTGATTCTCAGCACTGCAGTTATAGCACCCAGCTAGAGGTTGGTTTTGGCCCCTGTCTCAAGTTAAAGTCAACTTCTATCCTATATTTGCAGCCCGTAGATTCCTCTCATTCAGCAGTGTGCGGTTCTGGCTCCACCATGAATTGCAGTGTGTCTAGCATATCCTATTTGCAAGGAAGAACTCCTAACTTTTTGGTGACTGCTAGGAATTCTACTCTGTAGCTGTCTGCCTTGCTGGGTTGACTCAATATTTTGTGTGGGAACTGCTTTGCATGGTCAGCTGGTATAGGGAGGAAGAGTAAAGCAGTGCCTGTTACCCCCTAAGAGAGGTATGAGCTGCAGCAGCTGAGCTCAGCAGCATCAGGGAGCTTGGAGAAGGGAGAGGGCAGGAATGGGTACCACAGGTTTAAGATAAGCTTGCTGCACTTGCAAATCACCCTGCTGAGGTGCCTGGGCCAAGTGGTGCTGCTGTCCTGCTTTCTCTTCCTTGGGCTGCTTCCAACCTGCTTCCAGAACTCGATTTCTACTGACCTGATCCCTCTGCCCTTAGAGTATTTTGCCATAAGCTGCTCTAGGGATCCCTAGGTACGCTGTGGATAGCCCTGTGCCCTCTGTCACCTGCATGCCTTACGTCTAGTCTCCCCAGGAGCAAACAGACAGCTTCAGTAAGCCAGAACTGACATATATTTGACCAGAAGTTCCTTCTCACTTCAGGATAAGTGTGGATTGAGAACTGTGTGTATGTATACCTTGGCACAGAATTCTGTTGCTGTCACATATGATCCCATGGCAGAGTGACAAGGCACAAATGTCATTCACTAGGTTAACAAAAGAAGTCTGGGTACTCTGCTTAAATAACTGTACCATTACCTGATGCATGATAATTTTCACCAGCTCATGATCTTTTTGCATACTGGTTATCAATATTACACCAATTCCTGTGACTGGGAATTATCTACCTGTGCTACTTTAGTTTGGTAATTAGAATAACCCCCTGACAGAGCAATTGCCCTTTTCTGCTGCTTTTTCTGTGCTCAGGCAGATCCTGGAAGCCTGGGGACTGTCTCCCAGGTTTCTGGAGCCGTGCTGTCAGAAGGCTCTGTGGTGTGCAGTCTCCTGTACAGCCTGACTGCCTTTTGGCACTGAACCAAGACCCTCCAGAACTGACAGCTAGAGCAGAAGATGATGTATTACACGTACTAATTTCTGGATTCCTGCACAGCAGTTTACCTGTTTAAATTCTTCTGTGGAATTGGGGACTGCCATGGATTTCAAACAGCTGTTCCCAACCATTGAAACTTTCAGAAGTTAATCAAGCTAACTGCAAATTGACCATTGAATAGCAGGAGGGGGGAAAAAAGGTAGGCCTGCTGTGTCTGTTGCACAGAAGGTAGCCCAGCATCCCCTGCCTTGAAGTGTGAAGTAACAGAAGTTTGATTTTTCCCTCTTTCTAGTGAGTTTAAATTTCTAAACTTCTCATGGGTGCCATAAACTGTAAATAGAATTTGAACTTCTTAACTCCAGATCTCAAAAATATGCGAAGCAGAGAAGAAATCTTTTTAGGCATAGAATATTTTTCTTTCCTGGCACAAAGCACTATTGAGTAAGATATGACAAGGAAAGGGAAAACTTTTTTTCTTAAAATCAGTCAAGTACTTGCTAACTGGGCTTTAGTTGTGTATTGCTTCCCAATTCCATGGCCATGGGCGAAATGGGTCATTAGGTTTCTTTCTGCCTCTTGTCTTCTTTCTCCTGGGAAATTTTTCATTTCTCATTCTGCCTTTTTCCTTATCTGATACTAAACAAAGAAGTTTGTGCCTTTTCTTCTCTGTATAAAGCTGAGGAAAGCTGAATTTTGTGTATCTTTTTATATATTTTGAATAGACCCTCTCCTGCCCCTGTAAATTGCAGAACTGTTTTGTTGCAGCTTCTGACAACCTCATTAGTTTGTTACCGGCGGCAATTCATTATAAACCTCACAAGGAAAGGAACTCGAATATCCTCCTCTTGGTACACCACTGAGAGCCAGGCAAAGTAACTGAGAAGAAACTGATCTCCTTGGCTCCTTTCTGGAGTTTGGTTAGTTCTTGGGTTTGTTGGTATGTTGTTTGTTTGGGTTTTTTTTTTCCCTAGGAATTAATGAGATAATGGAAAAGGTTATACAAGATTTTGAAGAACATACACATCTTCTGTTCTATACATTAATTTTAGCTGAATCAGTGCATCCATTCCTTGAAGACTGCAGGATCTTGTGGTCTATGAGGACAGCGTTTCACTACAGATGCAAGTTTGCTTTGTACCTTCTTTTTGTGGGAAAAAGAGAAGCAAGACCTAATCTATGTCTTTTAATGATGCTGCTGTTTTGAAAGCCAGTCCTTGAGGAAGTCTTGTCAGTATGATGAATGAGTTTAGAAAACAATCATGTGCTAATCAAACAGAAGTGTGAGGTGGAAAACTTGTTTATTTTTATCAGAAATTGTAGGCAAAAATGTCCGGTTAGGGTTTACTGGATCAAAAATGTGATGAGGGTTAAAGTCTTCACTTGCTGTGGTCTGACAGATTTTCTGACAGTCTGGCCTATTGCTTGCAGTGTGTTTGCAGGGACATGAGGGAGAAGGTTATAAAAGCAAATTTCATCCTTCTAAAGGCTACGTGCCCAAAGCAGTCCCTGTGCCACTGCAGAGAGATGCTCCAAATTCATTAAGTTGGGCTCTGGTAAAAGTAATGCAGGACAATCATCTCCTTCCCTCTCTTCTCCTCTTTCTTCCTTCCCCTGGACAACAGATGAAACTGAAAGAGATTAACCTTCTCAGTCCAAAGCAGAGTGTGGCAAACAGTCCCCAGAACACTGAAGTGACAGAATTTGGAAAAAAACACGAAGTCTTCATAATTACCTATGAAAAAGGTGCAGTGATAATAAAGGCTTCCTGCTTGCAAGTCTGATGGCTGCTTCAGCCCTAATGGGCAGGATAATTTGCAGAAGCTAATTTTCTGGCTCCTTTTCCTAAAAAAAGAAAAGCAAGCCCATAGAAGCACTGATTGTATTTGCTGGTGATCTGTCAAACCACAACTGGACTGAAATCATTACTTTATTTCACACAGGCCGTCAAATAGTTTTCTCCACATTAATTCTCAGCCACCAGTGACGCTGGTTACATCTGAATCGCTGACCTGGAAAAGCTCTGAAAGTTGCTGCCAATTCCCCAGAGCCATCCAGATTCCCAGTGAGAGACAATTGTATGGGAGACCAATTAAAATAGCATCTGTGAATTAATAAATCTATAAAAAGCATCTATTTTTTTTTCCCCCTGCATGGAAATTAGCCGACCATTTTTTTTTTTTTTTCTTTTCTTTTTTTTTTTTTAAATAAATGCCTGATGAACAAATGAGCCTCTTGGGAAAGGAGGGGAGGAGATAAACTTTCTCCTGCATAAGCTTGGAATAATGAAAGAGCAAATGAAGTCAAACAGTGCTTCACGCAGGTAGGAGCAAAGCCTCTGCTTCTGCCTTCTGTGCTGCTGCAGCTGTAACTCTGCCACTGGGTAAATGAAGAACGGGCCTCAAAAGAACAGATCAAAGGGAAATTTGCCACTAACTCTGCTTTCTCCTACTCTATAGGCTTTGTTGCAGTGGTGGGAATGGGAATGGGCAGGGACTGGATGTCTTGATGTGGTGAAGAAACATGATTAGTGTGAGACTTAAGGCAGAAGGGGATTGCAGATCCCTTAAGCTCTGTAGGTGCTTCAATCCCCTGTGAAACCCGGGGTACTTTATCTATAGCTTGGTGTTAGTCCTCAGAAAAGCAGCTGATTGGGGTCATGGCGAGGGAGTCATTTTATTGGAATTCTATCCAAAGCAAAATGCTTTTCAAAACAGACAGGTGGGGTTTTCAGGAAGAAGAGGAGGAGACATTTTTGAAAACAAATTTTTGAAAATCACATATTTTTATTTTTTCCAAATGAAGTATTCTGGTTTGCTTAATGGTTATAATTTTATTGTTGATGTTGCCATTTGTTCCTATTTGGGATTTTGGTGTCTTAGATTCAATTCAACTGTGACTTTTTTACACAGTAAAAGAAAGAAAAGTCAAAATGAGCTGAATGTCTAAAACACTAAACCAACCTTTTAAAATGTCCCCATTAGTTACTTTTTGATGCAATTTGTGCATTTTCATCTCCAGTTTGGACTGAAGTCATGTTCCAAATCTCTGTGTCTTTTGAGGAATGGAAATTCCTGTTTTCCCACACAGGACCAGACATCTTGCCATTACTTCCAGTTAAAAGAATGATGAATGGTGTCACTACTGTTTGGTAGTAGTTTAGAATGGATTAACCTTCAGTACTAAATCAAAATTGTGCAGACAGCTTAAGATAGAGGGTATTTCTCTTTCTTTTCTTGTGATGAAGCCTTTTCATTGTTCCTTAGACTACAAGAACTTTCCTACCTTTCATGTAAACTCATAAACACATGGCTTTGATCACTTAGCTGATCATTTAGCTGGTAATTCTACTGATGCCTATTTATCATCAATAGCCTTGTTTTTTATAGATTTGATCAGCTTCTTCTAGGTGTTAAGTAGTTTCTAGCCAAAACAGACTGGCACAGAAGAAAGAGAGCTTTGACAGGAAAACTAAGCCTGTTTATATTCCAATTTTTTTTATTCAAACTAAAAAAAGAGCCTGTTTTTACATATTAAGTTGTACAATTTGACTTCATATTTTGTAGCTCATATCAGTAATAATACAGGGGCAACAAAAGCTTAATATATCAAAGACTAAGCTTTGTGTGTTCTGATGCAGAACTGCAGGCATGGAAATGGCCAGTTTGTGATGATTGGCAAGACAGTTGGCGAACGCAGGTGTTTCTGGAGCTCCTGCCTCTTAAGAGCTATTTGTCTTGCAACAGGCATTTGCCAATAAGTCCATTTTGATGGTGCTCCTCATGACCTCTAATTTTCTTCCCTGCTTTCTTGCCTTTTGCCAGAGATGCTTAGCCACGGCTTGCCAAGAGAGACCAACGCCCCGCAATATGGTCGTGTGCATTATCTACCTAGAGCTCGGGCCCAGGCAGGTCTGTAGCAGATTGTCCTGCTGCTTTTTGGGACCTCCAGAGCCTGCTGTGTGACAGGTTTTCTAGAAGTTTGTCGGTGAACAGATTTGCCACCCACAAAAGTATAGACTGCTTCATGCATGGCAGGTTACTTCATGTCAGATTTTTTGCTAGACGAGATGAAGAATACATTAATAGATTTACCTTCAAAACGTAGCTTTGCAAACGTGGAAAAGCTTATTTTTAAGAGTTCTTTTTAAAACAACAAACTTTTTTTTTTTTTTTTTTTTAGATTGCAGCTGCTCTAGAGTTTCTTGTGGCTTAAGCAGCTAATTGCACTTTACAGCTCTCCTGGGTTTATTGCTAAAGACAAAATCAGAAAGACATGGCATGGGCAACCTGTCCCTTTTCAAGCTATTGTTTAATTAGCTCTTTTTCCACATTGTTAGATATCAGTTCTTGGGGTTTTATCCGCCAGAAAATGTCATGGAACCTTAGAGATGTTGGGACATACTTAGACTATCATGTCCTATTAATCTGCTAGTGCTTGTCCTTCTGGCATAATGTAATTTTGTCTCTGTTTGTTGCTGCCACAGCCCAGACTTGCCTCCATCAAGCTCTTTATGGTGCTCTCTGACAAGTTCTTAACTTTAACAGACACTGGGTCTTTTTTGCGCCTCAGAACCCAAAAACTTGGCACCTGTTTAATCCCTGAACTGCACTCTTGGAAAGTTTTGCTCAAGTTGAGCATTCTGAGCTGCTACAGCCTGGCACGCCGTGGTGCTCTCTGGAGGTGTGTGTTGGACTCTAAAGGCTGGCAGCATAGACAGGGAGCTCTGCCGTGTTGCTCTCATGGTCCTGGATGTGCTAACTTGTCACTTGCTGTGTGATACGTTGCTCCTCTCTCATTCCTTCCACCTTGAATGGAATTATTCATGGAAAAAAAACCCACAAAATTTGGATGCTTTTCTCTCAGAAGCATCAGAAGATGCTTCTGACACAGTTGGGGTTAAATATAGGAGGAAAACTGTAAAAGAAGCTCTTTGCTTTCTGGGTGTAAATCACTTACAACTCTGTGTCTCCAGTGAGTTCTGCATCAGGCCCTGTATTGTTTTCCTTGTGCTTATGTACATTGATAATACTGGTATCTGCTTCTTAATTATTCCTAATTTTTTCCACGAGTTGCAGAGAACTGGAAATTTTCCAGTGCCTGCTACCAAACAGTAACACATTTAACCAGTCTCTTACTTGAACAGATTGTATCTCTCGAGTTTATTTGCTGTTTGCAGAGCCATTCTCAATTCTTCCCAAGTCTTATTAGCTATCATTTGAGAACAGGGGGAAAAAATGAACCACATATTGATCTTATACCTTAATCTTTGCTGCTCAGATACAGGTATGTCTTGCATATGCCTTGACAGATACGGAAGATTTATGGAGCTTGAAAGGATTAACTCTGAATTCAAGCTCTTGGTGTATTTTTTTTCTCCTCCTCATTTAGGGTTTATTTTATTATTCAATAGATGGACTAAAACCAGCTCCTTCAAACAGGTTCTTAAAAGCACATGTATAGCAATAGATGTACTATCGTATTTACTCAGGGGTGAAATCATATTAACATTAATACTTCATAAGCAAAAACATATTGTGTGCATAGACGATGTGTTAGTGCCCTGAATGAAAGGAATTTATTTTTTTCCTCCAAGTCTCAGAGCAAATTAAAGCTTGTTCATGCTGACTGTTTCTGACTGATAGGAAGCTTATGATCTGTGCCCCCCCCCTCCCACTCCAATAAATAAACAGGTATTTTTACAGTATTTCCAAAAGAGTTCTTCATAAAGGATTATATATTCTGTCAGGGTTTACTACTTATCCTGCAGAATTGCTTGTTATTCCTGATGCCTCCTCCACCATATCATCTGCTTCTGCAGAGGAAAGGAGGAAACAGCTGGTTCTGTGGAGAGCAGTGAGCAAGCCACGGGTGGGCAGGAAGAGGGGAAACATTCACTTTGGCTCTCCACTTAGCCCTGTCCTTGTGCAGTCCCCCTGCATCCTTGGGATCTATAGCATGGTTCTTGGGTCAGAGCTATCACAAGGCTACCTTTGTAGAGTCTCTAAATAGATTAGATTTACGGTGTGTCATTGCTTGAGCAAGAAGGACGCCACGGTACTACAAATGACTCCCGTTCACTGAGTCACTATCACCCCCGGGAGCAATTCCTTTCCTTCACTTTATTCCTAATTCTCCTTATGGTACACAGGGATCACTCAGCAAGTTCAAATAATCCATGCAAAAAATTAAAATCTAGGCAGAGAGAGAGATCCCCAGTATGGATTAAACTCTCCAGTGACACAAGTACCAATGTATAGGTGTTTCTAGTAGAATTTCCTGAATAGGCAGTTTTCATGAACAATCTTCTCCCCATCCATCCTTCATGGATCAACCAACCTTCATTCTTTCTGCCACTGGACTCACTTAGATCCTCAAGGACCTATTTGTCGGGTTCTGACTATTATGAATAGAGGTGATAAGTCCATGTCACAGCTGGCCACAGAGAGCAGTGGATTTCTGACTAGAATACTCCTTTGGCTGCTTCTTCATGATTGCTTGGACTTAGATGAAGCAGTCTTAAAGGAGGCCTGATCCCAACTGTTCTGAATCTTGGCACATGCTTGGATATTCCCCAGGGGCATCTGAAGGTCTCCATGTTAAAGGAAAGTTGAGATATTTTGCTCAACAAAGCTTGTACCTTTGTCTTTATTACCAACATTTCAAATATTCCTTACTGTCCTGTGCCATCATGGCCCTACAGCAGCTTCTGGGTGACATGACTGAGGTGTAAATGGCAAGAGTAAGATAAACCCCTAGTTATCATAACAAATGTATTAGGAGAGCCTGAATAGAATCACCAATTTTGTGACATCTTCCTGTTTTGGCTTCCCCTTTTGAACATGCACTTGGCACCTGGTCATCATCTGTTGCAGGTCACTCACAGTATTACTTTCAGCTTACCTGGGTTGAGGCAAACTCAGTCACCACCATCCACTCTGTGGTGCTGTAATGGCACTACATTGCTTGTGCTATTCCACTAGATTAGTCTTGAGTGCTGTTTTTCACCCTGAGTACAGTGCTGTGCAGGTTTCTGCTCTAGTAACCCCCCTGAAAATCCTGGATGCTGGAAAGGAAGGGAACAATCCCAACTTAGCCCTGGCACTAAAACATGCATAACAACCCAAAAGGGAATGGAGGCCACAGCTAATAAGTCTTCGCTGTTCCAGTCACCTGGCCAGCATTTCCAAAGACTGCATTCCTAGTCTTTGGATCTCAATCTGCAATGAACTTGGCTATGGATCTGGAATAGAAACTAAGTAATAGGTTCTTGGATACCAATAAAGCGCTGTTAAGCAAACCATCACAGGTGACTTGCTGAGCTAGAGCAATGATCTGTTGTTTTCCATAATAGTCAGCACTGCACTTCCAGAAGGCAGCACCAATTATTGCCCAATGGACACTATGATACACTTACATATCGATTTTCATAAGGCGGAAAGGCTAAGACTTTCATTTTGTTGTATTAAAAATGCACAGACTTAGAGAAATTCAGTGACAAATGCAAGCCTGACTAAGCAAAAAATGTGGCTCAGGCCCTTTTTACTTAAGGGACTGGCTGCTCTGAGGTGGTTTCATGACAGCTATATTTATCAGAGTGTTGATCAGAATAAATCATCCTATACTGGGGCCATTTATTTGTAAAAACCATCAGCAAGACTTCAGGACACTCCTTGATTTCTTGCCAACTTGGACCATAAAATGTTTGCTGTAGAAGGACTGCTGCAGGGACCAGAGTCCTCAGGTGTGTGTTGTAGAGCTTTATCAAGTGGTTGCGGATGTCAGTATTTCTACATCCTAGTGCAGGAAGAAATCAGCAGTGCTTCTGATGTGAATGAGAGCTGTGCCTTTCAGGAAGGGGAAGGACACTTAGTGGTTGTGGATGTTCCCTAATAGGCAGGAGAACTTCTGCCCTGCAGTGTCACAGCAGGATTCAGGATTACTCAAACTCCCATCCCCCTGATGAAAAATGCATGAACACAGATACTCGTGCTGGTGGTATTAAAAAGGTGATTCCCTCTGAACTGGCTTTAGCATTCCAGCAGAACTCTCCGTGTGTGTTCTGTTTATTAGCTTGATCTACTCTTGCTTGAATAGTTCTCTTGGATATGCGCGCACTCCTTTACAGCTTTCTTGTGGTAGTGACAGTATTACAGAGCCTTCTGCGTGCTTTAGGAATGTAAACAAACGTGACTGGTACGAATGAACTTCCCAGTTTAGCAGAAGCCTTGTTAGTGTGGATTTTCAGTTCTCATAGCTGGTCCGGCAAGGAATCTTGTTTCCACATGGCTTATGTTGGGCACAGTGACCCAACCATGGTTGAAACAGTCCTCCTTATGTAGAGAAGGAGGTTAAGACATGCACATTGTTGATAGACGTCTCTGGGGCTTGAATAATTAGTTTCCATACCATCTTAGCTAACAGAAATAAATTTCATAATATCAGGTAACATAACCAGAAATAACAGAAGAAATACTGAAAAATGGGGCAAAGAGAACATCTTCAGTTCACAAAACTTGTGCTGTGTCAAGTGGGTTATTGTGAGAAATGTATGTGCCAATTAAGAAATATGGGAATATTTTACTGCCCAGAGAAAAATGTTTTTAATTAGCATTATTCTCCAGTATGTTTTGAAAAGGGCATATCTGAATATTCCAAAAGATTCATAAAGCTAAGTGCCTAGAGCCCTGACATGTTTAGAAATGATACCATAATCACATACTATTTAATCTCTTTGATTCCAAGTTAGTGTTGAGGGATGTCATGCTTGTAAAACCAGCAGAGTACACATCTGCTATGGCCTGGGGGATGGAAATTAAAAAATGCATAGGTTTCAGAGATATGTATGTATATATTTCTATATTATATTATTTTATATATATATGAAAGAAATACATAAGATATTTAGCAGGAACAGTAGGAAACTGACAGCCACCCAGATGTGGTGAGAGCAAAAGACACTAATACCTGTTTGCCAGAGGTTGGAGTTACAATAATGGATGTGGATATCTTAGCAGCACTTGGAAAATTCCAGATTTAATGCTATTATTCCTGCCTAAATTGTTGGAAGATACAGGTTTGTGTGCTAATAACATTTTTAATCTCTGTGGTTCCTTATTAATTTGGAACTTCCAATCAGCGATCGCTTTTCTGTTTTTCAACATCTGCTTTTTTAATTAAAAATCCCTACATGATTTACAGCTCGTTCCTCATCAGCTTGCCCTCAGAACTGTTGTCAAAACCAGTTCACTTGTTTCTCTGCCTAAATAAGTAAAAAGGAAGACAAAAAACCATAAAGCTTCCTCAGTATTGTTTGATGTGATCAGATTTTAAAACAAAAGAAGACTACCCAGTCTACCAACACTGGTGGTACTGTCTCTTTGATTTTGATGGCTCTACATCTCAATTCCTTAGTTTCTGTACCATGTAGGCTTAATTTCCTTAATCTGAAGCATTAATATAAAAAAAAACTTACAATCTTCCTTTCAAGATCATGTTTGAGGGATTGTGTTGGTCAGCAGAAACCCCAACTTCCAGTTTGGTTCAGTCCATTTCTTTCCCTCCATACCTTTGTGGCAGGTTTGAGTAGCAAAGCTTTTTGTCCAGGACACAGCAGAGACAGATGTCCATGCTCCAAAATCACAAATGTTTTTGTAACAAAAAATGTACAATGAGCTAGAGGTGAGTACATATGAGTAAATATAGAAATGTCTGACTTTCAAACATAAAGCATTTCATCTCTTTGCCTACTTTAATAGAAATGCTATGCCTAGGAAAGACAATTTCTGTGTTTGTTTGTTTAACTTCTGCCTGTTGCCAGGGATTCTTTTCAATACCCATTATGCTTGTGTTCAGATTGTATAATATTTCTTTTTGCATTAGGCTGTTCCATTTCGGCAGGCACACAACAGCAGTACAGGAAAACAGCAAAGAGATTTTTACAGTGTGGGTAAGATATATGAGAAGAAATATTATTTTTTCTTTTTAGCAGCCTTTTACTAAGCCAGAAGTTTCCTCCAGGGAACAGACAAAGGAGATCCTCGCAGTCTATTGCAATGTGTATTAGCTGGTTTGGTTCATCTTTCATTTTGAACTGGCAGTGGATTCAAATTGAAACCTTTCCAAACACCCTGAAATCTTTCAAGCCTCCCAAGACCTGAGCCTCCATCTGCAACAAATTTTGCAGATGATTCATCTCTTGTCTTCAAAGAAGATATGGGTGCAAATTATAATCGTACTAAGCCATCCCAAACTTCTGAAATGTTCAGTTGAATACAAATTCACATCTGTCTTCCTTACATCAGATTGAACCAAAACTTTAACACTTAATCCCCTGAGCTTTTAGAGCACTGGGTGCTCTGTATTTTCTGTGTTTATCCATGACTCTTGATGTCCATACTGATGCCAAGTCCATCACACTTAGAGTCTGTCCGAGGATAGAGCATTTGCTAACACAGAGTGACATGCCAAGTGTCCTGAGTCCCACGATTGGGTTGCGTGTTGTAGTGCAAAAGAGCATTTCAACAGATGCCCAAATTACAACCAGAACTGCAACTCAGCCTGGCTGAATAATACTGAGCCTACTCTCTATGCATGAGATGGTAAATCTTTGTCTCATTTTGGGGAACAGCTGGCTGCTCAGCTGGACACAGAGAAAATTCCTTTGCTATGAGGAGGGAAAAGGTGTTTGCAGCCTGGTCTGCAGTTCACTACCTTTCCTACCCTGCCTTTCTACCACCTCTCCAGTTTTCCCTTTGGTATTTGGTGTACATGTTGCCCCCTTTCCATCTCTGCTCTCAGACATAGGCTAGGCAAAAATATCAGAACAATGCTAACGCACTTCTAATGCCAAGTTTTGGAGCCATGTCTGCGCTTTTAAGCAGGGTCAATCTCTACTGATTCACTCAATGTCAAGAGTACTTGGTCAGACCTTTAAAGATGTCATTTTGGTTTTCTATCTTCACTTACATCTCTTTCTTGTGTCAACACTGTTACACACCACAGAAGGTCTGAACTCTTACCTCTTCCTTTCATTGCCACTTCTTGCAGCTGCTTTTCTCTGCTTTGGAGCTGCTGCTCTTTCCCACAAATGCTGTCCTCCCCTCTGTGTGTCATCGGGGATGGATTCACAGGGGTCACCACCCGACCTTCACCAGGATGTGTATCTGGAATCTCTTTCTGATTCTGGTAAAGAGAAGTTGATGGTGGGCTGTGTTTCATAGTGCTCTGCTGAGCTCTCAGAAGTGTTTAGTCTCTGTGGTAGCATAGCTTTGACTCTCTCTGTTATCCTTACAGGAGCTGAAGGTTCTCAGCTTCTTCCTGATGCTGTGTAGTCTTAATTTTACACACTGTTCTTTTTAGAACGTGGTGTGGATTCTTTCTCTGTCCTAGATGTCGCTCCTAGTTTAGGCAGCCCATCTAAAATGCAGTAGATATTACCTACTTCCTTTATTTTCCTTTTGTGTTCTATGTAATGGCAGTGCCTGTGTAGCAGAGTCTCACTTGTCTAGGCTGATTGTGCCTGTGTTTTGAAGCATAACACATTAGCTACTACAAAAAAAAAAAAAAAATAAAAATAGCATAGATATTTTTATACTAACATGGAAAACATGAGGTCAGAAAAAAACTTGATGCCAGTGGTACTAAAAAATGCTGCGGTGCAAGTGCAATGTTTGCTGTGATGGGTGTTAAATCAGCACCCAAGAAAGCACATGTTGGTGTGGACAGGGCTCAGTTCATAAGAACTACTGTCCTAGAGCTACAGGCATTTACTGCCCAGCAATGCTGGGATTTGTGTGCCTTGGTCACTTCTCTCCATGCCTGGAAGTGCAAAGGAATAATTCAGCCTTGCCCACACCACGCCTCTCTGTTTCCCATTCATTTCCCTTTGTGGACCAGCCACGTGGCTGATGGTTATACTAAATCCACACTAGTAGAGAGGGAGCCAAGCAGGGCTGGGACGTGCAGAGTGAAGCAACTTGTGCTCTCAAGGGATTGCTCCCTCAAAGTGTATATTGCATTGCAGTTGGGTTGTGTTTTACTGGTGTTAGCCTGACTCTGTGAACTGACCATTACCTTGGACACTTTCTTGGGCATTATCTTCCAGTTTAGTAAATCCAACAGGGATCCAATTCATGCACTTTGAGACAACCTTATGCCATAGGGAAGTAAAGCTTGTAAGGACAATTGGGAGGTTTGTTTCAAAACAGTACACGGATCCCAATTGAAAAAGTTAAATAGGACTGATGCAGGAATCCCCAGAAGGTGAGGACTTCCCATAAGGTGCGTGCAGGCTGCCATGTATCTTTTTAGAAACGTGGAAAAAAGAAAAAAGGAGGCATGCTGCTCTATGAATTCCTGTCCTGTGTGAGACTGTCTGGTCCGTGCAGGACACCTGATGCCTTTAAATAAAACAGTCTCCTACTGCCCCAGAGTTAGGAAGTGCAGAGCTTTCTAGGTTGTTGTGATTTTGTTTGGGGTTTGTGGGTTTTTTTCCCCACTTGCTTCTGAGATTTTCAACTGCTGAAGATTTCCTTCACTTCAGTGCTGCAGACAGCAAGATCCCCCTTAGAGGTCATGAGAGAGTTTCTGTTCCCACCAGTCGGGGGTAGAGGCGCCTTGTCAAACTGCCCTGTTGATTTTGTTACCACATTCATACCGAGATCTTGGCCATTCAAGCAGTAAAGTTATTGCTTTGATGTTTTTCGGCTGTTGAGCTGTTGCCTCACATCTTGAGTGGGCCATTTTTATGCCAGGTTGTTCATTTACAGTAAATCATCAGAAAGTGGTTGAAAAGGAACAGATCTGCATGAAAACTACAGGATCTGAGTTTGGAATGAACCTTTTTTGTACAGTCAGCCACAAAACTGGCACACCAGTACTATCTCAGCTTTAGCACCTCAAACTCTCAGCCTCAAATGATCCAAAGATCTTTGAGTTTCATTTGTATTTGTGTGTACTTTTGTTTTCATATATGCAGAAATACCTTTGTTCTATACCTTATACATAAGTTAGAGCATGGCAAAATAACTGAGTGTTTTTTAAAGATATGATACAGAAGCATGGGAATATACTGATTTCAGATACCTTTGTAGTTCTGTATAAATCTTACAGCCAGAGAGTACTAGCATGCAACAGTGAGATCAGACTGCAGAACAGAAACATTTTGTATTAACTTGTGGATTAAATTGGTTGCATAGAAAATGTATTGCTGAGCACTACATGTATTTGTGTTTCTGCAGTACAATATAACTTCTTAATTCACTGTGCCTCTGAGGAACTGTGGGATGCCCCATTCTACAGGAAAAATGGAACACTGGATAGCCTTGACTCTGATGTTTACATTTATTGACTTAGGGGAGGAAGCAAAAGAAAAGAGAAGTGTCAAGGTGCTTTGGGAAAGAAGGAGCATGGAGAAATAGAAGGGGGGTAAAAGTTACCACTCTCCTGATCACACAGTTTGTCCTCTATTGTCAGATCTGTAAGTCTGGGAGCGGGGTAGAGGGGTTGACTAAGGGGGATCCATTTGCATGTGTGTGTCTCTGCAAGAGACAAATGGAGGTGAAGGGATCCAGGGAAAGATACTGGATAGGCTGAGTGCTTAAGACCAGTTGCTGGAAGGATATCTAGTGTGCAGACAAGAGCTGTGTGGACCAGGAGCTGGAGTGGGGCTGCTGGTCCTGAGGCGCCCGCAGCTGTGGAGAGCAACGATTGGGGGCGAGCTGTTGGATAGACTGAGTGTCTGAGACCAGTTAGGTGGTGTGTGTAGATATATATGTTTATATATATGTGTGTGTATATATATTTTCCACTAACAGGCTTTTGTCCTGCTCAACCAGAGAGGACAACCAGGAGGCTGTTGCTGTTTGTGTGAGTTCTCAGTGGTTTTGTCTGCAATGAGCCCTGGAACTGGCCATGTGTCTCTGCATATATTTGTTACATAGCCATGTTTTTATGGGTACCTATTAGGAACAGATGCCCAAACTGACTACTCACTGAACCTGGGAACGTGGAGCTGCAGCAGCCCCGCCTCCATCTGGCCACTGCATTTGGCAACTCCTGACATGTTTGTCACAAAACTCTGTGAATGCTAAAAAGCAATAAAGTATTCAGTATCTATTTTGCTATTGTGACTGCTGAGGAATACCAGTAGGTCTTCATGAGAAAAATATTGCATAAATTGCTTCAGACCTCCTGCAGCAATAATTTGCTACTCTGGTGATCACTGAAAGGCTAAGCCAGAGAACGATACCCTGTTCTGTACAGACAAGAGTAGACTGGATTTTGTGTGTGTGTCATAACATCCATTCTGTAACAGGCTGGAAAAATCTGCTGGAAAAAAAATTCTGATGAGGAAGGAAAGTTAGTTGGCTGAAAAAACATCACCGAAGAAACGCACGCTCCGTTTCTAGGCAAGTTCCAGCGCAGATGATATACTGCCCTCACTTGGTACATTCAGCTTCTGCTGACAGAAGTCCTGCTGCAGCCTGCTTCTAAAACACAGCGACAGAAGGCTCAGAACACTCTTCCATGTTAACCCCAGTGAGTGAATGATGAAACCCCACCAAGTCAGCATGGTGTCCTTTGATCTGCATTCTCTGTTCGTTTGTACCTTGGTTCACACAGAGCTTATTTGAGCAAAACGCTTTCAAACCTCTTAGAAAAATCCAGACAACAGCTCTTGAAATATGGCTGTGAATATTTTTCCCAGGGCTCCATTCCGTCCATTAGCTTAGTCTGGGATCTTTTTGTTTGGTTTCCTTTTGAATAAAAAGGAAAAAAAAAAAAGTAATGTTTCCAAACCACCAAAAGGCTTAGTCACAAAAAAAAATTAAGCACAACATTGCCCTCAGAAGATAAACATCTCACACAGCTCACTTCACGACTCATTACCTTGACATCTTCCAACCAAGGAGTTGAAACCTATGAGAAGAGCTACTGTGTATGCCAGATTGGAAGTTCCTCCTCCTTCTCCCTGCTGTCAGTCTGTTCTAGCCCAAATAAAGTTACATCAGGTTGTCTTGTGCAGGTGGGAGAAGGGTCAGTAATTTGGCTTTTCTTGCACTGGAATACATTTGGTTATGATCTGTTTTGAGTCTTAGTAATTTTCTGTGAATGAGCCATGTGTAGTTGTAGGTTAGGCAATAATTTGCTGACAGACTGGCTGTCAGAATAATCCATAATTACGTTTTTCTTGGCCTGACTCTGGTGTCTCAGCAGCTACTGTCAAGACCAGCCTTAGGGAGACAAATCACTGCTGTTGTACCATTGAAACCAGTTCACGTAACACCAGTATTACACCCACAGCATCCAAATGATGATAGAGTGTCAGCAGTGATGATGCCTCAGTAGGGAATTTGCATTTAGGAGCACTTGGGTGCTGCTTTTCAGAATGGTCCATGGCTATACAGACCCAGGCTCTCCCTCAGACCTAAATTCATATGTCCACATTGAAATGTTCATTTGGGAACATTTCAGGAGTCAGATAACAGAGCTGGGGGTCTCTTCTACATTTCCAGTGTGTTTTCTTACCCAACATTTCTCAGAAAAATCTTTTTTCACTCATTCCAATGAAATCTAGATCTAAAGGGAATCCCCACCTGTTACAACCTCAAATCCCAGTGTAGGCTCCTTCCTCCCACTGTCTCAGAGTGGGGAGAGTTACCTTACAGATACAGCAGACCATTATTCCAGATATCCCAAACATTCCCATCTAACAGCTTATGGTAGACAAACCCAAGAGCTCATCATGTTGGAAACTGCTTGGCTGCCTGCAGTCCTGCAGGAAAAGGAGGCTCAGGGGGAGGAGGTCATCATTGAGTTTGATGTGGGCAACTGGACTTCAAGAGGGGCAAAGTAGAACTGCAGTTCCACTGGCCCATCAGCCTTGGAGGGGGATAACCAGATTCCCCTCTGCCCTGCAGAGGACCACTGCATAAAGCCAGATGTACAGCAATGGAGGAAACAACTATAACATACTGTCTTGAAAAAAGACAGATTATGCATCCACATTACACTTTTAATAATTTTATTTAGTCCAAAATTGGCAGCCTTATACCACTACTGCCTTTTCTTCTGTTACTGAGAAAACGCTGATCACCCAATGGTCATTATTTCAGTGTGGAAATCTGTTCCTTAGCCTGTGAAAAACTGTTGTAAAGTAAGTTTACAATTTTTTAATGTTTTTTCACTCTCTTTGCTCAATATTAGCTTTTCAGGTAAAATCTTGTTCTGATCTGAGGGCAGCAATCAGTAATGCTGTATAAGCTGGTATATGTGTCATCTTCCCATTTTGCACCACAGGTCTGTCGTCTTCTTTCAGTTTTCCTCATCTGATATTTCTCAGAAATGTTTCTTTCACTCATCCAAATCCAGTCTGGAGCTATTATATGACAGATAGATTACAGTGTTCGTGTGCTCCCATACTGAACCAAGCTACAAATGAAAAATAAATCTGGCCTGATCTTGACAGTTGGTAGAAATGTAACTATTTCCAACTGTCCTAAGCCACAGCTTTTACTCATTTTAAATGTGTCTTCTCTATCCTGTTTGTAACTTCCCACACTATTTGTCTCAAAAACACACAGGAGAAAGTGACAATAAGTGTGAAATTTGTATGGCTTTTGACTGGGCTTGCAGAGCTACCTGCAGGGCAGGGCTGTGAATGAGAACTCCCAGACAGACCCCTCAGCGATTTGTTACTGCTGTGATGTTTCAAGCTGCATTCACAAATCTAAAGATGGACCTCACAGTTTTTCAGTCTCTTCTTCTGTTGTCCAGAAGTGCATGTTATTTTTATTTTTGCTGTAGTATTTAATAACCCCCAACAAGGATTAGAGCTGTGTTGCTCGGCACAGCACACATCATCGCCTGCCCTTGGAATCCTACAGTCCAGAATAATGAACAGCACATACCAGAGAAGAAAAACAGTCAATGAGAATAAAAAATTTTACATGTATCTTCATTTACAATCACACTAGAAACCAAAGGCCAATATTTGACCTTATAATGTGCCTTCTACTGATCTTTGTCACCCCCAAGACAGTGGGAAAAATCAGGTTATGGAACCCAGAAACAGTTCCTTTATAGCATGACACTTGCCAAGAGTGACTGTAAGGTGGCTGGGTCAGTCTTGCCAATTCCTGGATACAGCTCTGTATCCTGGGGGATCAGCTGTGGGGAAGTCTCTTGCCTGCACCTCCCATTTTTTTGCTGGGCTGGATCCACATCAGATGCAAAAATCTTCACAATTAATGAAGTGTACTGTGACCAAGACTCAAGCTAAAGCTGCTTTATGCCATTTCAGCATTATAACATGTATTTAAAAAAACATGACTAATTGACACCTGCTATCTCTGGGTAAAAGTCTGTAAGTTGGCCTCAGCATCTGATAGCCTCCAGTTAATAGAAAGTTAATGATTATAAATATAATTCTTCTCAAAATCAAGAACATTGACATATTTAAATGCAGACAGGACTGTACAAAATAATAGGTGATCTCAGTTCACATGCTTAATAGGAGACACAAGCACGACACAAGCACCCTGAGTGGGGTCAGCCAAGGGAAGTGGGAAAATGCACGCACTGGGAGAAAAGCCAAGTTCCTCATTCCCAGCATGGGCCCTCCAAAACTCCGTATGCTTCTGGGCAGGGCAGGAAAGTGTGCTCAGATACCACTAGAGAGCCAACTGTTCCATGACAAGGAATATTTCCCTTGTTTGAGCCATCCCTTCCAACTGTGATTTATTATTATCTTTATTCCAGCATCTGCAAGGTCTGGTTGTGCTGGGTATTGTACTAACAAGGGTGGCAGCTCTAACCCTTCAAATCTGCTGTCAGAGACAAGGCAAAGCAAGTAGTCACCTAAAACCAAGCCTTAGGGTTGAGGAGGGATGGAGTAGTAAAAATCAGGCATTTGAATACACAGTGCTTGGCTTTTTTATAAATTTATTTTTATAAAAATATGTTTATTTCCTAAGCTTTAGGAGCTTTAATACACATCAACAACAGATGTAATGTTGTGAAGTCTCAGAAAAAGAGAAAATTCACACAATTATCAGACATATGAATTTCTGGTTATATTTCAGGACTGTAAGAATACTGCAAGGATTGATCAGTATTGCCTGAATTTTTCCACCTGTGGTGTCTGATAGCCGTTTGCAAACTGACTTTTATCATTACATCACTGTAATTCAGCTCAGCTGTATTTTGAGGCCGCTGTTAATCTGATTGGGAAAAAGAGTGAGCAGTATTGCTCACTTCTAAAATTAATTTAAAGCTTTCTGAGTGCCCAGATCACAAATGTTCCATATCTAATTACCAGACACCCTCTTTCAGTGTGTCATTGTATTACTTTTCCCCCCTCTTTTTAGTATTATGGAAATGTAAAATAACTTGACCTTGAATAGATACCTTGTGGGGATTCCTTTAATATATGCAGTGAATTAGATGAATGCCCGTTGATAGTTAAAGGAATTTCAACTCCTCTATTTCATAACAGAGCTTTGCACTTCAGAAGCAGCAAGGTTTCTGGTGTGAAAGACCATTTGAATTTGCTCATTCATTGCATTTTTATTAATTTGTAATATGTCAAATGAATAAGTGATCTCTCTCACTTCTGCTGATTAAAAAGTTCTATTAAGAACCTGGATGATAAATATATGTGATATGAAATGAACTGTGTCATAAATCCAAAATGTAGACATAATGTAATAAGCCACCTTTTCCTCAACATCATGCTCCATTTTTCTAATGTGTAGACACCTATTGTCAGCTTAATTATTTTAAGGTAAGATCAATCTTAATTAATCAAAGTAGGGTAAGGCTGTCTTTGTAATATTTAACTTTTAAAAAGAAGCAGAGTAAACGTATTCAAAATTAATACAGTGCACGTAAATTAAGATATAAGAACACAAGAGGTTAGACCAACAAACTGAGTCATAGTAACCAAGTATGTAGTTGGGGTTAATACTTCAGTGACACAAATAGGGACAACTCGCTGTCTTCATCTCAGCAATCAGCATTACTGTGTCAGCTGCACCAACAGAAAGCCTGATGTAATGTCTGGTGTGCCAGGCAGGCAGAGGAGAGGGGTGCACCCTAAACTTTAAGAAAAATGGGCAGATGTCAAGCTTCTTACCAACTTTTTGAGTTGTCAAATTCCTGTATAAAATGCCTCTAAAATCATAAGTCAAACCTAGCTAATCATGTTAATCAGTTTAAGTAATCAAAAAGTACCAAGGCATTAGAAGAAATGCAAAGTTTGTTTTTAAACAGCTCGGCGTTTGTTTTATGTGTGGTAGGTTTAGGTTTGGCTTTTCTTTAATGGATTCAAACCCTGTTTACCTAGGGTCTGTTTTTGTAAGTGAGCACTTTTAGGAAGTCACTGTTAAGCTACAAGCTGAGTTTCAGTCCTCCCTATACAAGCACATTGGCTGCTGCTCTGGCTTTTGCAAGTGCTCCACTGAGATCTGGGGTATTGCATTTGAGACTTCTGCTTATTCCCACGTGAATTGTGTCCTGAGGAGATGCAGGATCCACAAACTATGGCAAGCCCTGGAACAGAAGGAAGTGCTGACAGCACCTTCATCCAAAAGCCAAAGTCCTTTACCTGCTTGACTTGAGACCCAAGGCAAGGGAAGAGCGGGTGGCAGGGACTGGCAGAGCCCCAGCACTGACTCTGCTCACACCGCATTAGCTCAGGGTCCGACCCCACCTGGGACATCAGGTAGGACTGGTAATGCCATCTTTGTGTCCACCCCCTCACTCAAGGGCAGTGTGCTTACATAAAGGCTTCAGCAATTACATTGCACATCTAGAAACAAATCAGATTAAAATCCAGGATTGATGGGAAGTCTCTCTCATTTTCCCTTTTTCATTGTGTGTGTGTGTTGGGGGGAATGGGGTGGGAAAAACAGGTAAATCCAGACCTGAATGGGGTGGGGATCACTGGGTTGCTGTGTTCCTGTGTTGGTGGCTCAGCCCCCCTTTACTCTCACTCCAAATCTGGCTGATTTGCTTTTCCTCAGAGAGAAGCTTGATTTTTTTTGCCTTTTTTTTTATTTCCCCACACAGCTTTAGTGCAGTGTTTTTGTGGCAATTATGTAAATTATATGTCACACCATTGCATATTTTCCACATCATTTGATTTGACCTTTAAAACTAATAAGAGAATTATCATTTTTATGGGTAATTTGTGTTTCATGGTATGAGACAGCAGGACAGGGACTGATGGGGAGAACATCAGAACATAGTTGTCATGTTGCAAGATAGTACGGGAGGGCCATATCCAGTATGCAGCCATGGCTGCTGTGAGCTCCTGAAAGTAAACTAGAAGATATATTGTGGAATAAACTTCCCAGAGGGAATTTTCTTTCTAATAACCTTCAGTGAGGCCTGGGCTAGCCATTGTTGTTTTGATTCCTAATTGTTTCTAATACATACATTGTTATCTCATCATAATTTATATGTAGACGTGGATATATTTCAGGTAATGTAATAAAGGATATTACTCTTTCCATACAAATGTTGATAGGTTATATCTCATGATACATATGCATGTCTAACCCCACTTAATCACACCAAACCTCTAGCTACATTTTCCTTAGTTAATCAGTTCTGCTGGTTAAACATACCCTGTATAATTTTTCAGTTATTTTTGACTAATTTTAAAGCTGCTGTAATGATAAACTACTATGAAAGACAAAACACTAAAAGCAAACAGAATTATCTATATATTTTCTTCCCCAAGATGTACAGGACAAGCATGATGTTAACAGGTTCATCAACCACACTGTAATGCTCTTCTTTCAGCCTCTTTCTCCCTCAGAGAAACCTCTGGAAAGTTCAAAGTGTCAGGAAAATTGTTGCAGAATTGTGATGAGACATGACATTCGAGCAGTGAAGGTTTCCATAACGCCACCTAAATGCCTTATTAATCTAACATGTGTCAGGTGAGATTTTCCGTGTGTTTAGGATGACTCCTGGCAGGAGCAGAGGATTTGCTGTGTGGGCTGTGATTCAGGGAGGGGGAGGACACAATCTTATTCTTCTGAAAGACAATTAATATTTCATCTGCATTTAGCAATAATGGGAGCTACCCATACACACAGCCCTGGGAAGTGCTGGGAAAGGTTCCCAAAACCAGTGTTTGTATGGTGTTTGATGCTGCTTGTTGTTTGATTAATCACCAACAGTTTTGTTAGGGATTTGTTCCTTTTCCTCTCTAAACTTCTTCCTACCAGATTCTCCTGTGCCAGTTCTGCCACATTTTTGGGTCAGTAGTTCTGTGTCCCACCACAGCAGAGCCAAAGGGCAGTTCGAATACTTGAACATGCAATGGAAATCTACCTTGCAGGTCAGTGTTAGCGTAAGATCAGAAACCAAATGAAAGCAAAAAATCCCAAGGCCTTTTTTTGCATAACCTGATTAATATTGCAGTTACATAAGACCTGTGAGTATCCTGTAAATACTCTTCTCACCTTGAAAAGAAGCTTGCACCTGTTTCTCCTAATTCTGCAATGCATTTGGTTCTTTTCCCACCTTCTGCTTCTTTCTTCATCTGAGCACACTTTTTCCTTTCCCTTGACACAGCATATCTTCAGGCTTTTCTTCACATAGAGAGATGTAACAAAAAATATGAAAACCATCTGACTTGAACACAGAGGCACCCAAAAACTGCATGCCAAGTTCCAGCTTTTTCAAGACAAATTACAAAAATGCTAAAAGCTTAGTGACTATAGCAGCACAAACACCACCACTACAATATGCCGTGACAGATTGTTCATATGTCACTATTTTTCCAAAGTTCCTTGGCAAACATTTCCATCAGTAAACAAGTCAAGTGAAAGAGTTGTAAAATGGCCAGCAAAAAGCCTCAGATCTTCTCTGGGTAGTGAAATAAAATTCTGGTACTTATCACTATTATTCTGTTCTTCAGCCCCTCTTCTTTCACCTGTGCTGACAGGCTACAGTTGTCTTTGTTTCTGCACAAAGAGGCTTTTGCCTGTCCTGCCACCATCTTCTTTACACTGCAAGCTTGTCAAAGCAATGTCACATCTAAATGTTGGTTCACGTTCTCAGCTGGGGGGGAAAACCTGCACAGATCCATGAACTTTGTCAGAAAGATGACAAATTAGGTGAGCTGGCAATGTGTGTTCCATGCAGCAATGGTGCACATCAATGGAACTGAAAAAACATTAATAGTGCCAGTTCACTAATATTTAGAGACAGATTGATGATTCTTTTTTTTCTATTGTCTGCTCTGCTTTGCTGTTCAATGTGTCTGTATCATCAGAATTTATTGTTGAATGAAGTGTCTGGGGAATAGGCCAATTCATGCTGTATGTTAATGATGGGCAAATGCTAAAAGTTTGGGAGTTCTTACTTTGTTATGACTGGAATAATCCCTTGAAGCTGCAAAATATGTATTTCTACCATGCCAGTACGTACAGCATCTATAAAACTGGACTTGGAAAATCATTGTATTTGTGGGAAAAGGAGTCTGATTTACCAACATTTGAAACTGTTCTTCTGGGTTAGAAATGAAGGATTTTTTCCTTGATGTTTATAATTACCTGTCATTTGAGTGTTCCTTAAAGTTAAGCAAAATTACAGCAGATTGATTATAGCATTTGTCTCTTCATATACTGAAATAGCCTGGAAAACTCCTACATTCACTGAAGCCAGTGGAAGCTTTGTCATGTGCTTTGCCATGAATGAATTTAACTTCCAACTCTTCATGCTTTCACTCAGCATGTGAAAGGATGTTCTGGCTGTGCTTTGACTTTGGCATTGGTTGGAGTTCCAAGCTGCATGGACCAGTGAAAAAAACAGTATGAGAAAAAGAAATATTTGATCAAACACCCAATCAGATTAAAAAACAATACAGAGCTAAATGTGTAAACATATCTTTTATGAAGGACAAGAAAAAAGGAGATGTAACTGGTCACAGATGTAAAATGTTGTGGGTGTGTCTATAACGTATCTTCAATGATAGAAAATATTGAATTTGAAAAAAATCAAGAGTCTGGGAGTCATACAGAAGAAAGGAAGAAAGAATAGGGTTTTTTTCCTGGGCAATTGAGAACTCAAGGAAATTCTTAGACACTAAACTATGTTCAATCAAAGTGTATAAGCAAGACTTAGGAGAGGGAATGGAGCACAGTAACCCTTGTTCCCTCTTTCTGACCTCATCGGTGCTGAATTCTCCTTTCATGGGAATGGTGCACCTTCCTGGGATGGGGCAGCGAGTGTCTGTGGAGCTGACTGACTGCCAGGTGAGAAAGGCTTTTGGATTTGGGAGGGTTGCATCCCTTTCCCTCCTTATCCCGGAAAGAGAATTGATTTTGTATTCCATTCCTCAGGCAGTGGTCTTATGGGTATCCTTAAAGAAATGGGCACTTTTGCTGAGAAACAGATCTCCTTGTAAAGCCCACTGCAGTTTGTAAAGGGCATGGGGAACTGGACATTCTCGTGAGCCATAATGTATATCAAGGCATGTGTCAAAATGCATTTTATTTTATTTGCCTTTCTCTATAAGAAATGTTCCTTACTCTAGAGTTCACTTCAGCTCTGTCCCCCTGGATTGAAAGGCGAGGGGACCTGCAGCAGTTACTCTGTTCTTCCCACATGGCTGGCCATAATGTTTTATCACAGCAGTGGCATAAACAAAAGAAATCATTATGTCAGAGTCCTAGGCTGTCCCCCAATCCACTTTTTAGCAATTTAACACATTCATCACTTGCTTTTATGCCACCCATCCTTGACTTGGCAAGCATGATGGACGGCACAGCCGGGCCTTTTTATCAGAGCTTTCAGAAAGCTGCATCCATACATCACCTTCCCTGTTCATTTCTCCAAGTGCCCTTTTGCAGTGCTCGGTTCTCTCTCCGTGCAACATCCCAATAGCTGTGGCACATCAGTTTAACTGCGGCTTATTTAGCTGGTGTCACAAACTTGAGACTCCTGCCCTCGCTAGCCTGAGTTCATTACTACAATATTAACAACAGGATTTTAATCTTGACTTTCGTTAAAGGCACCTACACAGTTCACATAATGAAAGAGTGGTGAACAGCGTGGTTGGCCCTCTTTCCAGCATTTATTCCGCTACAGCAAAAGAAGTGAGTTCCCAACAGGCTTAAAAAGGCACAAATACAATACAAACCCAGTTGTGACTTTCCTGTTGATTTATTCTCACCAGCCAACAGGTGCCTCATGCAGAATTCAAACTATTAAATGCTGAAAGACAAAACTAATAACCTTACAATGAAATGCGTCAGGGACAACTTCTAATCCCCTCTGTTTTCATAGCAGTGAAAAGATGAGAGGGGGGAAAAAGAATGGGAAAAAAAGGAGAGGATGGGAGACAAAGAAGAAAATCCTGAAAGAGTTAGTGCCCCAGAGAGCTGCATAATGATTAACAATTCTTTTTTCAAATGGTAAGTGATTCCTTCTCAGTCCTGGATGACAATAGAATCATAACTCCATCAAAATTACTTTGAATAGTCTCATTAATGACACACAGTCTTGGTTTGTCCCTGCCTCAATATCTGATAATATTGTCGTACCTGGTATTGAATGTGTGTTTAGCTTTGTCCTCCTCGTTTGTACAATACATTCACACATATCAGATCATCTGCTTTTGTACTTGGATGTTCACCAATTCAATAAAAGGTTAACAATAAAAGGAGGGTAAAAGAGGGGGAGGATAAAATGAAGGTTTCATTTCAGTACAAGCTAACTAAACAATGGAAAGGAAAGTGTATTATATCATCTGTAGAAAGCAGCCTACTTCATCCAATTCTAGCCACAGAGGATATTTAGGGAGCACAGGCCTTAAATATGATTTATTGAAGTACAATCTTGCCTTCGTTGCATAGACTAGAGGCATTTTCTTCAGAAATAGCTGATTAACAGGAGCAGTTCCCTTAAGAGCAGCTGCACAGAGTATTCCTGTCAAGCCTCTACCTTGTATAAATATTTTTAATTAATAGATGCCTTCATCAAATACAAGAAAAAAATTAAGCATTAATGCTCACCAGAGATACTGCTATTAGGGTGATTATTTTAGATTTCGTTTCATTTGCAGATGTCATTAATTTATTTTTAATAGACCGCTAATTTAGTTATCTCTATCTCTTGCTCAGTTTTTGCAGAAATTAGCAGGCTGCGCTTCCCTCAAAGCCCACCAGCTTTCCCCTCCCGCTTCCTTCAGGCTCTCTTCTCTCCACAGCGTGTGTATGTGTGTGTGTGTTTAAATTAGCTGCACCACTGCAGGCTGAGACAGCGATGAATCTGCACATCTGCCACGAGGGAGGAGCTGCTGGTGTAGCCGGGGGGGGACTCGGAGCAAGGGAACAGCGTTACCGCCGCAAGTCATCTGCCCTGTGTGTGGGGAGCAAGTGGCCGTGCCACACGGGAGCAGCCTGCCCTGGGAGTGTCTGCTGCCCCAGTGAGTGGCAGTGGGTGTCGTTGCACAGTGCATAAACCTCCCTTTGTCAGCTCACATTAAGCACAGAATTGACTTGTAGGACATTTGCCAAACTCGGGGAGAGAGGGATGAGCGATGCTCCTGTGTGTAACAAGGGAAACGTCAGCGCCGCAGCACGGGGGTGAGATACCGGGCTTGGTTTCTTGGAAAACTACGTTACAGTGTTCAAAGTTTTCCCTCGGCTGCTTCTGCTTCACAGGTGCCTAAATGAGGTGTTTCTGTGCAGATGTACAGGATGAGGTGGCGCCCAGAGCGATGTGTCCTGTAGCTGAGCATGAGCTCAAACAGCCCTTTACTTGGTATCGGTCTCAGCACTTTTAGGTTTGTGCCCGCAGGGTTCAGTGCATACGAGAGAGCACGTTATGATTATGCTGTTGACAGGCTGAGAAAGCTGGGGCTGTTCAGCCTGGAGAAGAGAAGGTTGTGTGGAGACCTCAAGCAGCCTTCCAGTATCTGAAGGGGGTCTACAATGAAGCCGGAGAGGGATTCCACCAGGAACTGTGGTGATAGGGTGAGGAGTAATGGCTTCAGACTGAAAGAAGGGAATTTTAGGTTAGATATACCAAAGAAATTCTTTACTGTGAGGGTGGTGAGGCACTGGCACAGGTCACCTGGAAAAGCTGTGGATGTCCCATCCCTGGCAGTGTTCAAGGCCAGGCCAGATGGGGCTCTGAGCGAGCTGGTCTAGTAGAAGGTGTCCCTTCTGTCCCCATGGCAGGGCGGTTGGAACTGGATGATCTTTAAAGTCCCTTCCAACACAAACCATTCTATGATTCTATTTTTCTACAAGTATGATGTTCAGAAAAGTAAGAGATGGGGATAAATCTTCTTTCTTCCTTTTAGACTATGACAAGAAGTAAAGGAATGGAAAGTTTCTTTGCTCTGCTTTTGATCTGGCAACTCTGATACAGAAGAATGGCCTGATTTTTTTTTCACTCACACAGGAACTTTAAGCAAGAGTTATGAAATGAATCCAGATCTTCTTTGTCCTGGTCCCTTGTTGTTTTATTACTTATGAGTAGTATTTCCTAAAAGGCAGTGCCATAGTCCAGTCAGCTCTGCTCTGTTTTAGTCAATATGTGATAAAGTATCACTGACTTTAGGATAAGTAGAGTACACAGTCAACCATTACAAGACAAGAAACTGCTGATTTTATATTGATTTAGCAAGTAAGCTTCCCAGCAGTGTGTCTCAGCTTCTAGCTGGAGATACCTCTAGATTTAATTTTAATCAGGTCTCTTCCAAAAGGGATTAAAGGGCGCCAGTTTTGATGAGGACCATGGCATTTCTACCTTCTGTAAACATTTTTTGCTTTACTTCAGCAAGTTCATTTAATATGAGCGGTGCTTCTGTGGGGATAATTTTGGCTCTTACTGTTCTTAGTCTGAACATGAACCAGTACCTCATAGATTTAAGGACCTCTCTCAGTCAGAAAAGCAAAATGTTCATTCATAAATATCCCAGTAAGTGGCTGGATGGAGAAAGATATTAATAATATTTTTAAAAGACATATGCTGTTACTAAGTGCATTATAGTAAAAAAAAAAAAAAACAAAACCAACCAAATATTAATGCAACCATTTAGGTATTTCTGCACACCAACTGGATCATGGGCACCATGAGAATCTTCCAAGACCATATTGTATCTAGGAACCGGATTCCTGTGTTTTGCCAATGAATCTGAAAAAGCCAAGCATAAGTGTATGTAGAGAAAAGCCTATTCATAGCAACCTGCTATTATCAACACTCCTCAAATGAGCATAAGGGATTAACTGTGCAGACATGAAGGCAAAGTACAGTTGCCCCTCTTGCACCTTTTAAAGTCAGCTGCAGTGACAATGGGCTGCTGAAGCTGCTATGTGCTGGCAGAGAGGTCAAGGAATGTAGTCTGAGCATCATCACCTACATCAGAAACTCTGAAAAATTTTCTGATAGAAATTTTCCTAATTCCTGGGCAGGACTGTGAGTGAATGTGGAAACTCAAGGGTCTGACTCTAAAGGTGTGAGGAGCACTGTCTTGAAGATTTTGCCATAGCATGAGATGTCCTGTCCATATCTAGAAATACAGTGCTGGTCTGTTCATTTGCCACATCAGCAGATCTCACAAGCCTCAACTCAGAAACATAAAAGAGTATTCTGAAGCAGCAGGGAATTTGGTAAGAAAAGGGATGGAGACTACAGGGAAGAATCCCAAATTTTAGTTAAATCTGAAAGCAAATTATAACTCCATTATCAATGCATTAGCTGTAAATATGAAATACAGCCCGCTTATAAGGAGCTGTTGATAATATCCATCAACACTGGAATGAACAAGCACTTGTACTGATAGGGGTCCTGGCAAACATTCCATAGCACCCCTCTCCAGTGCACTCACAGGGAGGACTTGCAGAATGTCACTCTTGTCCACAGCCAATGCCACAAGTTATTTTTGCTGCTGGGGATTTTAAGTTTCGTTTAGATGCCAAGGTAACCTTGGCATATGTTAAGGAGCCTGGCTGTGATCGTTCCTCTGTGGGTGACAGCCTGCTTCTGAGGAGAGACTGTCCATTGCTGTCAGCCGCACATGGGGAGGAGTGTCTGTGAAGAGATCGTGCAGCTTCAGCAGAACCCAGCAGTCTGGACAATTCCCAGCACCCTGGCAATGGAATACAGTCATCTGTTCAAATAAATAAAGTCCTGCAAGAAAGAGGCATGCTGTATGCAAGATAATGAGACCATGGATTTTAAGAGTTGCTGGGAGTCTGAAAAGAGATTGGTTCTCAGCAGAGACTGTGTTGGTATTTGTCTGGTGAGTCCCCACTGTGCAAGGACTCTGAGCTGTGTCAACTACTAGACCAGGAACAATTTACCTGTGGTTCTTTCACTTCACAAACATCCTGCCTTTTAATACACTCTGCTGTCATATAAATGTGGGCTACATTTTTCTCAGTAAAAACCTGGCCATTGTTTCTTTTTGCTACACAAAAATTTTTGCCTGTTAATTGTTGAAATCTGTTGTGCAGTATATGCTTTCAAAAATACACCCAGGCATCACAGTAAAGGCAAGATTGTCTTTATTTGCAGAAGAAATGAGAGTTCCTTATTCACTCTCCTGTTTCCAAATGTTGTTGCAGGTTGAAGTGTCAGGGTGGATGGAACAAAAAAGACCTCAGGAATACAAGGACTGTAATCAGTGTCACATCCCTGGTCTTCTGCCTGTTCTTGTTCACCAGCATGTGATTGTACTGATCATCATCCTCATAATCTCTGGCAGCTCGGGGAAATCGGGTTCTGGTGAAAGATGCCATGCAAACACATTCTGCAAAACCTTCAGCTGTCTGTTCCTCTCGGATTCTGGCCTCACCCTCTGGCCTCATGTGCATGGTTGAGCTCTACCATGTTGGAAAGAACCCTTACCAAGGCAGAGGGAAAAGGCAAGGTAAGGATTTGATACCATGTGAACTCTCACCAGAGTAAGTAGAACTGTAGATACTTTTTTCCTGTTACTGCAGAAAAGAAACCCTTTGCATACCTCTTCATCACCATCATTCTCTTTCATCTGGTAGTGCAGTTTTGGAAGCAACTCCTTACTGAGAAACGATGTGTTAAGTAAATAACTAACAGCAGAAATTACATTTGATACATTTCATTTTTCCTTTTTCTTTTGAAATTAGCAGCGGTGTTTTTCCAAGCAGTATTTGTTTAGAAGGATTACCTGAGTAACTCTGAGCTATGAATTCCTTCTGACATCTGTTCAGAGGAGGCAATAATTTATTTGGCATGTTAGTCACATGATAACACTCCTGTTCTCTTAGTGGCTGAGCCATAAATGTTTTTATCAGGATTCCAGGGTTTATCCTAGAATAGTGAATTTCAAACTGCTTCTCTCTGTGGATTGTTTGTGCTCTTTTCCATCAGAAATGTTTGTTTAAAAAAGAATTTTAATCTAGGCAGTGTGCTTTCTGAAAAAGAATAAAATTTGTGTAAGTGGAATTACAACCCCCCAGTTGTGTTTCAGTTTTGGTCAAATAATCTGGACAAAGCTATAAGCATTTTAATGACAAAATGCTATCCTATTATCCTCTGTCCTTATTTCTCTTCCTGGCTTGTCTTCCTAAAGTTTACATTTCATATTGCATTTCCTGTATTTCCTAAGAGGAGAAAGCAGCCTTCTTTTTGACCCCTGCATATAAGGGAGTGCAAATGCCATGAAGCTTCAAGAATGTGCCTCAAATCCAAAATATTATTGCTTTTGGCTAAAACAGTTAGAAGGGGGGATTCTTCCACAAAGTTTCCTGAGGACAGAGGATGGTAAAGAAGGAATTACATGTTTTCAAGTGACCACTACAGGAATATTTGCTGGTATACGTCTGACATTCATGTTCTCTGTGGAATGCCAACCACAAAAGTGACTAGAAGCAAAATTGAGTTAAAATCGGTATCCATGCAAACATCTGTAACTTTAGCTCTTCTGTCCACTAATCCAAACCATACTCTTTCAAGTTGTCCATAATAAAGTCTAATTTATTTTAAATCCTAAAGAATAGGGGCAATTTCACTCTGACAATGGTGATTAAATGTAAATTTTTAAGTCCATTATGGACTAGAGTTGTTCAGAATTATTCTTGATAAGCTACTGAACTGATTAATCTTTTTTTCCTTTTCTCCTGTTCCTGAACTGATCAGGTTTTCTATGAATGTGTTAATTGTGTCTAACTCTTGCCACTTTAAAAAAAAAAAAAAAGGCAATTATTAAAAAGGGAGTTTTTATGAACTATCCCCTGCTACTAGTTCTTTAAGAATCTGTTATTTCTTTTCAGGCATTTGATTTGTCTCCTTAGGCAAGTCTTCTGTTTCTTCACTACAGTTAGATAATTTAGTCTATTAAAATGAGAAAGTCACTGAAAAGATCTAACCCGTAATGATTTGCAATATTACTTTCCAGCATGGATAATTATTCACTGACTATTTGTGAAGTATTTAGGATTCACAAACATCTTCAGGGCTAAAAACGTTTGTCATGCAGATACGCATATGCAGTTCCTGATAATAAGCCACAAATAATAACTAAATGGGCTGACAGTGCTTATAACAAAATTATTCACTATTTTTTGTGGTATTCAGCCAAGTCTGCTTAGACTCTGTAAAAACTATTGACTGAGAGATTCTGAAGGCCAGGAGGAACTACTGGGTCATTTTTCTGAGTTCAGGTAGTGTAGACCAGGTACTCTTGCCTACTTACGCTAGATGATGATTATATCCATGTACATTTTATTGTTCTAATTTTGCTGAATGTACATAGACTGAAAAGGTTTAAATAAAAGCAGGAAAAGTCTGGTGTAGAAATTGATGAGGCCTAATGAGAAAAGAATGTTTAATACAGCAGTTGCACATTTAAAGAGTGCAGCAGTGATGTCATAGTTAAGATTTTCTCCATATACAAGGCGGAATGGTTTAGATAACGTCTTACTCCTTCTTTTTGCAAAATCATGTAGAATCCTGATGGGAAATAGATTCCAGAGAACAGTGACAGTTGTTTCTCTGTAGCAAATGTGATTCTTAATGGAAAGAAATGCAAGACAGCCATCTGTTGGCTTGTGCAGCAACCTGCTTGTTTCCAGGTCCCAGAGTGGGCTGCTGGAACCCCAGACAGGAACAAGTGCTGTGCTCGTTGCAAGGGCAGATGGTGTTTGTGGACAGGTTAAACTCAAGCTGAGCTTAAGTCCACTAAAAAAGAAATGTGTGCATGTCACAATGGGCCCTGGGAGTGCTGCAGACATCTGGGATGCAGGCAAGGCTTTGTCAGCAGCAGGTTGCTGGTTGTAGAGAGGATTTCCACATCTTTTCCCAAGTAACAATTCTGTGCCGCAGGACTGTGTGGCCATCCAAGGTGGTGGATTCAGCACTGAGCCATGGTTTGGGGAGTGCATGCAGCTGATCTCTACACGTGTGACAGTGCAGTACAGAAAGCTTGCTTGTGCCTGGACTTGTGTGACACCTTCAGCTCTGCGCTGTAAAAAACGCAGGAGTGGAGATCACAATCATTTGTCTTGAAATAGGTTTGGATGAGATATTCTGGATCCTTATATTTTATAGATTGTGGCCTTTTATTAAAAACCATCATACAGATCAAGTGATACAGTCAATAGTTGGGTCTTTGATTGTCCCAGATCTCCAGATCCAGATTTACGATTTGATAAATGAGACTAGTCACATATCATTGCCATTCACGCTGAGGGGCTCAGCCAGAATGTCTTCTTTCCCATCTGAGATACTCTCAAAAGCCTCTATTTTCAACTGATTTTGTACCTTTCCTAGATCTGGGACCATTTGGAGAGGTTTAATTTCCAGTCAAAAGGAGGTAACTTCACCTGCTGTCCATCTCCAGATCTTCTTATTAGATAGAGACAAAATAGTAGATATACTGGCTCTCCCTCTTACCACAGTCTTCAGGATGATGCTTGAGCATGTTATCTCTCTTTCAGGTGGTAATAACACAAAGGAGAGTTCTTGATATGGTACCATGGTGCTGTGTGTTTGGGCAGGGATTCCGTGAGCCTCTCACACATTGCTGCTGTCACTGGCCAGTTCAGCTACAAGCTGGTACTCCAGATTAAGCTCCAAACCACAGCAATTTCAGTGGAAATTTCATCAGTGTTCTTATCTGGCACAGACTGTGCAATTCTTGAGAGGTCCCTGGCTTGCTTTGTTTCTTTTCTTTTTTGTCTCTGCTGAGGACAATTACACTTAAAGGTAGAAAAAAAATTGAGCCGCTGTTGAAAATCACACCCTGTATGTTCCTCTGAGCACAGATAGATTGAATTTCAATTAAAAGTCAGAGTGAAATAAAAGGCCACTTGTTAATTCTAATGTAATTTTAAACGGGTGTAAATTAATTTTGGTTTTTTTCTCTGTCACATGTCCTTTTGTAGTTCAGTGAAATCACAAGAATGGAAAACAATCAGTGGTTATAAAAGATAAAGGCAGAGGGGCAAGTGGGTCTGAGCCATAAGAAAGGTACCCACATAACTGGTTATGCTAAATACTAAAGCAGAAGGCTGTACTGGTTGTACCGCACTAATGGTTTGCTTGCTGCATTTTGTGGCAGACATCCACTGTGACTCTTTGACGCGTGTGATTGCTTTGGTGAAGAGATATGCAAATTGTTTGGAAACACCAAGGATTTGACCACTGCATTCCATGTGATAATCGTGTCTCATATTGGGAATTCCTGTGCTGTTTCCCACCCCTCATGTCTCCCTCTCATAATTTGACTTAGATTGTGACAGCTTCTGGTTGTGATGCATTTATCCCACATGTTATTATCAGTAGATTAATATTCTGTTTCAAATGAGGTTCAGCTAATACCAAACTGATAGAGCTGGAAGGATAGGCCAGTTTGTTAACATCCCTGCAGATCTTACTGTGTGCTGAATGCCCGCCACTCAGCTTGTAACTCTCTGAGGGTTTTTAAATTGTATAGGGAGAATTTATTAACTGTAAATTCTCTAGCTCCCAGCAGAGGATCAGAATTACCCTTTGGTATGACCATATACCTTTAATGCACAAATATGTTCTCAGATATGTACAGGATATAAGTATTGTGCTCTCCGTTCAAACTCAACGAACACTTCAGTTGGAAAGGCATTCCAGTCTCTGTGTATGCAACTATTAGATCAGGAATAATCCTCACATCCCACTTGCTAATAAAGAGTCCTCTTACCTGAACACAAGGCCCCTGAAAGTATGGAAGAAAAAGGTTATCCAGTTTCAGGGATGATGCCTGGCAGATTGTGTGCTGGCTTTGCAAAGCTGGCCTTTCTCCCAGGTAAGGTTTTGCTCTTGCTTCATCAGCAAATCATAACAAAAAAGGTCTAGACTTGTTCTGATTTTATGTTATATTTAATATGAATTTCATGACTTTGCCTCCATTTTAATCTGTAAGGTCTGGATTTTTCCCTTCAATTTAAATGACTTGCTTTCAAAATTGCTGACTGCTGCTCTTTGGGGGTGTTCACTTTCAGAAGCTCCTGGGGAAGAAGGGACTGATCCATAATCACAGGAAGGTAACAACTTTTATCCTGCATAAATAACTGCATTCTCAGAAGCTGAGAGTGTATCTGGGGTGGGATATTGGAATTGAGGTATTCGTTTGTGTTGAAGGCCAGGAAAAGGTAAAACAGCTTTAACAGAATATGGTGATAGGTACCTTTTGTTTACTGAAGGCAAAAGAAAAACCCTTAGAAATTTGGGAGCAAAACCAAACCAATTTTTTAAATAGAACAGGACAGTTTCCCAGCGATTCTGAATATGTTTGATTCTGCTAATAACCTTCTCCAAGCTTTGTCTTTGACCCCAAAAGCAAGACAGAAGAAGGTTTTACCTTCGTTGCTCAAGACAGATGAGCTTGTTAGAGCACGCTAACAAATGTGGATTATGTCACTGCAAATACCGAAGGGGAAGGTGACACTTCAGGTGCTTGCCTCTGGCTAAGTCTGGGAGGCCACTGCTGTGTTCTTATCTGGGCACAGCCTTGCTGCTTACCTTACAATAAATTAAACTGACTATTTGTCTTCACTAGGGCTGGAGCAGCTTCTTTTTTCCTTTCTTTTACCTCAGGCTAACTAATACACCTTTGTTTTCCTGAGGTAAAACATCATGAACGCGAGACACTGTAGTTTACAAGATCAGTGCTATACATCTGCCTGAGGCTGACTTATCTCACAGTGAAACTGAAGTACTCTGACATTGCTGTCTCTGTTTCTTTTTGTCTCTTTTTAATTTATTTTTTTAAATAGTCAAACAGCCTTGTGTGTTCTAATTACCCCAGCTAAACACAGAGTGCCTTGAGCAATGCATGAATTGCTGTAACTGCAGCATTCCCAAGTTAGGCTGGTATGGAGATCACAATGCTGATGGTAGAATTTGTGTCTTGGAACTAGTTTATCTCTTCCCATAGGCAAGAAATGTTCCTTCTTCTCCTGGTTATTACTCCATTGCATGTTTCAGTTTGATTTACTCGTGTGGCATTCTGCTGTCCTCCTTCCCAGATGTTCCTGCTCAGATTTAGCTACCTCTGAAGTGCTGATGCAGCTGTGGCCTTCCTGTGCCACTGTCACCCGCTCTCCACTGAAGGAGATGTAATTAACTCAGGACCAGGTTTGGAATCTCTGCACAATTTATCCTTCCACCTCAGAGGGGCAGCCTGAGATTTAGTGACTTTCCTCCTCTTAAACAGGCAAACTCCCTTTCCCATAATTCTCATTTAATTGGTTCTCTCCTCTGTTAAACATGAATTAATAGGTCCAGATTCTGATCCTGTTTCTGTGCCACTTAACTTCTTTTTTTCACTGTACAGTGGCAAAAAGTCTGTATATCAATGCAAAAAAAATTTTAAAAAATTAGTATTTCCTTCATTCCCGCTTCACCCAGCATTTCCTGACTATATTATTCAAGAAGTTATACTGGGTTATTTTAGGTACTTTCTAGCACATAGTCTCACTTTATAATATTACAAAGGTTGGTCATAACTTTGAGGTCAAAAAAGTTCATGGAAAGTTTCAGCTCAAATACTCTTATACTTCTAGAAAATATATTACCAGCAAGATTGTTCTGTTTACTAAGGAGATTAAAGAAGTTGTTGAGTGTACAGTCCTTTGCAATATAGATTGGGAAAGCCTGCTGCCTCAGCAATCTGCAAAATCTTCCACTAAGGGTAAATTTATTTTTACTTCCTCACTTAACGGGGGAAAAAAAATTATCTTCCTATTTCAAAAAGTTTTAGGTATAGATTTGATCAGAGCCACTCTTGCAATAGCATTCATGTGTGCTACCAGTGGCAGTTCAGAAACCAAAACTCAAGTGAGCAGAAGCTGGATTAAGCATAATGCTCTCAAGCATAATCAAACATAATAATAATTTTTAATAAATTGGCCAATTTTCCTGCTCATTTTGTGATTATCCCAGAAAATGAACTGTGAATTGTACATTCTGTACAGTTTGCTGCAAAAGCCATTTGAGCAAGCAATTACTTGACCCAATAATGATCAGTAATTTTATTTCTAATTGTACAAATCATTCCTAGTTTAAGGACACTCCAGCAGTTGAAGATACACACTTGCCTTTCTAGTCTTACATCACAACACTCAGCATGAACTCACCATCCATCTGGCACAGTCCAAGCCAAGTAAGAAATTTAGTGGGTATATTTTTGAATGTTATCACGTGTCTGTGTGAGAGCAGGCTACAGTTCAAAGCTTTCTAGCCACCAGCGCTGGCTGTCCGTGCAGCAGCAGGTCTGCAGGAGCCACCAGGGCACCACTTTTCAGCCACTCCCTGCCGAAAGGAATTGTGTCTTGTGTCACTCGCAAAATTCTGCTTTCTTCACCTGCAAATGAGTCCTCCTCCTGTCAGTTTTAGAGCTCCCCAAGTGCTGTGCTGGACTCGCACTCAATTTATAGCACATAATATGGCCTCAGAAATATAAGTAGTGTAAGATAAGAGCATGATCTTCCATGGCCACTTTAGACTAACCTCTCTTACATAGAATCACACCTTGCTTGTGTCACAGGTGGTGGTTTCACAGCGAGCTATGACAGTCTCTGATACACCTCTTCATTTTGATAAAGCCCACTTCTGTGGCAGCACAAAAAGCCTTGAACAAGGTGGAAATGGGTGTAGAGAGGGTGCTGTGACTTTGCTGGGAGTTTTTCCTCAACGGCTGGGAGTTTTTCCTCAATGGCTGGGTGTTTTTCCTCAATGGCCACTTTAGGCTTCAGGTGCTTTTGAGCACCAGTGCTCTGTTCAGTATGTCAGGTTCCAGCTAGCTGTGATTGCAAAAGCTTTTCAGCAGGATTCAGGTCCTGTCTGGCAAGTTCAACCTTTTAAACTCCCTGTCTTCATATACAGTCAGATTGTGCAGCAATGAGGCTCCTCTAATTTAAACCAAACACTGAAACAGTCTCTTAATGGCCTTGTGTTATCAACAAGAAGATGGAATAAAACCCTCCTTACCCTCTTCCAGCAGAGGAACCGCTGTAATTCAGGAAAGGCTTTTTGGCAATGTCACTGGCAATCAGCATTCCTGTGCCAAGACTGCTGCCTGTACATTTATTTTGGAAAAATGTACTTTCATCAAAATTTTTTGCAGGAATTTCCATCCCAACTATACGGTTAACTGAAAGAAAAAAATCCATGAGTTTATTTTGCTTGCATTTTCTTATTTACTTTTGTCTTTCTAATTTCCTTTTATTTTGACAGACTATTATGCTGTGTTTTCAGGTTTAATATTAAATTATCAAAGACATTTCAGTATTTCAAGATTACGAATTTTTCTCCAAAGTAGGACAAAATTAAATGGTGAAAGATCAGGCCATCCAAAAAGATAAAAATTCTGTAGCTGGTTTTATGTTCCCATCTGTGCTTTTGAGCCTCGAGAACCTGATTCAGAGCCCACCAAAACAAATGGGAATCTTTCTTTCGAATTGAATTATTTCGGACTCAACTTTGAGACCAAAGAATTTTCAAGAGTTGTGTTTTATTCCTATTTTAAATAGCACTGGTGCTATCTTCTGTGAAAACCCAGCTGGCAGGAGGAAATGTGTGCTGAACACCCACATTTAACCCAGGCTGAGAAAAAGTGAGAGGGCTCCCATTTTCTGCTGCGACGCTGCCAGCGTGTACTGGGGGATGGAACGTGGAGCTGAGATGGAGCACAGAAGTGACCTGTTCACATGTCAGTATTCAAGCATGATGCTGCAAGTGGTTCAGTGTTGGCTCTCAGCGTCCTAACAAGTTCTTGATGCCACCAGTAGCACTTCAGGGGAAGAGGCCAGATCACCTCCTCTATGACTCTGTGATGAACCTGTCTGCCTATTCAAGGTAGAAGTGATAAGATAGTATCTTTTACAAAGTGCTTCCCTCATGCTTGGTATATTAATAGAATGATAGTTACACATGCAAGGCTGAAAGTTGCTGCTCTAAGACTAGTAGATAAAGCCCTAGAAATTCAGAGTTTGCCTCAGGGACAAACCCTTGTGAGAAAATCTTGCCAGAATGACAATGCAAAGCAAAAATAATCCCAGGACTCCTTTATAAATCATTTGGTTCCCATCTCAAAAGGGCTTTTTTCTTGTCAACACTATTTTAATTGGAGCACTGGTGCTCTTAAGGAAGCACAAGTAACTGTGGTACCATGTTTCATACACATTCACAGCCATCAGAGGTCAGTGCAAGTTTGTTCATCCAAGCAGCTTTAAGGTCCCTTATTCCTCCAGTTTCACAGAGCAGGTTTTTGCTAAACATGGAAATGAGCTTTCATGTCTATGACATCTTACTAGACAAGAAGATTTTTGGAACAGTGAGAAGCTAATGAACCCAAAATATATGCTTATGCTAATGTCACTATGCCATATAGTGCACCAGAGAAAGTACCACTTAATGTTTGTTCTAGTTTTGTAAGTCTAACTCAGAAATTGCCAAAGGAATAGCTATACCCAGTGCTCTTCCAGATTTTGGTTAATGCTTGTGCCCCCTTGAGATCTGTTTGACATTAATCCTACTGGTTATGAAACTTGGGCTGCAAAGAGTGAGCCCCAGGACAGCCACAGCAAAGAACCTCCACCTTGCAATGTATTATTTCAATGGGTCACAGTGAAGTGCACTCTGAGAAAATACCTAAATAGTCTTCTGTTAGAGAACATAAAGGTTTGAAGGCCACATTCTGTGGATTTATAGCTGATTTTATAATACGCTATATTTATTTCCAAAAAAACCCCAATGCTATAAACCACTAAAAATCGAAAGTGTAACAAAGCTCTGAGGAAAAAGAGGTTCAGAAAGATCAGAATTCATTTTCCCAAGCCAATACTCATTTCTATATCCTCCTACATCTGTTTCATTGAAAATTTTTCCCTAAAGGAACGTGAATAAAATTTTATTTGGTTATAGGGTGGGAGAGTGAAAGAAAGACAGTGAATCTAGTGGTTTAAGTCCCTGCTGCAGAAAGGGGCTGAGAATCCCTGTTATGAATCTGGCAGAGAATGCATTTGAACTTCTGTCTCCCACTGTGAAAATGGTCTATCAGTTATGGGATCTTTGCCCTCTAGAGGCAAATTCAAAAAGTAAAAAACATAACTAGAATAACCAGAACGGGTTTAAGTGTTTAGGAAAAAATCTTTCTAAACAGTTTTGTGTTTGACCCAAAAGAAATATCAAGACATAGAAAAATTCTATGAAATGTGATTTTTCATTCTCTGGACAGCATAAATAATAACATGAACTGCTTCTTATCTGTAACTAAGCTACGAAAATAAAATTTGAGTGTAGAAGGTCAGTTGAGAATTAAAAATGCAATTTATTAAGTTGATTTTATTGGAAGAAACACTGAAACTCTGTCTCAGAGGATAATAAATATTACAAAATGCTGCACAGCTAGAATTGCCAAGGCTTCAAGTTCAACATGGATCTCACCATACTGGTTGTTTATCTTGAAGCCTTGTTCCCACAGCCATTTATCATCTGAAAATCTCAGCTTTCCTTTAGACACCATGTTGCTGCCTTTGTGCCTGTAGAGAACCATATGAAAACACAAAAAAAGCACTAACTCAAGTGTTCCTCTACTGTCATTTATAAATAAATAAATAAATAAATAAAAAGTATGAAGCTAATCTCACAAAGTCCCATTGCTGCAGGAGCTGGGGCTGCAGCAGAAAACATTACATGGCATGAGAGCATCGATAAAACTGTGCCAGTTGGCAATGCTGAGTGTGGGAAGAGACTCCTCTCCCAGCAGCGAGCTTAAATGTGAGTCCAGGAAATACATACCAAGAGAACCAGCTTTGAACTGACTGGAAAACCTTCAGAGTCCTGGTGGATGATTTGGGAAATACCAATATCGGATAAAATACAGATCAAACATTATCACATATGCTCTGAGCTGTGAACAAAGACTAAATGAGGCAGAATCCTGATTTTTCTTGCCACATCAGTTACTGTTAACCCAAAAGCCTTTGCTTTTTACTGGTGTTCACTCAGTAATAATTATCTGTCTCCATCTGTACCATTGCAGGATTGCAAAACAACTTGGATTTTACTGCCAGGGATGCCGAGTGACAGAGATATGCTGTGAGGTCTTAGGAAGGTTGTGACAACCCTGGAAAGAAGATTCCCTAGAATCCAAACCGTAACCACACTGTAATCATGATTTGAGAAATGCTATAAGAATGGTCAGGAATTTTGTGGTATGTTATGAATAATTGTTCTCAGCCTTACCTTGACACTGTGAACAGCTCTATTGATTTGATTGGAAACACCCAAAGTATGTGTGGACCTGTAGGAAGGTAGGGATGTTTGCAAGAAAAGCTTTGATATTCTGGGAGTGACTGGTTTGTTGAAAAGGCTTAAGTCAAAGGTGTTCTGTGTAATCAAAAGGTCACGATAATGAACAGTGACCTGAGTTCTTGTGAAGCCCACTGACAGTTCTAACTAAGCATATATGGAAAAGAGGAAACGTGGATTACTTTCTTGCTGTTCTATACTATATGAAATCCAGGATTTCTCTTTAATTACACTGCTTCCTGAAGGTAATTAAAATACTGCCCTAAGCATCATGGGAAAGGTGGGTTTGGTCTGAAATTTCTTGTGCTTGATGTCAGGGTGGATATCTAACTTTCCTATCAAGTTTCAAGAAGAGAGTGAATTAAGCTAGTAAGAATACAAGCAAATTTAAATTAGGCCTGGATAGACCCAGGTTTAAATCTTAATCTGGACAGAGTGTCTGGAGTCAACAGAGCCCTGGAGAGACACATGTGTCTTCTTAAGGAGAAGGCCATGACTCACTGCAGGGGATTTTTTTGGTCTCCTCTCTAGATTTTGTTTTCACACAGAACTGCTGATTGTGTGTGTTTGTCCCTTTGTCTTAAACATCAAAATCTAGACCTGGGCAACACTCAGCATGTTGTGAAAGTATTACATTTTCCACTGTTGAGCAATTCTGGTTATGTCAGAGAATTTTCTTGAGAGATCCTTTAGTCAGACTCAGATCACTAATAGAGCACCAAGGCTTTGGACTAGGAGAGTGCCAAACGTTCTGAGTAAAACTGTACTAATATTGAATTTAAGGTTTCTAATCTTGAGTCTAATGATTAGCTGTGTCTCTCGCTTCAGAATTTCATGATAAATATATAATGTAATCTTCACAGTGATTTAAATGGTTAGAAACAGTATTAGAATGCTGAAATTCTCCTGTGAGAAGGGGTAGCACATCCTAAATTGGCTAAATCAGCTGCTGGAACCAACAAAGGTTGGAGTTGGAAGCATGGCAACTTGCTGTGGGAAGGGAAGGAGGAGTAAGGGATTTTTCCTGGTATTTCTTTCCCAGAAACACAATGGTAAACCCCAGCCTTGAGAATTTCTCCCAGCAGTTGTCAAACTCTGCTCCACCCCTTTCCTCTATACACCTGTCTTCTATGGAAACAGAGTCTATTAAGCTTCTCCCCACCCTGGAGGTGGCGATGCTCCTCCGTCCTCCACAGAATGCTGGGAGTACAACAGCCAGGCCCACAGCAAAGGGGGCAAGCTGAAGCTCTGGACCATCAGCTGGGCCAGGTGGAGACTTTCCAGCAGCACTGCCTTTGCCATGGTGAGGCTGGAGTGGGGGATCCAGCCATGGGCCCTAGTCCAAGGCACTGGGGTGGTCGCAGGAATAGGTCTGTCCCATGGATGAGAATGGCAGGGAACCAGCTCGGGCACTGGAAACCTTGGCAGAGCCTTCCCTGCTGAGTATTTAGGTTTTTTCCTATCTCAGTCACAAGTCTTGAGTCACCTCTGTACCAATTTTAGCAGATAGAAGGAAGAGAAGGAAACCTTATGTAAAGAAACATTAATGCTGCAGTAAGTCTGTGACATCAGCTGCTGTTTGCCAGCACAGGGCACAGCAGGTGAGGAAAGAGCTGCTCCAGGTAAAGGTCTGTTTGGGATGTCTCTCAGCTACAGAGAAAGTGCTGCAGCTGAAGGACAGGCACCAGTCTCGGAACAAGGCGTAGCTGATCACTTAAAGGCTTGAAATTTAAGCAGCGGAGAGCCTCTACCCTGGGTTACAGTCTCGTGCAGAAGAGGTTGCTTTGAAATCCCCTGCAAGCAGTAGGCTGCTAAATGTAGCTGGAATAGTCACCTCCCAGGCTAAGGATGAATAGCTGGAGAGTGGAATGAGACCTGCCTAAAAGCACTCTAAGGCCTGGCTTACCAGTGATATAAAATATGCAGCTTTGTTTGACATAGGCATTTGTTTCCAAAGAGGACTATAAAGACTGGGGGGAAAGTAACGTTTGATTCCAATTCTTTACTGAGGTCTGACAAGTTTATCTTGTGAAATGTTAAAATTACAGATTACATGAAATATAAAAATGAACAAACACCACAGGAAGGAAGCTTTAGTTTTCTGTGTCTTGGCATGAGAGTTAACAGTCTCCAATCATAAACATGATCGGGTTTAATGAGAATCTTGTGACTGAAATTAATGTGTTGAATAGGACCTGCTGCTCTGGGAAACCTTCAAATGGTTTTATTCTACGCTACCTGCAACAGCTTTGAGCCGAACTCTTGGAGGCCTGGCTCCTGAAACGTGGCAGTGTTTTTGGAATACCAGAGCGTGTTCTTAAAGTTTCTGTAACAAATCCAGGGTGTTTCAGGCTCATACACAAAATCTTAAATACAAATAACTCCAAGTAAGGAATAACATTTCATTTTGTTCTGAAAATTTTGTAGTGTGGTTAAATATGTCTTAAAACAACTTCAGAAACCACTCTCTCAGAACTTTGTGGATTTTAAAAAATTTTCGGGTAATTTTGTAATGTTGCCCTTCCTTGTATTTGGCAACAATTTCTAGGACGAATTTTTAAATTCTTGCTCAGCCTTTCAGCCTGCCATCTGACCTTTGGTGCTTCTTCACAGCTCCACTGACCTCAGTGAGGCATGAAATTCAGAAAGAATTGCAGCTAAGTCTGCTAAAAACAGAATTACAGCTAAGCCTGCCAAGCCGTAGGTGGAGCAGAACTCACAATAGTCAAAATAAATTAAAATAGCAAAAAAGTGCACAAGTGAAAATAGTTTTAAAAAATGGTTTTGGAAAAGCTGTTGCATATTTATAGTAAGTAGGTAGAGTGAACAATATTTTGGTTTCTCCCATCAGTTTGACAGTGTAGGCTAAAAATAACCCATGTCAACCATAGTGAAGTGTCATGAGGCAATAACGAAAAATTTATAGTTTTTATAAGTCAACCCAGCTACCAGTTCTGTACCATAGTAAGTGGCAATAAACACGGGTTCTGGAGTGTTGGTTCTGTTTGGGTTTTTTTCTCTTGACCTGTATTTCCCTAAGGTATAGGATGGACAGAGCTGAAATTATTAATAACAAAACTACAGGCAATGACAAGAGGAAATGAGACTGCAGAGAGCCCATGTATGGAGTCACATTTAACAAGGTAATCCAATTCGGGGTCATGTCTTGACATTATTTGTTCACTGGCAGTGGGGAAGGCAAATAAACTCCTGTATCATTTCACTAAGTTTAGTAATGCTAATAAAAATGTTTTGAAGCATAACTACTACTTGGATGAGTAGGGCTATTGACCTCCCTGGGTCTAATTCAATGAAGTGCTTCATTGAATGAGTAAGAATTGCAAAACGGAGCCACTTGTTAGATTTAAAACTGGGGGATCTTGCAATGCTGGGTCATTTTTCCCAATTGAGCATTACTAATTCTCATCTGGGCCTGTGTAAATCTCATGCTTGTGGAAGCACTGAACAATTACATTCCAAAAACAATAAGCAGTAACTTCTGAAATTTGTGTGAAATCACTTCATGATTTCCTGTTCAGAGCCTGAAATTTCATCATGAGGCATAGGTTACAGCTATGTCTGTTTAGTTCAGTTTTATTAGCAAGACGAAGGAGATTTGTCTACCTGGTTAAGTATCAGTTGCCTTAACATTCCAGATGTTTGTAGCTGAGAATGACTTGTCTGCATTGATTTGGTGATGACACTGAGAAGGAGCAGATGGCACAGAGCTGTCTCTGCCCCGTTCATCACGTCAACAACTGGAAACAATGGCAATACAACACTGGCTCGTTGCAAATTATGAAGCTCAGCAAACAAATTGGCATGATTGGCAGGGCAGGAGGTCTCACAAAAGTAGACTGAAGTCAGCCTTGTACAGCTACAGAGGTCACGTGGCTGCTGAAAGAGGTCAGCAGAAAAATGTCCCAAGAAAGAAATTTTGCCTCTACCTGGTGCTTTGAATGGTGTTTTTTTCTTTAGCCTTTGGCTTGGCTGAGCAGGTTCTATTGACTTCACTGAGTAAGTTTTTTATTTATGGAGTAAGAATTGCAGATTGAACTTGATGATAAATTTCCAGATAGGAATGTAGTAATGGCATGATGGAAGAAGCCAGAGCAGAAGGCTTACTTGTGCTTGCTGCTGGATTTTTGCAGCAGGCTCTTAGTTGCTGTACTGTTATTTTGTTGGTCTTGCTGCGATTTTTTTTATTAGTGTTGGTTTTGTCTAATTCTAGCCAGATATATTTTATTTTTTTTATCATAAAATAAGGACAGAACTGTATCAATTGTGCAGTTTATAAAGTCTTAATCCTTGCAAGGACATCAAAGTGCCTGGTGCTACAAACATTCAGGGGTTAGGTACAGATTCCTAATCAGATATGTGTATCATATATTAATAATATATATATTAGATAAAAAGTCCCAATAAATTCCTATTGTTATGAGTACTCACAGCTTAGTGACATCTGGATACGCTCAGAGAACTGGTTCTGGTAATATTGCTTAAGAAACCTGGGTGACAGTATCTTTATATGCTTATTGCTTTCAACCATTGTCCTGTCATCTTACTGTACTTTGGGAAAGAACAGGAAGGTGCAGAGGTGGCAGGAGGCAGCCAGGCCAGCCCCAGGGCTCTGCAGGTGATGGACCTGCCAGACACGGAGAAGCCCTGCCTGTTGTACCATGCCCTCCCTGTTGCAACGCTCGTTGCGTGCATCCACCTGTGCCACGGTTCTGAGGTGCCCTAGATTATTCCCTGACCAATATCAAAGCATTTTGTACACCCTTTAAGTTGTGCAAGGGCACTTGAGGGGATCTTTCAGCATTGGGGTGCAGTTTTAAGCCCAGGTGTAGTGACATATCCCTGCTCATGCCCACGTATGTATTGGCTGGATAGGGTTTAAAGAAGCAAACATGACTTAGCGGGTCTTCCATGGGAACATTTAGGAAATTTGGCCTGCAGCCAGTGCTGGTCAAATGTGGATGAGCCTCAGAAGACACCCATGGGGATTACTGACCAGCCGATGGCTGGGACTTGCTTCGTTGTTACGGTGTCTCCGTATTAGTTAATTTATTTCAGCCTCACTGGTCTTGTTACAGTGAAGTCATTTACATATCCAAGGCAGGAATTGCCTCTGACATCCATGTGTCCACATATATTAAGTATAAAAATAAGTCATCAATGGTGCACAGAATTTGTAAGGTGGATTTGTGTTGTAAAAGAAGTGATTGGGAGACCCAGAAGGATTTTTTGCTGTGTACTCCACCACTGCCAATTTTACTAGAATTATTAGAATCTTGACTTTTAACAAAGGAATAGACTTGGGCTCCCAGGTTTTTCAACTCCTGTTTGGTGTCTGTCCAGTACAAAAAAGCATAAAGCTGCCTGATGTCTGTGTATAAATCCTTACTGTTTCATGTGGCATTTAAATGTGCATCTGTCATGAACTGAAATTATCATATCTTGCAACAAGATTGCAAGACCATTTCACAACTGTGCCACAACTAACTGTAGTCTGGGATGAGTAGGAATCCTGCAAAATCCTTCTGGCTTATGACATGACAGTTTTCTGGGGATGAGTTCTCATGCTTTCTTGCAACATCTACTCTTTTTATTGGTAGGTAATCCAGCCCTGCTGTTGTAAATGAGGATGTTGTGGATCCAGTATTGCTATTATAAATGGGTGCATTGTGGCCACTCCACTCCAATGACACTACATGTCTGGCTGGGCCAACAGTCTTATGGAAGGTTAGATGTTTTTGTCCCCATTTCTTGAGTGCATCAGCCTTTTAACCTGTCTTGTATAACAAGGGGAGTGCATAACAGAAAAGTGATTTTCTTCAAACACTGGGAGACTGCTTAGGCAGAGCCCCACCCCTCCCTTTTCTCTCTGCTCTGTTGTTAAACCTTGGTTAATTAACTGCATATATTTTACTTCACTTTTACACCATGCTCCTCAGCAATTTGTCTCAGAGCATTTACAAAGGATTTAAACCCTTTTATCTTGATTTCAAGAAGTGAGTTAGAGAAAATCCAATGGCGTTAACGGGATAATGACAAAGCAAGGAATAAAACCTAAAACCTGGGAATTCACTGGTGGTTTTCCTACAGATTTATAGTACTTGTAGTCATGTCTTGCAAACTTTACTAGCATCTTTGTAGAACCTGGTGTGTGGTCTGCTAGCAACCTTAGAAATTCATCATCTTCCTGCCAATGTATGAAGGGTGACCCGTGCTCAAAGCCACTAAACAGAAGTGAACATTTAATCTCAGTAAGATTGGTGGCCCCTGCAGTTAAATGTACACAGTTCTTGTTACAGTCAGCATAGTAAATTTTTTTTCCTCCCACTTCCCAGAATGGTAAAAATAAACAGGGTATTGCTAGTGGTGGTTTTGGTGTTGCAAAGTACACCATTATTGAGTCCTTCCTCCAGTGTCCAGGCAGCACAGACTCTCATATTTGTGAGGGTTAGAGTTAAGTGCAGGCAACCAGTAGCATGATAGATAAGTATATAGAAGCCTGAGTAACAGATGTCTTTGAGTAAGGTGGAGTTTTGAAGGGCAAAATTCAATTTTTATATTTTTTTTAAGGAGAAATACCCCATTCTGTTTACAGATAATTTCTCTGTGTTTGGCCAGACTCATCCCTTCTGTAAATCTTTTGCTCTGCATGGAATCAGGACAGGAATTTTACTTACTCTCTGGTGGTATTTGTTTTGTGAGCACTGGCTTTTAGAGCATGGTTAACAGATATCCAAAGGATGGCTCTTCTCTGAGGCTTTGTGTAATTGCTCATTTAAAACTCATATTTAATTGTGATATCTTTTTTAAAGTGCTATTTGTTTGAGATCTTAAATATTGTAGACAATGAAAACTCAAATTAAGAGAACATATTTAATTCACTGTTTTATTCATGCAAGGACACTGGTATTTCACATTCATACCTTGAATGAGGTAACTAGTGCAGACCTAGAGCCTGGGACTAGTGACAGAATCTGCATTATCTGAACTGTTATCTCATTGGAGATTCCACCTCCCTCATGAACCTAACTGGAAAAAAAAGTAAGAGCCATATGAGATGTTAATTATATCGCTTTGTGCCCTGGAAGGTGTTGAGCCTGTTGGGAATCACAGCTGGCAGAGGTTCTGGCTGGGGCGCGGGAACAAGGCTGCTCTGGTAAGTGTTCCTGTCTCACCTTTATCCCAGCAAGGTGAAGATGATCAGCAACTGACTGAGCAGAGGGCATGTTTTACAGATGTTTGATTTGCTGTGACAGTCAAGGACATAATTTCCAAATGAGAAAGCTTCTCAGTGGGAAAGGGTTGCCAGGTGCAGAGCAAATACCTTATGTTACCTTGGTCCATTTATCAGCATGCCACAGGTTATGGGGATACAGGGAAATATTACTAACCCTTCTTCCTGCCTGTTTCTGGCTTATCTTCATCTCAGTCTCATCTTTTCCTTGCAAATATGAACACTTAGCCCTTTAAGACCAACAATTTGTTTTGTCACTACATTTTCACAATTCTTTTGTGATTGAGTTATCCTCACAGATGCCTTAATGAAGTCTAAACAAGACTGATTCACACAGAAATGAGCCATTCTTGCCTAGGAAAAGCACCAAAAAGACAAAACCTAGGAAATCTGAATTCTGATGGTGAATCTGGTGCAATTGTGAAGCAAAACATTTTTGGTGTTTACTGTTTCTGTGTCATTTTAGTCAGTTAAGGGAAGGGAATATTTTCTTGATCCAAACTACTACTGTCTTATTAACTGAAATATATAAATAAAAGGTCTTTCCAAATATATAAAAACCAAATCTAGTTAGGGATGGGCTGCTTTTCAAGTTGTGCTGCTCTATAGTGTATCCTGGAGGGTTTCTACAGCTCTTTAGTGGAAATCTCTGGATAGTATGAAATGAGGTGAAATGGAGAAGGAAAGACATGCAGATATTTCTTTTAAACACAGATCAGTTTAGATCTCTCTTAAGCAGAGACCAAACGTTTTCCAGCACATTGAAAACTATCTCACTTTGTAAATCACTTCAAAGAAGAAAATACATTTCAGCAATTTAATATGTGCCTAAGACAAGTTTTCAAAACCAATACAGTGTGTTCCCCTGCGTACTTAAACAGTGCTTCATTTAACATTTAATCTCCTGTATTCCACGTTTTCAAGTTGTAGGCTGTTTTTTCTATATAGCCCTTCATTTCATTGCCAAGATGGCATAGCAATTTTTTCTAATTAAAGTACTTCAAAATTTCTGTTTTCCCAGCCTTTCATCCTAACTGATTTTCAAAATTGAAATTACAGTACAGCTTTCCCATAATCTGTCTCCACAACAATTTTAATTGTTTTGGAAGGAAGGGAGTCTATTAAATGCTGCCAGAGATGCCTCTACCTTTATGTTTTGTCACTAAAATCTTAAACATGAGAATTTGGTTCAGCAAAGACAACGTATGTGTCTCCACAACCAAAAAGCTTTTTCTTTAAAAAAATGGATGTATGTTAGTCCTCCTTGGTAGTCTGACATGTGACTAAAGCCTGACTTGTTTTAAAACTGAATTAATTAACTTCATAAAACTCCATTTCTCATTAATTATAATAGCATGCCACTTATCCCACTACTGGCCAAACTGAGTTTAAAGGGACAGTGCACTCTAGTGAATACCTCTGCATGTGTCTGAAGGACAGGGCTAAATGCACTGTTTCTACCTCTAGATAAATTGTCATTTTAGTACTAAAATGCTTTCCATTTCTTTGAAGGGTTAATGTTGTGTCTATCATGCTACCTATATAAGAAGAGATTAAAAAGAAAGCGAAAAAAAGGTGTTTCTGTTCTACTCACTGCAATACTACTTTTTTTCATCTAATACACTCTTAGCAAGATTAACCACGTAATTTTAAAGATTGCTCTGTTTAAACTTTCCAAACATTTTGCTGTTTTAAATGTAGTAACGTGGCCGCACGTTGAGCTTAATTCGGAGAAAGGAAACGTAGTATTTCTGCACTGGGAGGTATTTCAGAGGTAATGTGTCTTTAAGTGTCTCCGCCTCTGAATCCACCCACTTCTTGATAGCTGCAGCAGCCTTGTTGACTCACAGGAGTCGTGTTCATGCAATAGCCAGCAATGAGCAGTATTTTTCAGAGATTTTAAGAGCACACCTCCTGCTATGTATTTCGCATTCTAGCTTGCTGGGGCTGAAGGTGTATGAAAGAAAGTTTTACGTTTCGAAGATATTGCAAAAGATAGTTCCTCTTCTCATCCTGGAAAATCCTGACGGACCAGTTGGATACCTTTCAGGCCTTAACCAAGAACTTTATCTTCTCATCCCACTGTCTTTTTACAGTAGAAAGATCTGAGACACCCTTAAGAACTGAGAATCTGACTAATTTAAACAGATGGCTAATCCCAGTGCTGTCTGCAATGGACATCTACATCATCATCATCAGAAACAGAACAACCTCTTAAAAAGTGGAATCTATAAGAAAAATGGAATTACGAAAGGAATGAAGGTAAGATTTGACTGTTTACACTAATTGCCTCAACATTGAAAACAAATAGGCAGTTACAACATTACTTATTAAGGTAGTTTTACAGCGGTCTTAGCCTCCACTGAACAGGTTGTATGGATTAGGCATGTGTAAGTTTTGTAATCGTGGGACCTAACACTGCTTTTGTCTGTCCTCCTAAACTGCAGAGAGTTGCAAATGCTCATGTAAATACTGCTGGTCCCATGGACTAGCTTAGCCTCTGGTTCCTATCAAAGACAACAAATGCATGGACGTTGAAATGTAGTAGATTTCTTCTAAAGCTTAACTGGTGGTGGAGTTGACTTTGCAATGTATTAATCACTAGTGGAAAGCTGTTTTGTCAACTTAACGTGTGTGTGGATTAAAGTGTGATTTGTTGCTGTACATGTATAATAACAAAAACACGTAGGCAGGGGAAGCTGCCTTTTCTTATGTTTATGTTACTGCAAGGTTGGTTTAGCTGACGCCTGCATTTTACTGGTGCCTGCTCTCCAGCCTTGTACTGCTTAAAAGCCCAGGCAGTTTGCTTACTACCTTCTCAAGCTGTTCCCTTTGGAGCAGCACTTCTCACTCATGCAAACGTTCTGTAGAACAGCTGGCATGTAGCATCCTAAAGAATGAGCCACAAAACCAACTTTTGTCAAAAGAGCCCAGATCTTAAAGGTTGTCTTTCTGCAATACCTCTTCTGACTGGGAACTCACTGTCTGTCTTGCAGTGTCCTTATTCTGGATCTTGATGTGATCATTAGTAGAAAGTCTTGTAGTGACTAGAAAAGGGCTGGCTTTACAGCGTGGTGTGATGGTGAGGGGGGGATGGAGGAGGTTGCTTTTGGAGCCTGACTGCTCGCCTGACCAACCCTGTTGGAAGCTCTAGACAAGCACTGTGGTCAGGGCTCCGATGTCTTACAAATAAGTTGCTATCTTATATCTTTCTCTAAATGGGACTCTCACATGCCTTAGCACTCTAATGAAGGCACGCCCAGTGTCATGCTTAATGATTGTCTGGCTTTAGGTGTCTCCCCTGGTATGAGTGTTTCCCAATCATTGGCTTGTGCTGGATGAGGAAAGCAAAAAGGGCTTGTGCAATGATTGAAAAAGGCCTTTCTTGGATTTGCTTCCAGAAACCAGCATCTTTTTACGTATCACATCTACCTGCCCATTGTTTTGTACATTAGCTATTTGCCACGATGATGTTCTAAAACTTTGCTTGCCATTCGAGTGACAAATTTCAAGGACTAAGCTTTGTTACTCAGTTACTGTTAACCTGCTGCAAACGACAGATTTTGAAAGCAGCAGACTCCCAGGAGGAGATTAATTAGGATTTCCTCCTCAATAGGAAAGAGAAGTAAAGTAAACAGCTAGAGAAGTAAAAAATAATATTACAGAGGACGAGCAAAAAGCAAATAAATATTGGCCTGAAAGGGGTGGCAAAGAAAGGAACTAATTAGTAGATACAGCTGCTAGATTAGTGAAGTCTTACGAGCACCGTATGGCTGGAGGAGAAGGTGGTGTACTCTACTATATGATGTGTGAAAGTAGCACCCAGCCACTGGCTGAGGAAGTGGCGAGGAAGTGAAGCCTTAGAAAGCTCAGGAGACATATCAAAGGTAGATTTGGGAAGTCTGGGTCTAGCACTGTGTTCGAAGTTTCATACCATTTCCCCTTTCTCGCTTCAAACACGGATTGGGAAAGAAGGAAACAATAACAGACAAGAGTCCTGCATGAACCAGGAATCTCATTCCTGGTAGGAATCTCCCCATTCCTGTCTGGTCTGTTTCCCCGCCCCAATTGCCTCACCCTGTTCAGTGCTTATATGCTATTTTACAGGAACAGATACTGTCCCTTCCTCCCTGCTCTGTTTACATGCCTTACTGCTGGGGGTGTGCAACTCCACACAGTCTTCCAGTGCTCCTCACTGAGGTGTGCTTCCCACTCCACAGCTGGGATCTGAGGAGCAGGGAATACAGCAGCTGGGTACACAAGGAAGCCTGTACAAGAACCAAACTCGAGTTTATCGTCATTCCAGTCATTCTCTTCCCTTCTTCCTCTTTTGCCCTTTATCCATCCTGCCCCATTTTCCCATAAGACTCCGACACACTATGTACTTTACTGCCTATTCAGTAAAAAGTAATTGAGCATTGAACACTTCATATAGGAGAAATACAGTGCTAGGATATTCAGGGGATGTGACTGATGTTGCTGCTTCTAGAACTTGAGTCTTGTGGCAGTTCTGAAACTCTTGGGGTTAGTTACAGCTGTGTTGCTTTGCAAGGAGGGGAGGAGGGAAATGTGTGCTGGTTTGAGAGGCAACTGGTGCAGACGCTGCAGCAAGAGAATGGCACAGTGAAGGCTTTTAGAAGCCAGGAATGTTTAGCAATAGTTGCACAAAACTGACTGACTGGAACATCAGGCTTTGCAGAAATCAGGTCCATAAGCCCTTTTTTTTCCTAGGGAGCCCACAGGAAGCATTGGCTTCAGGAAACGCTGGCTTTGGAAACACTGCTTTTGAAAATACTGGCTCAGGAACAATGTGTTTTGTATCTAATGATGTAAGAACATTCTGTGTGTCTGTGCGTGCATGACAGAAATAGAGTAGCAGTCCTGATAATACCACAAAACCCCCCAGGTTTCTAAAGAAAGGATTTTGTTTAACGGGTTGGGAAAGGTAATTAGCGATGATCAAATGTGGGGGAGTAGGGAGGCTCTCTTTGCTTCTAGCACTCTGTGGCATACCAAGGACAGAAAGCAGGTAGCTGAGTGATAAAGAAGCAGTAAAGCATCCTACCAGAAGAGAAGCTGTTGCTTTTGGGAAGTGATAAGCTGCTTGTTTGAATCGTTTCTGTGATTATTTTAAGTCTGATTTACTCCATTCTAGCTGATAGCACAGACTGCCCTGTACTAATGGCCATCGGGCTTAACCACGTCCCCACAGCCTTGCTGCATCCTGGCATTCTTTGGAATTTGGGCCACAGAAAGACCTAAGCTTTGGGAGGTGGGTCATGGACCATGCCTTCCACTTTGTTAGTGCTTCTAAGACACAGACTGGACTTGTCTTTATCCAAAGCACAATTCAGTAACAAATTTATTTATGTCACTGTATTGACCAGGAGAAGATCTTTGCTATTATATTGCTGTTGATTGGGTGCCAAATATAGGGGACATTGGATTTGTAAAACAACAAATGAATTTGTCCAGTGGAAACTTGTTTTCCTATGGAACACATGCAATAATTGTATTTCTTTGATAGATCATTTCCTTAGATGCCTTAGCCTCCAAGACATTATAAAGCTATTTGCAAATTCATTGTTTTGCTGTTCTGCACTGAGAATGGCAATGGCTTCTAAGAAACTTGCAGTCTACATCTTTTTTCAGGGCCTTCAAGCTCTTTTTTGAAAGCAAAAAAAGAGCCTGGATGAGATCAAATCCAGTGGCATCTGCCCCATTTATCTGATGGACCAAAAATGTAATAGTGTCCAACATCTGGGGGCTGTAAAATTCAGGAGCTGTTTATATTTAATCTCTGTCCTGTGACATCTGAACCTTCTTCTAACTGTTCTACTCTGCTATTGATTTAATATTCCAGCATTCAGTCCCTTTCATGCTTTTGGCTCCTCCAGTTTTCTTCTGCTTCTTTCTGCACTACAATATCACTTACTCCCTAATTAAGAATTTAATGAAAGCATTGATTGTTTAAAAAGAGAGTCAGAAAAGGAATATACCATACAACTGTTCTCATAGGAGTAATTTTTTTATATGTTGTAAAGGCCACCTGTAATTTCTTTGCTCTGTCCTCTCACAAATAGACAGCACTTAACGTGTTTTTGCAAAAGCCAGTGTAAGTGGGGCATTTCGGCTGCAAAATCAATATAAATGTTAATGAGTCCTGCAGGAACAAAAATAAAAAAGTAAACTAATTCCCACAATCAGAGTCATGCAATAAAGCTTTATTAATAGGGGAAGAGTAAGGAAAGTGGATAAGGCTGATCAGGCTACAGCTTTTCCAACTGTTTGCAGCCTCAGTTGTGCTGCCATAATGATCTACCCATGTAATAACTTCTTTTCTGAAATATCTTCGTATTTTTTGTATTAATTTGTGTAAAAACAACTGAAAGGGAAGCTTATTGAGCCTAGCCTGTTTCACCTGCAGCAGCTAAGGCTTTTGGACCTGTCCCATTGTGCATGGAAAGTGTAATTCCCATAAGCCCTCTGGGTTTCACACCTATAGTGACAACAGGGGAAAAAAATGAGACTTGAGTTTCAGTCAGATTCTCAACCAGTTACTACACCTGTCGCTTCAGCTGCATCATGGATATGACCTCCTCAGCCTCAGCTCCTGCCTTCTTTTCTCCGTGGTTTCGAGCCCCAGAAATGCGTTGCTTTGCACCTGAACTCTCAGCTAATAATCACAGGTCTCGGATCCACACCCTTGTTTCTGTCACCTGCCCTGCTATGTGATGAGCTCAATGCATTGGAAGCAGGAAACACTGAGGACATCTTTTTGCAACCTGAGATGTCACCAGTGTGTGGGCACATGTAACAGTCACTGGCTCTTGGAGCAATGCTCTGAGTGTCTTGCATGAGGCTTGACATGCAGGGCTGAGATTTTTCACATAGCTAAATACTTAAGTTTCCCGCTGGTCTGGAGTCACTACCCTAATTAACACCCGGAAATCTCTGAATTCAGGTAATTAAATTTTGGAAGTTTAAGTCCTGACAAAAATATATTGGTTTACTTTGGCTCAAAAGATTTAGCATGCCAGGTCTTTAAGGACAGCCTCCTCTTAGAGCAGTAACAGTTCATCCTTCTACTCATGGAAACAAGCACGTGTATTGGGAGACTGGCTTAGCCAAGCAGATAACCCACGATGGAGCTTCAGTGCAAAAAAAAAAAAAAAAAAAAGAAAAAAGAAAGAAAACAAGCAGCATACAGGAGGCAGAAGCAGGAATGGGCTATGAAAGAGGAGTTTTGAAACATTGCAGGGGCATGTAGGGATGGCATTAGGAAAGCCAAAGCTCTCCTGGAATGAACATTTACAAAGAATATCAAGGGTAGGAAGAACTTTTACTGCTACATTAGCAGCAGATGAATAAACATGGAGAAAATGTGTCCCATTGCTGAATGGGGTGGATGACTTAGTGACTGCACATGCACACAAGGTGTACTCCATGCTTTCTTTGCCTCAGTTTTCACCACTGAAGTCTTCCAAGCCTCTGTCTTGTCAGATGACTAGTAGTGGAAGAAGACTGAGTCATGGATCTCTTTAGAAATCTCATCCCATATAAGTACACGGGATAGGTGAGAAGCACCCAAGTGTTCTGGCTGATGTCATAGTGATATCATGCAGTACCATCTTTGAAAGATCCTGGATATCAAAGATCACTGATAAGAAAAATGTTTCACCTGTCTTCAAAAGAATGATGATTTCTAGCAAGGGCTGTGTCTGGGGTCATAGAGAGGAGGCAGATTGGGAACAGCAAGCACAGATATACCAAAGATATAAATGGTGTTTGACTGACTGTCTTCTATGATGAAGTGACTAGATGTGTGAATGAGAGGTGACTGATGGATGTCATCTGCCCTGACTTTAGCAATACCATCCTCACGTGCTACTTAGGACATTACGGTCTCGATGGGTAGACTTCTATATGGGTTAATAACTGGCTGGATCATTGGGCTCCAAGGGCAGTGGTTAATGGTTCATACTTTGTCTGCCCGCTGGAGCGGGTTCGTATATGGGGAGGGGAAGCAGAAATCAAGGTGCAGGTAACAGCAGCGGGACATGTGGAGTCTTTCAGGGCAAAACCCTGAGCACCCTGCTGGGAATTTGGTGTTGACCTGCCCTTGAGCATGAGGATAATCCAGAGTTGAGGGCCCATCCAATCTTAAGTGGGTCTGTAACCCTTCAGTGCAAGGAGGCAGCATTTCTGTGTTGAGTCAGCAGCAGTGATCTAAAAATGGACAGAATCGATGGAGAACCCCAGTGGGGCTTCTGTGGGTAATTGTCTGGCAAGCAGCTTATTCTTGCTCAATAGAGATAATTACTAAAAGAAAGCCATGGAGTGGCTAGTCCCATTGCCTGCCTACTTATGTCCCTTCTGCATGAGACTTAATTACCTTTGGAAGCTCTAAGTGGCAGTCAGGCTTTCAGAAACCGGAAAGGTAACACACATTTTCTACCTGCCATGTCAGCGAGGGACATATCCAGTTGTGTTCCATTGCAGAAGCAAGGTCATGAATAATAATGAGCAGAACGATAAGATTAGGGCTGCCTAGGGACTCTCTGGGTCTCTGTGTGAGCTGGCACATGCAGGATGCAGGAATGACCACAAAACCATGGGTGAAATGCAAAGAGTAAAGTAATTTCCATTACCTTGGCAAATGGGAGTCCCCAAAGCACCACATGAGCAGGCACACTGTGGAGCTCGGTTCATGTTTGGTCCTTGCTAAAGGGTCACCAGACCCTGCTGTTTTCACCTGTATTTCTGAGGTTCTCACAGGTGTAGGTTACCTCCCTGCTTCCATCTTTCCCACAGCAGGGCAGGAATCTCAAGCATGTTCGATAGAGTGCCTGTAAGCCTGTATATTACTAAAACACAGACATTCTATTTATCCAACACACAAAGCCAAGCAACAATCTGTACAATTTATGTGTTTTTCTACACCTCAGCTTCAGATCATCTGGGCATGTTTATAACCCTCCTCGACAATTTTCTGTTATGTTCCCACAGTTTCTATAAACCCTGAATTTTCACCAGAAAAGCTATTAGCATCGTGCTGCCTCTCACAGCTTGCTGTTTGCATGTGTGCAGTGGTGATTCAAATTCTGGTTTATAGGGTACTAGACAACCATAAAGATCCCTTAATTTATCATGACATGCAGGTCTGTTTCTTCTGCCAATAAACATACGAACTTCTCAAGATTATTTTTGAATTTCTTTTTAAAGAAAATTAACTTTTGCTGTGGCTAGGACTGTGGCATTACCCAGCAAAGCAGGAAATTCAATTTCCCTACAATGACCGGTGGCTCAGCCAGAGAATTCCTGCCATTCCTGGCAGCTGATTTTTCCGCAGAAAATACTTGCAGAAAGTAACTAAGCTAGAAATCTTGTGAGGCTATTGTGTGAGAGGGAGTTGTCATTGTGGGATGGATGTTGAATTGAGAAGAAAACTGTCATATAAGGAGAAGAGCAGGCAGCAGGACCAGCAGTATTGTGTGCCAGACTGAAGAGAGAGGCTGGAGCATTTTGCACTTTAAGGTACATTAATTCAGCCAGGTAACTAGAGCAGTCCGTGAGACATCTTTAGTATAAAACTCTGAGGTGAAGAGCTGAATTTCCAGGGTAGATGCCATCTATGTACACCCATGTCTTCAGCACAAAGCAACATTTAACCTGTTCTGCCCAGGTGTCTTCTTCCCTCCTAAGGTATTTTGAATTTCTAGGAGAACTTCCAGTGCACATGTAACACATCAAAGCTTCATCTGTTTTACTGATCCTCTAAATCTTTTTGGAAGTCATTCAGCAGTAACCCTATCCTTTGCTCATTTGGTCAAGCACAGGCATGTACTGTCATTTCCCCCTCTTCCCAAAAATCTGGTTTTCTCCTTCACTTTCTACCTCGGAGTGAGGATTTATTCACTTAGCAACAGGAATATGGAAAGACAAATTTGTGGTGCAGAGCTGTGACTCGTAGCCATTTCAGCTGGCACCATGCTGTGCTCTGCTTCCTCCAGGGATTTCTGTTCGAGTTTTTGCTTCCCTGCTGCTGATTCATATAGTCTGAGGAGCTGCCATGGATCTCTCTCCCTCTGACTCACATACAGCAATCTGAGACTTCAGCCTGGCTAATCTCACAGTCCAAAGCTGCCAGCCTACACCTGCAATCACAGCAGCCAGTCTGCACGTTCTTGGGCTTCCTGGGGCTCTTCTGCAGGAGAACAACTCCATCTGCCCTGGTGTTTCAATTTCCTGTCCAAAATTCCTTGGGTCTCCATAAAACTTTGTGTGTCTCCTGAAAGGAACGTTTCTCCCTTGGTGGTCACCAAGCTGTACTTCCTGCAGGCAAAGATAAGCTGCAATCAGGTGTTTATGCACACTCTTGTGGGGGGGATCTGTACAGATCATCCAAGCTCCTGCTGGGAGAGGGCAGGATACAAATACTTCCACCCAGCCCTAGCAGCCATGTGTGATTTAGATGGGAACCTTGGAGATCAGGGAATATAACCTGAGAAATAAATTTCAGACCACCCGTGCTCATCACGTACCTCGCTGTCCCCTGAAAGGCTCCTAGCTCCGTGATCCAATCGAATATATCTCCTACTCAGACCACCTGCTGCTCAACCTCAAAGCTTCAGGTGCTACACAGATCCCAGCAGCAAACTACAAACCAATTCAGAGCAAAGGAGAGTTGTTGAAGGCATTTCACAGTCAAAGAAAGCATTTGAAAAATCAATATGTTTTCCCTGCTTTTTAAGATCGTATCCGTGCAGTTCCTGAGTGAGCTTTTGAACCTCCAGCAATCTCTTGACATCAGTCATGCTCAACAGGAACATTTTGCTTTGTCTCTGGCACAAAAATGTGTGTCTGCATGTCCCTTGATGTCTCTTCTATATGTAAGGCAATGCTCTCCTGTGTAATTTTTTCCTTGCATCATTGGTATAAAACAGCTTTTTTGTTTGCATATGTGGGTGGTAAGATTATCTGGGAGGTTCTAGCAGATATCAGGGCGTGTTAATCTCAAAGCAGGAAATCTTCTTGGCTTTTGATTGTTTTATTTTGATCAGGAAAGGAAACAAAACCCTATTCCAACTGTTTTGATGCAACCTCCACCCCTTTTCCTCTCTTCTAGTCACAATCACCTTCACCTCCAGGCCATCATCCTTGGTTCCTTTTTGCTTGTTTAAGGTTACAAAAGAACCCATAGTGAGGTTTTTATAAGCCTTTAAGTATTGCATTGGTGCATCTGTGGGTGAATCTTTAAGGGGTGTTACAAAGCAGAGTCTCATTTCTCTGTGTACAGTCCAGTTTCATCCCAGGTTAGGAAATAAAGAATAACTTTCAAATAACCTGGGAAGTGGGTGAAACTTGCCTATTATAGCTTTTTGGCTCACAATATATTTTTTAACAGTGTCTCTTCAAGTTAAACTCTGAACTTTTGTTTCTTAAATCTATTTCTTACCCATAACCAAGCAGGAAGTACAGATTTCAAAACAAAAATGGGTGCTTGCCAAAGAAAAGTTAACGACTTTGTTTTACATTCCGTGACAAGTATGCTGTTGATACGCTATGTCCAATTGTTTTTCCTTAAAATCTCTTCTCAAAGCACATCAATTCCATACTCCGTGTTTATTTTCAGATGCATATTAAAGTAATTGATATGTTGACATGTAGTAGTGTGAAGTGTTGGATATGCTGTGTGCACTAGTAAAAATTGGCAAACTAATTATGAGTTTGTTTCCTGAGACAGGAGAAGTGTGCTTTAGGAAGTGAGGAGCAGCTTTAATAAAATTCAGTTTCACCTTGGGTTAAACCTCTCGTCCCAGGGGAGTGTAATTTATTACATTCCTGAAAAGGAATTAATTGGCCCCCTCACATCTCTTGCTCACCAGTGAAAGGGAAAGAAATAAAATTAGGCACACAATGACTGTCTTGAGCCAAAGATGTGCAGGATCAAGAAGGGCTGCAAGGAGGCTGTTCTTTCTCTGTGTGTCTGTTGTAAGGATGGACAGCTGAGCAGGCCCCTTGGTGCTCAGTGTAGAAATCTAGCAGAGGACTTGTTTTTGCAGCATAAAGTAATGTCTGCAGGATCATTCCATCTCTCTCCATGTGCAATGTGTTCCCAAGCACACAGGTTCACCTGTCATTTCGAATAAGCAGCTGCCTGCACTTCGTTAGTGTCTTGGCTCTTACTAAATTTCTGCTGTGACAAGAGAAATCTCTTCATTGTCGTTCTCTGTAATTGAGCCCTGTCATCACTTCTTTGATTTGGTAGAGAAATCATTGTGGGTTTTGCATTTGAGATCCATCTCTGGAGGTTACGCAAGAGTGAAAGTCAACAGCCACTCTGCTGGTAATAAACAAGATGGCATTGCCAAGCATGACAGATCAGAAGTGGAGCCCTGGCAGCTTCCATTCTCAACCCAAAGTACCAATTCATTTATGCTTTTGAAAATCTTGTGTTGACTTCCTTATGCTTACACCACAGCATAAATAAATCAAGCAAATCAGAAGGTAAAAATCAGCTTTACACATCAACAGGTTGAAAATACTTTAACATTCAAAGAGATAAGGTATTATTAGCAGGGGTTTTTTATCTGTGATTCAGTGTAACTGAAGACCTTTTGAATTCCTACATGTGGGCTGAGAATCACATGGGTTTCTCTAAGTAAATGTTTTTAATCTAATTTTTCAGTATCATTATCAGAGTTCAGCTTTTTTGACTGTTTCAGTATGTACCTGCTGGGAAACAAAAGTGTAAGCCTGTGATTTTGTTATAAAGCTACAGGGAAACAAAATTCTATTCATTGGCAAGTTATGCAGGTTCTTAAAATACCAGGTAGACATGCTTGCTTTTATTCCCCACTGCACACTTTACAGGTGTCAAAAATGTATATGATTGGGGAAGGGGAGTGGTGTATGAGGGGGGGAAAAACCCACCTACGTAGTTTGTGCTTTCAGATGGCAGCATTGTACAACCCTTGCTGGTTTTGGCCTTGATTCCTAGAGAAACAAGACTTCTTTAGTGATACTGTCTGTTTGTTAACTCCCCAACAACTTGGGAACTGATCAGCCTCTTTCAGTCCGATTTGACAAAGGCATATCATCCACTCTCTCCCTAAGGAGACAGCTGGGCACAGGCAGCCCTGCACATCCCCTGCTGAAAGAGAAGCTGCAGTGTGAACTCATTCTTCTGGAAAGCCTGCAGAAGAAAGGAGATTTGATCTAAGTCCCAAATAAGAAGGAAGTATCTGTCAGTGCCTTCCTTTATTGGACACCAAAGTCAGCCAACATGAGACGTGCATAAAACCCTGGAATTTATTATTCCCAGAGCTCACAGTGCTCTGTTTGCTTCTGCTCTAACTCATTTCTGCACAGTGCCCATCTTACCACTGTATTTCTCTGAAATTTATTTAGTCTGTAAACTTGCTGAGATGAAGACATATTTTTTTGTTCTCTTCTTGTAAAATACTTAGTACACACAGAATCAGTGTGTAGTGACGGCATTTTTATTCACAGGGGTTGTTACCAAAGTCTCCCACTTTTTCAAACATCAGTGATTTGCCATCAGTGTTGTGTAAAGCAGTTGCCCCGTCTCCTGTTCTAGTTGATGCTGCTAAGTCAGGATGGAAAAGTGTGTCCTGGTCATTTCTCATGGGGCATTTCCATCAGTCTATCTACAGACGAAACTTGAGTTCGTGTTAAATGTGACTGTTTTGCTGTAATTCAATTCTAATTCAGTCAGGCATCTTTGGAGCAGACTGGTCCAAAGGTGAGCAGTTTCAAACTCATTGTTTTCATCTGGCAGGTGTTCACCCTTTTTCACAAAGGCCATGTCATTTCAGTTCACCTCCTGTTGATCAAGGGCCTCACCTGCTCAGCCACAGCGTTCCAGTGGGAACTGTATTTCAGGACATCAGCTTAGAGACAGAAATGCAAACCTCTCACTGTGTGACAGGTAATTTCTGTAAGCTCAGGATGGAAGTTGACGATGAGGCATTTTAGAGGGCTCTGACTGCTTCTACCTTGGGACTTTCGTGATCATAATGAGAATATTTTGGTTTTCAGGGCTACTTGAATAGCATGGAAAGACTTTAAAGATCTTTTGACCAGCTATCCAGGAAAGGCTTGTGCCTTTAAAACACAGCCTAAAAAGACTGGCAGAAGATGGTTTGAGGGTTCTTTAGTTTTCTTGTTACTTTGAATGATTTTTTGCTGGAGAAGCTAATGAACACATCTCTTCACTCTGACACTCTCAGCAAGTAACCACAATGGATGACTGACAGTAATTTGTTTGCAGACTCCACTGTTTGCTGCTTATTCCTATCTCTCTTTTTTCCCAGCCCTGTACACCTTCCTGGCTTATGGGTAACATTTTCAAGACTACATTTAATCACTGAGTTTGCAATGCAGCATTTCAGCAGAGATCTGAGAGATGGGCATCAATTGTGTGTAGTAAATCATATGCCTTCTTGGAATAGGAAACATTTTATCTATGAGATTATGATGATAAACAGAGTTATCAAGTCTGGTGATAAATCTTCCAACATAATTTCATGTATTTCATGGTAGAGATAAATGAACCAGTATTACTATTGGAAAAAAAAGATTTTTCTTAACTTGAAGCAGCTGCTGGAGTGTTGTTTCTTTTTTAACCTCATTTAGCCATCGTTAAAACAAGCAGACACACCTGTGCTTTATCTATTCACATTCTGTGAGGGATCATTGCAAAACTGAATAAGAGTTTGTGATTTTGGCTTTCTATTCAACCCATATTGTTCAACATGTAAGATTTAGCAGAGCTCATAAACAACAGTGTTTTAACAACTGAGTAGGTGAGAATATTACCAGGACATTGAAAGATGCAGTGTTGTGAAAAGAGAATTAAATTGGGAAGGGCAGAAATAAAAAATGCATAAACATGCAAGGCTTTGAAAGGGAAGAACGTCCCTAAAACTGCCAGAAATAGGTCCTTGTGTGTGAATACTGGTCACTTTTGCAATAAGAAAATTAGTTCTCAAGCCACCTAATACCTAATTTACCTGAGGCTGGTTGGTTTCCATACTAAGGGTACTCATCAGCTGGATACAAAGCTGTGTATGTCGGAAGCCAAGCAGGTTACAGCTACGAACAGTTTGGTTTCGGTCCCACTTTTCCATCTGTTATGAGAAAAACATACTGGGGGATGAGACATACATACATGCAGCAATTTGTAATCATTCAAGGGGCAATATCAGGGACAAGGAATCGTAGTTGAACTTCTGTAACTCCTTCTCACCTTCAAGTCCAGGTCAGTAAAGTCTGTGTTAGTCACTGGAGGCACAAAGAGCTCTGTCCCAAGTGTCAATTGGCCAGTCCGGGTGGAAATGAGGGAACGAGATAAAGCAGTGGTGGAACTGGAGAGTCTGGCTCGCTCGGTTGTCCCAAGGAGGAGCTGCTTTAAGCAGTGTGGTGGTGCTGGGGTGGAATGAGGTGGAGCTGCCCCAGGGAGCAAAATGCGCTGTGAGAATTAGGTCAGGGGAGTGGCGAGCGCGCTGGGGATGCCGGCACAGCCGGAGGGTGGAGAGGGAAAGCCAGGAGAAGGTGAAAGGTGGATGGGTCGAGTCTGTGGCAGGTGATCTCAGCTGGGATGACCAAAGGAATGGTACAAGGAAGGAACGTGTAGATCCATAAGCAACTGCAGTCCCAAGGGGAGTTGGTTCTCTCTTTTCTTCCTTTCCCCATAAATAGCAAAGAAATCAGACTGGCAAGTGGATAGCTTTGGAAACATGGATTATTTCACAGCCAGCATGTGTATTGACTAGCATGGAGTACTCTGGGATGAAATATTCTAGTGTTGACTGAACATTTAGTTAAAACAGAAGCAGCAGTGGCTGCTAATGCCAGCTTTTTTTCATATTCCCATTAGGATTCCAGCACATCCTCTTTTGTAACTGTTTGCAGCACACTTGTTCTGTTTGTTTGAGCCTCTAAGAGTACTTTAATCCATTTTGTCATATGTTCCTCAAGGATATATTTAACTTCTTTACCATTTTCTTTCCAGCTCCAAAATTTAAGTGCAGTATTTCTGGGGAAACATGGTCTCCTCTGCAGCATGTCTCTTAAGATACCAAAAGCAGATTTGAGTGCTGTGTGGGACTGAGATGGATCTTAGGAAGTGAGGATAGAATTGCAGGGCTTTGTGGAGGATTGCAAGCCTTCCACATTGTTCTACTGAGATTTGTAACACAGAAAGCAAGTTGGTAGCGTTTAACTCCGGAGACACAGGGACATATGTGGAATTTTGAAATAATTCCACTCCGCTTTGCAAACTAAGCGGTCAGATTATTGGAACAGCTCCCACAGCAAATAAAAATATTTCAAAATTCTGTGGTCTGTGATCTCTTCTCCTGACAGTGCTGGAAATGCCTGTGTTGAATATTTTCCATTCCTGGCATGGATTTATTCCTCCAGAGGTCATGTTCTGTTCTAATGCAAATAATCTACATAGTGTGATGCACCTGAGTGAGGATACTTTAAAGATTTGACATTCCATTCCAGAGCCTTAAGCATAATTATCTTTCCTTTTTATACCTTGCTGTATACCTTCACTCACCACTGCACTGTCTGACAGCTGCATTTTTCAGTTCTCTAGGCAAGGTGTAGGACCCAGTCTGACTCCTTGGCTGCTAGAATCCCAGTTTGGATACTCCTCCATTGTGCAGGGGTTTTGCACACAAAAAAAAACCCCTTCTAATCTGTGTTGTTCATTAACAAGTAACAGAGGATACTGGATTTTACCCATGCTCTTTCTTACAGAGATTCTGTGAGGATGAAGCAGAAATGCTTTGGGCAGGGCAGACCTGTAAGAAAACTACCCAAAGAGAATCTGTGTTTTGCAATATTTGACATGAAGTGATATAATCTCTCTGCATGTTTTTCTCTGACTCTTCCAAATAGGGCATAACTTTTTGTTGGTACCTTTTAGGGTACCTTTCACTGTATATTTCTCTTATTTCCACACAACACCTCCAGTGGACACAGCTGTACTGAGCACTTGGTTTGGTCTGAACTGCCTTAACCCTCCTTTCATCCAAAAGGAGAAACCTTTCATTCATTTCTCTCTCAGCTTGACTTAAAGCCAGAGGTCATAGTGCACTTCAGGGATTAGACTCTAGAAGAGGATGGAGGTATGAGCTGCCATCTCCTTCTGTGTGGATATAGGCAGGGCTCAAGCCAGACCATTCCTCTGACTGAGCTGACTCCCATTCCAGAGCTGCTTCCTTTGGCACAGGGAAGCTACTGCCAAAGTGTAAAACATTCATAAAACAGAAGCTCCCAAACCTGCCAGCTCCTGTACAGGGAGCCAGAAGCCCCTGCGTGTCACTGAGGCAAGACTTGCCTCCAGGCTTTGCAGAAGCACCTGCCACAGGGACTGACTGACTGACTGACACTGCAGAATAAGGAGTGTAACTTGGCAGTGCAGGGAATAACGTGTGATCTCCTGCCAGCCTGGAGTGGAAGCACTGCTGGTTAAAGGGAAGACTAAGAGACGCTATCAGGTGTCCCATATTCAAGCAATTATTTAAACAGGTAACTCAAGCTAATGACATGGTTTAGCCTTTACAGCTGAGCATTCTGTTTGTCTGAAAGCAAAATTCATGTTTTTCCGACGTTTCTCTCCAGCCTTGTGCTCGTGGCCATAGCTGTGTTTCCTGAGTTGTGCTTTATTTGAAGCCCACCGAGCCTCAGCTATATTCCCCCATGGACAAACCCTGGACTGTGGCTCTTGAGTCCCTGCTGTTGGGCAGCTCTACCTGAGTTTTGTTCTAAGGGCTTCCACTTTCTTCCTCCTAAGCAGAATGCAGCAAAAAGATTAGATGTAGGAACTGCAGGTAGTATTTTGGCACACTTCCCATTTTCTAGCAGCTGCTATGCTTTAAGACATTAGATTTGAACCATGAAAATAAAAAAGAAATTTAAAAAAAGGTGGGCAAAAAAGAGACAACCATACTATCTACTATGAATTTGGTCCCCAAAGGGGCGTATTCTTGAATTATGATGGTTATTCTGCATGTTCCTCTGGTCATTCTTGATTCTGTATCAACTGATTTTTCACACAGGCTAACATTGTTATATTAGTCCATAAGGGAGCTGTCAAGATGGGCACATAAAATTTCTTAATTCAGTTTAGGATGATTAATTTCATCTTGAGAGTGAGGGGAGTGCAGAGCTTCCTTCCCCATGGAAGGGGAAAGAATGTAAAATAAGGAGTTACCAGTGTAGTTTCAGAATTCAGTATTCAGAAACTGGTATTGTTTCAGAATTCAGTGTTAAACAGTATGTCTGAAACATCTAAATACTTACCTACAGGAGTATCTCCTGAGACAGATTTTATGAGGAGTTTATGTGCATGAGACCTCAGGTAGTTTGTTGGGTTTGGTTTTTTTCCTCTGTTGTAACTGAGCTTTATTCAGTCTTTATTGACTGATTTCTCCCGTGGGACATGCTAGTGAGATCGTATTATTTCGGACATGTGAACATTCCTTGGAAGGAAATATTTTTCTCTGCTAGAGGGGTAAGATGTAAGTATGTGGTTCACCCTCTCAGGGGAATTACTGGATGAACTAATGTTGTCAGAACAAACCTGAGACCTCTCTGTGCTGCAGGTGAGAGAGGCACCTGCACCTTTTGTCGTTGCTCATAAGTTGCCACATTGCACAAATATATTTGTAGCAGCCATTACAGAAGGGCTCAGGTTTGTGTTTTTAGGGGTTTTTTTGCAGATGTGGAAGGGTAGAGGTGAAACGTGAGGTCTTCTGAAAAGGTTTATTTATCTTCTCTGTGAGGTTTTGCTGTCAATTGCTTATCATGTAAACTTGAAACAGCAACTCCTTTTTTTCCAAGTAGAAGACTGCTTTACTGTTATTTTCAAACTTTTACATTTTAATGGACTTAAGAAGCTACATTCCTTTCTAAGAGAGAGTGAGCCTTCCCTTTGGCTTTTGTTGGCAAGAAATAATACGGGTGTCGAGGCATCTCTTGTCACTCCTGAAAGATGTCAGGCAGGTCAGGAGAGCGTGTTGTCGATCAGAGCTTCAGCACATCCCTTCTAGATGGCCCTACCCAGTCTTTGCTTTGCCAGCCACTGTTTCTCTGTCTCAGTACTTCCCAGATTTAGGAGAACAGGCACAGATGTGTGGACAGAAGTGTTATCCTAAGGAAAAGTCAAAGAAACATTGTATCTTTCAGATATACTAGATATACTAGAATGGTGGTAAGTAAAGATATTCATGAGATAAAGATAACGGGGTGGGAGAGGTGGGCCACAAAAGAGGAGGGGAAAAAAGTCTGTATGGTCTTTATTAGACAGAACTTTGTTCCCAGATTTGTAAAGTGTGCTGAACAGATTTAAGCTCTCCAAATAGAGTAATATTAATTTTGTTTAAATTTTAAGCAGAAGCTCTGTGTACCTATTTGCTTCTTCCAGCATCCGTGATTCAGAGGTTCTCTCTCTCTGCTTGCATTTCACGCTGTGAAAACGTGTCTCAGCTATTTTCACTGCTCCCGAGTCTTTCTGTTCCACATTTCCTGTCATTCTGAGGTTCCTGAACATCAGGTAAATGGGAAAATAGGGTCATGAGGCTTAAAAGTATTTTGAGATGTCATCTAGTCAATTTCTGTACAACAAGGCAGGCACCGTTTTAGCCAGAGCTAGTTTTATGCTGGAATATCTTGAAGGGTGTTCTGGAGCCTCTTAGCCCATAAGCTGTGCACTCAGTAAAAACTGACAGCAATATTTTCTGCTAGACAATATTAGCTTTGACTATATAGAAAATGTCCCTGCCAGAGGTTTGTTTATGGCCATCTTGAACACCTCCACTGCTCTAGCTTCATGTTAAACAGATTTTATCAGTGCAAAGTCCTTTCTAATGTCTGATTTAGATCACTTTGGCTGTGATTTAAGCATACTGATGCTTATCAGAGCATAGTACTCTCTTCCTCTTGCAGTTACCTTTTACATGTTTGCAGACCCTTAGGCTGCCAACCATTAGGGTTTTCTCTTCCCTTTAGAAGAGACAATTCCAATTCTTTCATTCCTTCCTCATAACTTCCTTGCCCAGACTTTATGCTTCCCTTCCCAGCTCTCTCCATTTGGTTTGCCTCTTCTTTCTCAAAAAGCAGTGCTTGAAGCTGGATGGAGAACTTCAGCTGAGACCTGCATACTGTTTAGCAGCACTAGACTGGTTGGTCCTTTTGCCCTTAATACGAGTTTGTTAAGAAAATGGCTGTTTTGGGGTTTTTTTTAACGGCTTTTAGCTTTAATATTACTTACCGTAGAATCTCCTGCTACTTCTGAGTAGAGCTGTGCTCTTCTGAAATCTGTAATTTTGCTGTTCCATTTCCTGCTTTGCCTAAGTCCCTTGATCTCTACCATTTTATGATCAATATAAATGAAAACTTTGAGTTAAGGTACCTTAATGTCCGCTGAAATTACTTCCAAAAGTGCAGAGATGTTTTGAGCATTGTCTTCTAATTTGCCCCACAGAAATATGGGAAGAAATAATATTGGAGGTAAGGAAAGGCTTTTGGAGTGTCCACAACCATTTTTTTCTTCTCAGGGTGGTAGAAGATGTCCAGCACCATCTGCCACCCCAGAACATCCCACCCAGCCTGCCTACCATGTCCTTGCTTTCCAGGCGGGCAAGATTTAGAATTTGCTGACTCTTTTTCAGACCTAGAGATGCTGGTTCATGGGTTATTACCTGTGCTTGTACAATTCACTCCAGGAATGGCTAAAGAGCCAAGTTATTGCTGTCTGTTCTTCAGTTCAGGGATTTGGATCCCTTTGCCACTATCAAGATCATGTTTTCCTCTAGGTATATGTGGATCCACCAGTGCAAATTAGTACATGGTGGGGTGAGGACTTGGCTTTTTGTCTGTATCTGCTATAAAACCTAAGGAGAGCATTTATTTTAGGGGTGTTTCTGCAAGCCTGATAGTTACAGGAGGTTCAGGTGAGAGAATATCAGTCATTCATCTTCAGTGTTATGATCCACATAATTACTGGAACAACTTATAAAGAGCATTTTAATGTATGATTTACACCAAAAAAAATCGCATAGCAATTTATTTATTCTTTTTTATTGATCTTCAAGCAATTTGTGTGGAATACTTTTATTTTGGTTAGAGCTCTGAAGACTGAATTTAATAAAAATTGCCAATTTAATAACAATTAATATAATTACAATTAAATAGCCATTAAAAAGTCGTATTTTCCAGTTGTACAAAGCAGACATTTAAATCAGTGGGAAGAGACAGCCTGTTGCAGAACTGCTGTACCTGGAGGAGTTCCTCAGAGGTATAGAGGTGGGCATTACTTAGTCACAACAGACTGAAACTGCCTTTTCTTTGTATTTTTCAAACAAAAAAAGAAAACTAGAAAAAGATTTTACTGTTTCTGTAGATTTTTAGGTAAAAAAAAAAGTCATTGGCTGTTGTTGGTTAAACTATGCAGCTTTTCTCGTGAGGGCACGAGTTGGTGAACTGGGTCACTCTGTAGACTTTCTGTTGTTGTCTCAAGATAATTTGATGATGGGTGGGTGGCAGCTCTTGTCATGTTGTTAAATTAAATGGTGCACTGATTTGATCGCTGTGCCAGTTGTGATGCTGGTTTTGATAAGGGGCATCTGCCTTTGATTATGCCCCTGGTCACTGCTGCCAAGGTGCCTAATGATTGGCTAAGTGAGTTTTTGTCATCTTGCTTAAGACAGCTTCTGTTGCATTTGAAGGTACCAAGCTACTAATTTTCTTGACATGTTCATAGGATGGGTGTCTCCCTCATCTTCCTCGAAATCTTCAGTCCTACAAACCTACATGCTACCCAATAAATGAATTTATTCTGAAATTTTTTTTCACTCTACAGGTCTTTTTTTGTTGCTGAATTCTTATCCTAGCTCAGAGGTGGACCTTGTCTCCCCAGATGGTCATCTTCCTTCTGAGGTTTTAATTCCCCTACCTGTCACACTAGCAACACAGATCTGATTGCCTCTTCCCCAGCTGTTCTTGAGAAATTCTGCTTTCCTCATCATTAAATTGTTGAGGGTTTTTATTATGGAATTTTTTATCTCTCTCTTTCCTCTCCATATGTGGTATGCCAAGATATCTGTATTTAAATATCATTTAGAAGTAGTTAATTACCTTGGAGGGGGTGGCATAAATCCAGCTAAACTCTGATTGCATGAACAAAATTGGCAATGACTTTCTCTTTCGTCACCTTTCTGAAATATGTTACCCCTTGCAATAAGGAATGTCTTGGAGGGCACACAGTTTCAACTTAACATGTACATAACTCTCAGAATAATTAGAATAATGTGCAAATTATTCTAATGATATGCAACTTTCAGGTAGGAAATGTGAATCCTGTAAATTACATTTGCACTCCTTTCACAGGGGATGTATTTATGCCTTCCAGAAGCCTTTATCCAAACTGGTGCTGTCATCTCAGGAACCCAGGGTGGCCTGGGACTGCTTCTGAAGGCTTAGCACATGGAAATTTAAGTTTGTGGTGTATTTGGCATCCAGGATCCACGGCCACATCTATTCTGATAGGCAATGTGTGTCTCATTGCTAAACTTCTCTGTCACCTGTGCAACATCCTGACCCTATTTGAAACTGTTGTGCCATGTAATGGGAAAAGGTCTGGGATCCAACGGGGATTCATTATGCAAGTTTGTGCAGAAGATACAGCATTTTCTTCACAAGGGAATTTTGCATGGAGAGGGGTTTGATGGCTAGTTGGAACATTTTTTGGCATTTTTGGCAAAGTCACTATGTAGGAAATTGAGTAGGTGGATTGCTTCATGTTAGCTCAGATTCCACACTGGGCAAAATCATTAATAGTCTGATTAGAACATCTCGAGTTTCCTTCCGTTCAGTTGCAGTCTTGATCCCAACAAATGCTAGTTTCTTACCAAAAATGTATGTGAGATCCATAGGATGAATTTCTAAGAGCTTCTGGAGGAAGTTTCCTGTATCAATAAATCATCGCCAGGTGAGGTGCAGAAACTGGCAGCCTTTGAAGTGCTACCACTTCATCATCATCTTGTTTGTTTGTTTATTTATTTTTCAAACAAAGCCACAGGATTTGAATGATCAGGAGATACTCTGATGCGGCCAGGCAGTGTGGATCCTGTAGCTTTCTCTAAGGCTTGGAAATCAGAGCAAAGACTCTGCAACTTGGCACCGTGAACTATGTTGGGATTGCTGTTAACCAAGGCTTTTCAATCCAGTTCTCTCTGATCCAACGTGCCTGCCTTTCCCCCCTGTAATTGCTGTAAGATTAGGAAATACCTTCTGGTGTTTGTAAGTATCTCTGTGGGCAGTGAACTTCATTGCTTTGTCTCTAATAATTCGAAATTATTAAGCTCCATCTTTGCCCTTATGCTTTCCTAGTGACATTAAGCTGACTCACTGGGAAGTTTCTGGGAGAAATGGCAGTTGTATTATTACAGTTGTATAAGGCAAACATATTCCTTTCTCTTTCTGGTGTTTCTTATTATTGCTTGCAATGTACAAATGTAAAGCCACTGGGAAAATTTACTATGCAATTTTTTTTCTTCTGTGTACAGTTTGATGTAAATGCCTCAGTTACTTGGTATTGGATAGTAGCTGTTATGATTTATATTGCAGTTGCTGATACTTGAAGTTCAAAACAGCATTTTCTAAGATTTTTCTCCCCATCATCAGATTGCATTTTCATGGGTTTTTACTGACATTTCTCCTGAGTCTGTGCTGTAAAGAGCTGAATGTGGCTTTTCTTTTGACAGACACTGTAGTGTGACCATTCTGCAATGTGCAGTTCTACTTGCTGGGCTCAATTCATACCAGACAAAAAGATGTGCTGAGGTTTTCTACAGGTTGTGCAAAAATTGCACACAGTAGGCAGTTTACTTATTAGTTGCAATTAAGCATTCATTGATGCTGGTGTGCATGTTGCTTGTAGTGTGTGCAGGGCTAGAAATTCTGATGTATCAGGATAAGAGACTTCTTGAATGAATATAAATGTCTGCATAAAAACCTACAAAATTAAGACAATGAAATGTGTACTTTCTGAGTTCATGTTTCTTCTCATTTGGAACTCTTGCCACTACTGAGTGTTCTTTCTGAACATTATATATGAGTAAGTCTTCTGTATCCTCCCAAGCTGCTATGTTGCATTCAAAAGTATCATTTTAGCATCAGGGTTAGTCTGGAAATTATATAGTATGTGTATTGCTTTCCTAATTATATAACAATATTCTCTATTTCACAGTGCACTTCTAATGCAATTGTCATTCACGTGTGTATTTTCATAGTATTAGTGTCAATAGTGTAGCAGGACTTGGTTATTTGGTGCTGAAAGAATTACTGCAAGGTGAATATGCTGGAGTTTAATTTGTGTTCAACTGAAAACATTATGCAAGTGTGGAAGGTGAAGATCCTGTCTTTTCATACCTTTGTGGTGTTTGCCTGTAGTCAGCTGTCTCGGAGAGAGGCTGCATCGTTTCAGTCGGTAATTAGATGACAATTGATTAACAAATCAAAAGCCATTGCCTGGTGCTTGTGAAAAGTACGGTGAAGACCCAGTTTTCATACGAACCTCAAGCAGCAGAACAGAACAAGCAGTATTTAATATTGTTCACAGGTTGCTGACTTTTCAGAATTTCTGAGTTGCTAAATTCTAAATCTCTGGCAAGTTCAAGAGTACGTGGATTCCTAAGTGATTTTGAAAGTGTCTTGTATTTCCTAAACCTTGTGGATGGTCTTGGAGATTTTACTCTTAGTCCTTATTGATTGCTTTACTACCAGGTGTATTTTTTTTTCTTGAAACTTTGGTAGAAATCAATAATCATTCTAAACAGGGATTCTGCAGACACACTAAAATAGGAACTTAAAGTTTTTTGGCTTGGTTGCTATTTATAGTTTGTGTTGTGTGAAGGTTATACTTTCTCATGGCTTTGTCACATTGCAAGAGACTGTGACCTTCATTTTAGCCCCTTCTAGACTTAGAAGCTTCACACCTATTTTTAATTTAAGTCTTGTCTATATAGCTCAGTAACATTTAAATTCCCTATGTAGCCATTTTTGGTTTATGGTTTAGAAACTTGAGCACGTAAGATCTGAAATGTGTTGTTCCAGAAAAGAAATACCGCACACTTAAAGTGAAGGATATCATTGCCAGGAGATTTGTGAAGTAATCTACATCTGTGTCTATAGTTATATTCATTATAGGGAACTTCTGATTTTCAGAATTTCCATTTCCTTTTTTTCTTCCCCTGGGAACTGCATACAACCACTCAGAATCCCCCGTGCCTGGGTGATTTGGGAGAAAATATTGTCATTATGACACAGAATTGCACACCATGCACTTCAGGCTGTGACTATCCAGCGGCAAGCTCTGAGTGGGATTCAGCTGGACCATCCCCTTCTCATGGCTGAAATGGATCTCTGTAGTACCCCACCTTCAACTTCTGCTCCAGAAGGTCACAGGTCCTGTCTGTTATTTACATCATTATTTACGTAGATATTTATATTCTCCCCCATGTGGCCGTCTCACACATCCTATGACATCTGAAATCATCCCCATTTAGGGTCCTGTCCCAGATGCTCTTCTTCAGATGCTGGGGAGGAAACATCTGTGTAGAAGCAAACCATCTGCAATCCATCAGATGTTGCACCAGTGACTATGTGTGTTCTCCCCTCAGTTTTTTGCTGTAGGAATGCACTGTCCTAATTTGCTCAAGATTTTCACTGTCATCTTGAAGTCTGGTAGATGTTGAGCAAACAGGGCTGTCACTTGGTTCACAGTTTTCGACACCTATCCCTTCATACTCATATCTGTCTGGGAAGCATTATGTAGATCAGTCAGCTTGCAGTGTTTTTTAATAGTTTGTATGCAACAACTTGATAAAATCTGATCCAGAAACATGCATAAAATAAAGTTGCATCTGCTTCTGGATTGGATTTTATTCCTAGCAGGGTACTTATATTCAAAGATAAAAACTTTATTTTTCTCTCAGTAGTTTTATTTCAAGGATAAACCTGTCTGCACCTACTGCTGTTATATTGAAAGGAGCTGTAATAGCTGAAAAATATTTAATTAAGAAGAGGTTTCAAAAAGCAGATTGGGATTTCTGGGCTTCTTGGGAGCTTCTTGTCTCCGCAGAACAGCATGAAAACATGAGTTCTCAGGTCTCTGTTTCCTCGATGCAACTCCACTCACACAGGTTTACTCATAACTTGCACCAGCAAAAGTGGTCACCTCTTTCCTGGTGAGTTAAGCAGGGCCAGCACACAGGTTTGGTGCTGTGACACTTTGTCTGAGCTGTTCAGTTGTTCACTGTCCCCTTAATGTAAATCTGGCTCATGCCAATTAGCACAATTCCAGAGGCTGCAGGACCTAAATGCAATGAAAAATCATCTCTTGACTTTGAGGGTAGTGTGAACAAATAATTAAGTACTATTCATCCTATTGCATAGCTATCCTAAATTTTTCTTTGCTAATGCAAATACATTTTGTAACTCTTCCTTATAAAGGTGTTGCTAGGAGTGTGCTTAATAGACTTGAAGGTTAGTTTTCATTATTATTAGAGAAAGCTATATTGATTAAGATTGTGTGACCATTATATTCAGTATTCTATAACAATGCCAATTCCAATAGCACTGTTATTTTTGCTGTCAAATTTGAATAACTGAAGGTATTTAGGAAGGGGTTCTTCATTATGGGAGAGCTTCAAAATACTTGGATATGGGAATCTAAGAAGTATTTAATTTAAAGCTGACTTTGCTGCGTTGGCATCACTCCTGTTGACTTCCTTGGCATCGAAATCCTGCCCATAAATTCTCTGGCTGCAGTGTTTTACTGGAAACCAGTTAAGCAGAGACTCAGCACATGGAAGTTCCATGCCCTGATTGTGCTTTTGGTTCCCAAGAGGTCAGTGAAATCCTGTTTTGTCAAATCCTGTTTTGTGAAATTTCATGGCAAAACATCCATTTGCTTGAATTTCACCTATATCCTTCCTGCATTGGATGTCTTTGTGCTGCACCCACAGATTTCCAGCATTTGTCTTGGAAAGCATCCTTTGTGACAGGCTCCTGAGAAACTATTTTGATTTGGAATGCCAGCAGAATTTTTAAAACAAGACAATAAAATGTGGATTAGCATATCACAAAAGGTATTTAGTCGAGATTTTTAAAGGAAGCCAAACATAAAGTTGCCGAGTAACTGGGCTGTGGCTTAACTTGGCCTTTTTGCCAGAGAAATTGGGAGTTCCTAATAAATTATTTTTGAAAAGGACCAGGGAGATGCAGGGAATGGACTCCCCCAGGGATCACTTATTGGATCTGTGCTCTCATATTTTCACAATGGTCTGGAAAAAGGAGTGAGGAGAAATAGGTGACAAAATATGTTGACAATACAGAATTCTTCAGGTTAGTGAAAATCAAATTTGAACAGAAAATACTGCAGAACTTTCTTGTTGGTAGTGTGTATTGTTAATAAAACAAAGGTGTAGGCAACTAAATAAAAAACAATGAATTTATTGGAGGGGTAAATGGTGCTTAGAATGCACAAATAGCAGTGTGCTCTAAATGAGGTATTTTTGCAACTGAGAAAGTATATATGTAAGCAAAAGAGATATTTTTGAAACCATGAACTGTGACAGAAGGCAAAGAGTCTTTAAAAAGCAACAGAAAAGAAGATGAAGTTTTATTTGCAGATGTATAAATCCATATTGTGCCCTCAAGTGTTGCATGCAATTTTAATTCACTTCCTCTGCGTCTCAAAAAGGTTTTATTGAACTTTGCAGAGTGAAGAGAAAGTTGAACATTAAAATACAGGGGTTTTTTGTTTGTTTGTTCTTTTTATTTTGTGTAAGGACAAGGAGGCTAGACTAGAACTATATGGATTAAGATTCTTCTAGCTTGGAAAGACACAAATGGAGGGGCAGAGTTTATTTAAGTACAGAAAATTATGAGTTGTGTTAATTGGCTGAGTAGGAAACTGAACAGACAACAGCAGTCAAAGTAAATTGTCATGACACTATCAGCTAATTTTATTACAAAAAAGGAAACACATTTCTTACAGATTAAATCAATTAGCAAATATTGCAATTCATTTTCCCAGCATTTGTAGGTTCAGAAATTGTAAACACCTTCATAATTATCCCCTGATGACTATTAAGCATGATAACACAATCTCAGACCCATGACCTCTCAAAGCCAACAATTGCAAGAAGTTAGGAAAATGTATATTTTTTTTAGAATCCTTGTTTAATCAGTTGCTACAGATGAAGATACAGAGCTAGAAAGCGTACTGTCTACTGCAGGTGTTATTGCAGGTAATAATATACTTGGGAGTGCACAGTTCAGCAGAGAACCCGCTGGGTAATGGTGTAGCTAATGATCTCTGGATCATTTCAGGCACTTGGAGGGAATCTGCTGTCTTTGATTTCAGTGCCAACAACAGCTCAATAACATCTGTCTTCACTGTCTACATGCTTTAAATGCACATTCTCCAAATCCACCTCTTCCTTCTCAAGTTAAGCTTTACGATAACAAATAAGAAGTCACAGAACAGTAACGAAGTGCAAAATGACAACTGCACATGGATCCACTGACTGTCTAGGCTGGCTGAAATTGCTGAACCTCCTCGTGATGTTCAGTCAGTCACCCACACCCTCTGCCTGGATTTGAACTGCCGCACAGAAATGCCCCCACTACCGCTTTCCAGAGGCGGCAAATCCAGTTGTTTTATTTATTCCCAATACGAGACACTTTGTCTACTTTTTTGTGGAACTCTAGGGATGGAAGAAATTCTCTTTGGTTTTCTCACTTCGGTGTTTAGGCAAGATGCCACTGTATTTTTTGGATTTGTTCTGCCAGCCTTATACCAGCCTTGGGCTGTTTGAAGACTTGTGGTTTTCATCTTTCACAGACTGGAGAATGTGGATCACATCCTACTCTTAGGATTCTTAGTTCTTTGCTATTATGGGTGTCGTTTATTACCAACTGTTTGCATTGAGGACGGTAGGTGAGAGTGGTTACCTGTTTAAATACATTTGTCATACTGACTACATAAGATGGCAGCAGCTGAAATAAGAGTTCCACAGCAGAAGAATTTTATTGTGGAAGAAGAGTGTTGCAGCGCAGAAGTCTGATATGAGCTTCCCTGTTCCTGTACCAATAAGATATACAGCATTAACGTGTTTCTTAATAAACTGATAAACAGAAACATCATAAGTCTCTCCTCTGGGCTCAGGTGTGTTATCACACCATCACAGCTTGATGCCAACTGAATCAAACACATCAAGCTGCAATGCCAGTTGAATTTCCATAGATGACCATAACTATGCTCTTAGCTCGTGGCAAATCTAAGGTAATATGACTGAGCTTAATCCTGAAATACTTACTTTATCTGCTGGCTGTATGCACACAGCTGTTGTCACTCATATGGAATTTGACTTGACCATGTATTTAACTCATCCTCATAAAATGTTTTTCATGGTAAACAGGTTGCCCTAAAAGAGCAATTAGCTTGAGGTAGGAGTGCATGTGTAGCATTGCTTCAAAGGTGTACCCTCACATGCTGAGAGCCAGCCTTGCATTCCTTCTCCCTTGCATGGCACTAAGTCTTTCCAAAGTCTAAATGTGGTTTTGTTCAGCCCTAGCAGCATTTTTTCTTCCTTTCTGGGTTTCCTTAAAAGCCTTTTTATTCTCTCTTGTGCCCAACATCCTTTTTTTCCTTTAACTTTTTTATTTTTCTCTCTCCCAAAAAAAACTTTGTGAATCCAGGATTGGACGGCAAGTTACAACTGAAATCAAAATCCTTTGAAGATGAAGACATTTCAAAGATCAATAATACTCTGTCTTATAAGTACAGTGAATTGGCAATTGTTCCTAATATGAATATTCCGTTCCAGCTTGCTACATTACATAACTAGATAATCCACTTTTTTTTGTTCATCCATCACAGGCAGCAATGTATGAATGGTATTTCTTCATATGCTGATAGTCTTGCTTCTTAATATGCTCAAAATGTTTGTCTTGGATTTTTTTTTTTTAAATTTTTTAGTGGGGGAACTACTTTTTCTGGATTCTGTTTTGTTATTTTTGAATTGGCAGGTTGGCTGTGCTAGACAGTAACTCTAAGGGCCAACATATTTTGCAGAAATAAGGGAGTTACCTCTCTTTCAATATAAACCGGTTTGAGAAGGTGGCAACTGAAAAACTTGGTGTCTTTAATTTGAAAATGGAAATACTAGAATATTTTCATGATAAAATGTTTTGTCCACACACTGTTGTAAATTCCTAGAATTTCCTCACAGTGGGATCACTGTGATCAATAATCAAAGGTGTCTGTGTGTGTCTCTTTTGTTTTGTTTTGTTTTGTTGTTACTTTACTTCATTTTGTTTTAAAGTACGCTTAGAAGCATGGGAGAGGTCACTGAAAATGTGATTAAAAGCATTTGTGAAACCAGAACAGGAATAGAAGGCTGGAATCATAACGGGTTTGGATATTTTCTCGGATCTGAAGGACACTGTGGTAAAGCTGCCCTGTTTTAGGGCAGGATTTGTTGTATATAGGTTAGTTGCTGCAATGGGTTACACAAGACTTCCAGAAGCAGTCAGGAACAGTGTAGGTGAGTTTTTAATGCTGCCCTTCCCTTTTTATAGCTCAGTCTTGCAAGACAAGAGTATTGTGGTTTCCATTTAATCACCTTTTAAATAATCGTCCAATTACACAATAATATATTGCCAATCCTTACGAAGTTTCACATGTTTCAAAACAGACAAGGGAGTGGTGTTGAAGACACCTGCAATTGAGGACATTGGTGGAGGGGAGGGAAAAGGGAAGATACTTGTAGTGGTCGGTAGCAACTGCAGTGTTAAAGGTCCTCCTCTTCACCACAATGTCCAAATGTCTCTCCTAAATAAAGACTTGCCTCGAGGTTCTGAGGTCCAAACGTTGATGAGATGAAACGTATTAATCCCAAGTTTGTGTTCTGTATTTTCAGAAGAATGGCGTTTCAAACGGAACTCTCTACAAAAAGACATTTATTGAGCACTTTGAGCAGGCACCAATGTATGTTGCAGTTTTTACTTTCGTGGGTTTTGCAGTGGGAACAATATTTGGCTACCTGCGAGACTTTATGAGAGCCTGGGGACTAGAAAAACGTAACGTTGCTGCAGAGAGAGAACAACAAAAAGTATGTATGCAAAAGACATCATATATCCACAGCTGAGTTTTGCCCTGCTTGCAAGTGATTTACAGCAACCTGTCAGAGTAAACAAAAATGTATCTTTCATCTTAGAGAACACGGCATAGGGATGAGAACAGACCCCGAAGTAGAGTTATATGCATGGGTATGCTTAGATACTAATATACATAGGTAAAATGATTTTTACCCACTCTTGTTCCAAGAGTGTCATAATACTCTCAGCAAAATAGAATTTCAGTGTATCAGGTTGATCCACAGAAAAAGACAACTCAGAAATGCCTTATTGTTAAACATATCATCTTGTCACATCTCTCAAACCCCGATTTGCCTTTGTCCCATCTGGCTGCCTTCACAGCCATAGGCAGTGACTTTTGTAATTGCTGAACTGCTGGTCACAGAGCACTCAGGAATCATGTCCCAGCACAAACTGAATGTAACCTGAAATCTTGCCCTGACTTAGACATTTTTTCATCCCACGTTAGTTCTAAGTGAAACTTGCACCTTAGCAAGTTTCTGCCTTCCAATTTTGTTTAGAATTTTTTGGTTGCTCCTCATTCTCTGTGCAGTCTGAGTCATCACTTACAGTAACACCTGGCATAATGAAGGAAAAACAGGAATAGTGTTAACTGTTCCTCTTGAAAATAAAATTCTTGAAATTGCTTCCTGGTTTATCTTTTCAAAGGTGCATGCAAGACTTAAGGAATGTCATTGTCAAGTCACTTCTTGATTTGGCCATTTGTTGATTCCAGTTGTGCCACTTAAATTTTCTTTCCTTCACCATGGATTACGTGTTCATTTAATTTTCCGGCATATGTTAACTGCATGACATGTTGTTCCATCAGTTTATTGTATCCAGTGTCCAATGTGGATCTATTGCTGTTTCATATAAAACTTTGTTTAGATTCCTTACGTTTTTTTAAATTTCAATTTCCAAGTAAAATCCATAAATAGAAATTAGCCACAAAACCTCTCCTAACTGGCTGTTTGCATGTTCAGTCTAGGCCAGTAATGCCCAGATCACTTTACACTGGACTAGGTTTCATCTAACGTATCCAGCATTTCATGAAATGTAGTGAATTGTTTATCCTGGTTTTCCAATCTGCTCCACACATCTGCAAGATGCTCAATTTGAAGCAGTTCTTTTCTTGAACTGAAAGAATCTTAAATTTTTCCATTTCCAGCTTTCAGGGTATTATATGGAGTGTTAAACCAACTTGTTAACAATTTAAAAAAAAAAAAAAAACCAAACTGGAAACCACCAGAAAACTAGAACTCCCCCCCCCAAAAAAAATCCAGTGCTGTGTTTCAGAAGAATTAAAGTAAGATATCTGCTGTTTGGAGTTGTGTGTGACATAGGAACATGTGGCTGTTACAGCTGTTTACTAATGAATCACTTTTTCCTTGTTAATGGAGTGACTTGGGTACAGAAGCGCAGACATTTTCCCAGCAACATAACCCTGTGCATGTTTTCAAACCAGGACTTTGTGCCACTTTATCAGGATTTTGAGAACTTTTACACCAGAAACCTCTATATGAGAATACGGGATAACTGGAATCGTCCGATTTGCAGTGTCCCTGGGCCACAGTTTGACCTCATGGAGCGCGTTACAGATGATTACAACTGGACATTTAGGTGAGTCATCTTCCACTCTGCAGCTCTCAGCTTCTAAAGAACGCTCCTGAAACATCTGCAAAGCACACAAAGTTGTGTGTCCTAATATACATCAACATATTTCTTTCTGCAATCAGTACCATGCTGGCAATCTGACCCTTTTCTTCTGGAATTCTTTGGAAATGCAGTATGGATTTCCAGCTCAATCACAGAGGGGTTGGTTTGGCTGTGTCAGCACAAGTCAAATTGCTGACACTTCATTTACAACAACAGGCATTTACTCAGGATATTACGACAAAATTTGTTGTATCCCTTGGTTAGGATTTAAATCACCGTTTCTTGCATTGCATGAATGTGGCTTTCACAGTGAGTCTTTGGCAGTGGGTTTTAAGCAGATTACAGCTTGAAGATTTTGGTGTATTGCAACTGAATTAAATAGCTGTGGGAATTCACTGCATAGACAATGTGTAGGTTGGCTCTAGTTCAGCTTATTGAAAATACATCATGGTGTTTCCCACAGCATTTTCATCACGTTTAATTTTCTCTCTGTGTGTGAGAACACTGATGGCTTTGTGGAAGCTGTTGACAAGTTGCTTGAAAAATTAGTGCCTATAAGTTGTTCCTTAAATAAAGTCCTATGTTGGTTTGTTTGTTTAAATCCATAAAAGCAGCCTTTCACTACATACCAGTATATTGCCATCTACAGCTTGGCTTATAGGAAACATTTCGACCAGAAAAAAAAGAGAAAGGCTGGAAAATCTTCTGGGTTGTTAAAGTATGGGGACTGTAAATTGCCAAATAGGAATTTCACAGTGGAACAAAATTCGGTGTAAAAATTTGGGGCTTTTTTTTTCTTTTCACTTTTTGCTGGAGGGAAAGCTGCACTATTGTTTAAATTTTGCTTTAATTCTAGGTTTACAGGAAGGACTATCAAGAATGTAATCAATATGGGTTCTTATAACTACCTCGGCTTTGCAGAAACAGATGTTAATGCTTTGAAAACTGTGACCATTGAGTTAGAAAAATATGGGACAGGAATCTGCAGTACCAGACAAGAAATGGGTGAGTAAACAGCTGGATGGCCACTAAGGTTTCTGTAATTATATGCCTTTTTTACAGATATCTTGAAGGAATTGGATACTTAGAGAATTTTAGTCGTGTCAGCAATTACTTGTTTCACAATTAAAAGGGGTGCTGTGTTTTATTTGTTATCACATGAGGATTTTTTTTTTTCAAAAGGAAAAATAATACTGATTTTTGCAAAAGCAAAGCTAAATGTGTCATGTAGTGGCCTGGCATTTTCAATGACGGAAGTAACAGGCTTATTTTTTTTTAAGAGAAGATAAGACCACGTTGAGACTTCAAGAATTGTTCTAGGGCAAATCAGTTGCATCACAGATTTGTATCAGTTACCACACACAGAGATTTCAGATTAGTAAAATGAGCTTTTTCTTTTTTTTCCTTTTTTTAATCCCATGTTCTAAGAACATATTGAAATGTTTTATGAGACATTATTGGCTCAAAATATAAATTTCTAGTGTGCCTTTAAGGAATAAATTCAGGAAGGCTCCATTTGACTTTTTTGGGTTATATTTGCCTGCTTTGTTGGTTTGTGGGTTGCATGTAGTGTTACCTTCAATTTTATATTTTTACACAAAGCTATGCGTTCCTAATGGTACAATCAGCTTGCATTTCAGATGAAACAATTTCAAGTCATAGAAATGCAACAGGAGTTTTCTCTTCAGACTTTATCTCTTTTAGGAGTTAATCAAAAACTAAAGATAGGCTTGTTAGAATAGAGAAGTCTCTTTTATAGACTTTTTTTTCCCTAATCCAGCAACCTGGAAAAGTTTCATTTTGTATCTCGCAAACTAAACCCTGTTCCTCCAGAAATCTTCTGGAAAAAATTTTTTATTCAATTTGGGTTTTTATTTAAGGTCTCGTTTCCAGATGAAAAAATAACATGAACCTTTTCACCTGCTTCTTATCTTGTCAGCATGGTTTGATTTGCCAATAATAACTACATCAGTGACACCACTCAGAGAGGGTTTACAGATTGACCCTACTTTCCTTTTGTAGGTGACCCATCTGGTGACTGCAGTATCTTATTTAATCTGAATTGCATGCCTGTAAGGCGTCACCATTTCTAGTCATCTGAGGTATTGAAGGAAGTTTTCTCTCTGTCTTTTGCTCTTGGATTTTATCTAAGAACATTTCAAGTTGCTTCCAGTATATCTATGATTATGGCTGGTGTAACTTATTCTTTAGCTTTTGCAGGATTTTTTAATGGAAGGCTTGTGTAACCTTGACTTATTCTCAAAAATCAACTTATTCAAAGATTGATTGTGCCTTCAAATAATAAAAATCTTATTAGCTAACTTCATCTAGTCTATTTGGAGAGCCAATGTGTAGAGATGTTTGGGATCTTCTCTTCATCTGAACGCCTGTACTGTACTCAAAGTTGTCCTGGTGACTGAGCAAGGTTTTAGATTCATTCTAATTGCTTTGTGAACCGCATCCAGGCTATTCACAGTGCACGAATGGGCTGCAAATGAAGGACATCATCTCAGCCTTGTGAGTATCAGCCTTCTGGAAGTGAATTGCAGAGAACAGCCTGGACATTGACCTATTAAAGGGGAAAGCAGGGTGTTAAAACCTGACTTAGCTGGTGTAGATGAGCAGAGCACTTTGTCCTGGGCAGGTAACAGAGAGCTGGTGCCTGTGTGGTCAATGGAGAGAGAGAGGTTGTTCCACAGAGCAATTCTGAGCTGTGGTTCATTCATTGGCTGGCTCTGTTGGAGCCTGTCTGTCACCAGAAACTGTATAAACAACCTAAGGAAAATAGCCTCTTACTCTTCGTGTGGATACCCTCTTTCTGTGTCTTCAACTCTGTTCCCATCACAGTCAAGCAGATTTGAAAAATTCTGAGTTTAATATAAATACACATATACATTCAAGAGAGGTAGGGGAGGGTCTGTATTAAAGGCATTGCCTTTTTTTATTATCATTTGTCACCTTCATCTTGGATAAGTAGAACAGAATGGGTTTGTTTCTGGGCAGATCACATTTCAGAACTTTTGTTGTTACTGTGTGGCTGAGTTTAAGTGGTTTTGAAGCAAAAATGCAGCGAGCTGCAGAAGCCAAGGCTGTAAATTGCCTGTGGGGTCCTAATCCGAGAGAGCACTTGAACATGTTTATATTTTCAAGCTAATTGACTTTGAAAGTACTGTTCTCCTTGTGAGCATTTAAGTGCCTGGCATGTTTGAGTTTTACCAACATCTCTCTGAAAGCAGAGAGAGCTCCCTCTCTCTGAGAATGATCATTCCACTACTTTCAGAAGATTTCAGAGAGAGGGGGAAACAAAGAAGACAAAAATAAAAGTAATTTGAGTGATGTTTCAAAGAATACATGACAGTAGAACTGGTCCTTTGTCTAAACTCTTCCTCTTATAACTGTGCGGGCTGTGGAGTGGGTATTCAGTGCTGTCCTATCAGGATGTTGTTGCAGGTAGTTTACTCTCAGAATAAGTTAATGTGGACCTTTTCCCATTGTTAAAACTGATAAAAACAGTGGCTGACCTTCCTGGATTTGTCCTCCCTAAAAAGATTGAAGGCTTTGCACTCCATTTTTAATTCCATGCTCTTCTTAAATGATAATAATGCTAAATCACTTTCTTACTATAAGAGTACCATTTAAGACACGTTTCTGAGGCTTTTGTGGGACTTTCAATGGGAAAGAAAAATATTTTCCTCTTTTAGGACCAAGCCTTGGATGCAAGATCTTGGAGTTATAAGTAGTAGTTCTGTGAAAGCATTAGCTTATTGTTCAGTGGTCAGAAGGCAAACCAAACACTAGAAATTATTAGGAAGTGAACAGAAAGCCAGGCACAAGGCCTTGGTTTGCTACTGCCTAAAGCTGCTGTTTGCTGTTGTTTTGAGTACTGTGTGCAGTTCTGATCAACAATATTTAGCAGAACTGCAAGAGAAGGGCCACAAGTATCATCAAAGGCCTCAAACACCTTCTGGATGAAGAACCACTTAGCTTGCTGTCTTCAGCTGTCAGAAATGCCTGTCATCTGGCTCAAAAAGGGAGAAATTAGAGAAATCTTCAAAATCAGGTGTGGTGTGGAAGAGGGGTCAGGGTTCACTGTTCATTGCCTCTCCCACCAGCAGATCTCCAGGGCACTGTATGCAGTTGGCAGAAGGTTTTCACCTCAATACAGGAGGCAGCTCCCTACCCTGGAGGGAGGCAGACCCGAGGAACTCTCTGCAAAGGGGGCTGCAGATGCCAGAGCTCTACACTCCCTTGCATTCCAAGGACACTGGCCACATGCAGAGGAGAGGTCATTGATAGTAACTAGAAAAACACCAACTGTTCTCTGGTTCAGGATGTCCTTACGCTGCCATTAGTCAGAAGCCAGGATACTACTGTGTATGTTCGTCCTGCTTTCGTTCTACCCCAGACATCAGTACAGGACCACTGTCAGATGAAGGACTGTGAGGAAAAGGGAGTTCTTTGTGGTGTGGTACATTTTGTACCAGTTGTTCAGCATTATTTATTGTAATTAGCTGTTTGATATTAATTTTATTATTACTCACATGCCTACAGCCATTGCTGTACAGTCATTAATAGCGAACCTGTTGACTAACAAATCATTGTACAAATGTGACCTGAAGTAGGAGCACACATGTATTGTTATGAAGCTGGGCAGTATTTACAACAAAGGCAGCATATAAGGAACTAATGAAGCAGTAACTTGGCTGTTTTCAAATGTTTCTGAGAAGACTAAGATTAAAAAGCTATTAAGGGAATTTACTTAATCAACAGGAAAGAGATCCACATGTGCTTGGGCCATGTCTTCTATGAGGTTGGGTGAATGTGTGAAAGTCGTTGTTTGCACATGGTAAGCAGAAGGCAAAACCCAGTGATGATGTGGCCTGCTTAGAGGGAAATACTTTGCAGTTGTGTGTGGTACATGGGATGAGACTAGTCCCTGAAGGATCTTGGTGGCAAAAATTTAAGCTTAAGTTCGTTCAGAAAATTTCAGAGAGGTTGAAGATGTAGAATGAAGATACTTGTGGTCAGAAGGATAGGCTGGGAGAAAGGATAGGACCATTCACCTGGAATGGTAAGAGTATTCTGAGAACATCTGAGAATGGTGAAGTTAAATTTATCAAAACCAGAGGTGAAGATGCTGCTATGACTGTGTGAGATGGCATGGGAGGATACAGAGAGATCTGCACCTATGGTATCTGACAAAATTGACCATGAGTGTTACTTAAATGAAAACAGCTTTTGTCAGCAGTAGTCTCTCTAGTAGGTGCAGAAAAGGTCAATTTTTTTTTTTTTTTGGTCAATTTTTTCTTTGGCTAGTTCATTCTATGTCAAGAAACTAATTAGGACATGAAAAAACAGGAAGTTTTGTTTTTCAGGAATAGATACTGAGTCTGAGACAATAATTATTAAATGTTGAAGGATTTAAGTAGCCATCCAGTACCTAAAGGTGGCTACAAGAGAGCTGGAGAGGGACTTTTTACAAGGGCATGGAGTCATAGGACAAAGGAGAATGGCTTTAACCTGTCAGAGAGCAAGTTTATATTAGATATTAGGAAGAAATTGTTCACTGTGAGGGTTGTGAGGCCCTGGAAAAGGTTGCCCAGAGAACCTGTGGCTGTTCCATCCGTCAAAGTGTTCAAGACCAGGCTGGATGGGACTTGGAGCAACCGGGTGTAGTGGAAGGTGTCCCTGCCCATGGCAGGGGAGTTGGAATTAGGTGGTATTTAAGGTCACTTCCAACCCAAACCATTGTATGATTCATTCCATAAGTAAGTGGACTGCAACTATTCAAGTAACTGGAGAGTTTGGAATGTTAGAGTATTTATTGTAAACGATCCTCAAAAAAAAAATCTCTAGTCTATGTTTTATGTATTTTAATCTTCCTCTCAAAAGTGTTATTTTTTAGTTTAATAAAAATGCTAGCAAATAGGAATCTAAATAAATTTGAAATAGCACATAATCCCCCTAGATAGTGAAAAAAAAAAAAAAAGAAAGAATGATAACTTGAATGTGAAGTCCTTTTTTCCCATGCAAATCAATGTATTTTAATGGCTGGGGTGGGAGCTGGCTACTGTTAGAAGCAGACCCACAAGCCTTTTGTCTGGGCCCATCCTCTCATTCTGTGTTTATAGGCAGCCTTTTCTAGGCAACATAACTGAAAATTATTGAGAAACAAGCAAATTAGTCTCCTGATTGCTGCTAACAGATAATAATAAAATCAGTAAAGTTCCACTTCTTCTAAGATAAGGCAGATTATCATGCCCTGAATGCTCCTAGACTTAGCACCAGGCTGGTGACAGCACTGTCACGTGCACAGCCGGTAGTTCCAATGCTCTATTTATCTAACCCCCCATTATTCCCTATGGAGATGATATCCATGAGTAACTGGAGCAAATGTATCATTAGTGCTACTCAAGCAGCCAAGCAGGATTCCTGCCTTTTGAAATCCATCTCCTGTGATTATGCCTTGGACCAAAAGACAAGACGGAGCCTGCACGGAACACTTGCAGGGTGATTCACTGGAGGGCACAGGTAGGAGAATTACTCTTTAACACCCAACTTGCACTCAGTGGTAGGGCTTTTTGTTTGTTTGAGGATTTTTTTTATGTTTGATTGTGATCTGATCTCCAAAAAGCAGATCTGAAAATATGTGCCAACATTTAAACTACAAAAGTAGCTTCAAGTTCTTCACTTCCTTCTGTTGAGTTTTAAAGCCTAATATCATTTTCTAGCAGCATTTCAAGAAGGTAAAATAGTTATTTGGCCATTCTTTCTTTTATGCCACTTCAAAGCTTTAATGAAGGCCAGCTTGTTTAAACCCAATACTGTACAAACATGAATAAATGGTTCATTTTTTTAGTCAAGAGAAAGAGATAAAAAAATAAAGTTCCCATTATTTTACAGTTTCCAAGTAGGAGCTTAAGGAGAAATACAGGCACATAAATGAGAATTAGTGTGTATGTGTATATATATATTTTGTAATCTTGGCTGCTTTCTGGTGGGATATGGTATAAATTAGGAAACAGTTTGTGAGAGGAATTTTCTTTTGTCATTTCCTACTCCATCATTTTCCTTTTTGTGCCTCCCCTCTCATAAATAACTAATCCAATTTACGATCAAAGGGTCAGGTTTGTTCCCGATATTTCACCATTCCAAAAGTATGCTTTGTGAAGCAAGATTAAGCTCTGGATAGTACATCTTCTGGCAGGTGGAATTGAAAGCATCCAGGGTCACTAAGGCTGTGTGACTTGTTTAAAACCTAAAATGTCTCCTACATAACGTTATTCATGTACATGCAAATATTTAGATACTTAAGATCTTTGGCATGAAGAGGCTGGACCTAAACTGTAAGTTTTATTGACCTTGTGTATTTCTAAAGGGAAAAAAGGAAACAAAACCAGGTGATCTAAACTAAACTGGAAGTTTTGTTGAAATTAATCTACTTGTTTTTCTGAGACTCGGTAAAGTATACAGGTGCATCATTAGATCTGTGACACCCACAGCATCTTTATGCGATGAAAGCCCTATCAGCTGGTAGCAACGTTAAGAAAACTTGAGCATTTCCTTTCTATCAAATGATTCCTCAAAACCCACCTATTTTGGGGCTGTTTTATAGACATGCAGTGTTAAACATTAGAGTGTGGTTCTCTCCCTCTCCCACCAGTATGTCTCATTCTAGAAGTTTAGGCTTTGCTGTGGTGGTGGGCTCTGTAGGAGAGTGATACCACCTTCAATATCCACTCTGGTAGCAAGGTGTAAATAACCATTTCTACATCCTCTATTTCTTCATCCTGCTAATAATAGTTCATCCAGTTTTGTAAAAGCATGTATGTGTTTCAGTAATACTATTTTTTCATCTCTGACAAATATCTTAGCAGGGTGGGTTTGTGACCTTAAGTTTCAGATGTGACAAGGAAGTTCAGGTGTTTTGTTCTGTTCCCCACCCTCCTAAGGATGCCTCTGACAAACCTTCATTTTCATAGCATAATGACTCTTATTCACCTTGGTGAGTCACATCAGGGATGTGTTCTTTTCTCTCTCAATTACTTGTTGCTTATATCAGCCTACTCCTCCAGCTTTTGTTTAACTTGAGGCGACCAGGTGTTTGCCTGTTTTCCTTGGGTTTCAGAATTCCAAACATAAAATTCTCTTCCAGGATCCTCTTGCCAGTGCTGGCAGTTTAACCAATCCATGTGATTAGTGCATGAGAACCTAAAAGACTGTATTGGGCAGACTAACCAGTGGCATAAACCACCTTGTCCAAGCTGCAAGTGTCAAAGCTAAATAATGACTGTGGATCATGGGAAGTGCGTTTTCAAGCTTTGTCTGTCTAGGAGACTGACAGTGACTTGGAGCCCGAGAGTTTGGGTAAGCCTATGAGAAAGACTGTCAAAACACAGTGTACTTCATGTTCCCTGTCACCAGAGTGCAGTGACAAGTTAATGGAGGGAACTGGGTCATCAGCTTTTGAAAAGGAGGGGATTTGCTTGGAGAAGAGAAGTGTGGGAATCTGTGGAGGTGGCTACCATTGTGAAAGTCCACTTCTGATAAGATCTTCAATCTCAGTGCCTATCCAGTCTCAGGTCACAGTAACTCCTGCAGTACTGTATTGCATACAGCTGTTCAGCAGGGAGGAATAGCTTTCAAATTATTTCATTTTGTCTCTTAAAAGTGCAGGTACCTTTCTCCTTTTTCTCTGTCTTACATCTTTCCCAGTAGGTTGGTGTACTTTATTTAGTTGGATCCTTATTTGTTGGGTCAAACCAAGCTGTAGTCAGCATTGAAATCAGAACAGGTAGAGGATGGGGGGAAATTCTAATGTCTGTGTTTAGGGCAAGTGTAGAAGGTATCTGTTTGTACAGTGTGTTAAGAAAAATGTGTTTAATGTATCACTTTTCATTCTTCAGATCAGGATGCTGGTCTTGAATCTAGCACAGTACAAGACATTCTAAGGGCCATGAGAACCTGACTTGACCCCTCTAAGGTTGTATTTAAGGAAGAGCAGTGTAATTACTGCCTTTCTTGTGTAGCTTGAGATGCTGATGTTGAGTTGTTTCAGCTTGTGCCAGTTCCTTTGGATCAAATTTGCATCTGGTCTGGTAGTGCTGTTCATGCTTGTAGTGGGGGTTGCTGTGACCAGCAGGGAATGCCAGCGGACAAACCTCATCCCAGCAGAGCACGTCTGACCCCTTGTTTCCTCCAGTGGACAGAAGTGATATAACTGATGCCACTTGTAGTGTCCAAGGACTGAGCTTTACTGGAAATATCTTCTGATACGACTAAATAAATGCGTAATTTATTCAATAAAACCCCATTTGCTTTAAACCTGGCAAAATGCAACCTGATGTGCTTTATCACCTCTACTCAGTGTATACAGCTGTCCTGAACCTCCCATTGTCAGTACTGCTGTGTACTCTATTGCCCCTGTAACACCTCACCTGCCACCTGCAATATGGCCACGACAATTAACGTAATTCACAACCAGGGCTCATTTTGCAAATATATATCAGTCAGGTTTTTGTTTGGTAAGCTGATTCCAATTTTTATTCCAGGATTTGTAGGCAATAGCAATGTACACTACCATCTTCATTCACTCATAGCATTAGTAAATAATAAGTAGGGATCGGTCACTTGCAGAATGTCTCATTCTTCACCATCACAAAATCAATAAAAATAGGTCCAAAACTTGCTATTCCTTTGTGGGTCATCTAATAGATGCTTTAACAGAACACTCTGTATTGAGTCAGGCTTTTCTTGTTTGTAAAAATAGAAAACATATGATGCAACCCCAAAAAGCCATTTAACTCTACTCCAGTAGCATCAGATTTACCCTGGGAAAAGTCAGGGACAATTCTGTCATGCTTTAAAATGCCTGCCTTGCAAAGCACACTCTGCTTGTTCCTTGTGAATTCACAAACCTCCTTCTAAGCCCAGCTGTGACTGTAGTGTGGTTGGGTTCAAGCTTCCATTTCAGACTTCATCTACTTTCTGTGTGCTGACATCCCTCAAGTGACCAAATAACACCTGCAGGGAACACTGGGGCAGCTGGTCATGCTGGAACTCTTTGTTGTCAATGAGTGCTGTAACCAGTTTAAAGACAAACTGGGCCCAGTTGGCAGAAAATACAGAACTAGCCATAGAAATACACTCTGAGACCTTCTGGGCTTACAGGTTGAGACATGGATTCTCACCCCCATTTCCAGTGAGCAGCTCAGTGTTGAAACACTGTGTGGGTTTGTATTTCATGGAGCTTGGCTACTAAATAGTGGCTGTGTGTAGAGCCAGCACTTATCCGTATGTATCTTGGGATCTACAAATTCAAAAACTAGCCATCCCCAGAGAGCTTCATGCACTGAGTTCACATCTACTGGAGCTTCTGCACAGCCAAATTTTCTGTGTCACGCTGCCTGACTTCTCAGAGCACAGACACAACCCAGCTCCATGTCCACCCAGGGTGATACAAGGAGTGCAGAGACACTCTGCAAGCTCTGCCAGAGCTGGCTCAGGTCTAGCAGAACCCAGGCAGGCTCTGTGCAAAATCAGCACTGCTATTCTTTACGGGCCATGTAAAGGTTTGTCCAGAAGCCACATGGTCCTTGCTTCTTGTCTCCTGGCTGGTGGATATTTACCTGCATGTGTGATAGATATTTTCCACATTCTATTTCCAAGTGATTGTCATTCTTAGTTTAGATATTTAATGAGAAAAAATAATGAAAACAGTACTTCACTGTAACCAGCTGAGTTAGTGCTGCTGCTGAAACTTCTCCTGCCATTTATACTGGATTTTTTTAATGAGCTCTTCTCCATGATGAAGGTAAGATCATCTTCCTGACTCATCACTCTTGTTGAGACACTCCAGACAAGCTCCTGCGTTTCTCCATTCATCTCCCTTTGTCCATCATGGTGAACACAGCTTTCTTGTTCCATCAGCTGTAACTCACTTTGCCTATGTTATTGTGACATCAGCCTGTGTGGTGCAAGTGAGGTAAGATATTCACTTGCCTAATTTTTTTCTTCTGTTCCCTGATTACAGCCTTACCCACAGGGGAAATGCTCTGTCAAAATCCACAGGCCACTCTCTTTTCTTCCCCACAGATCACCCTGTAAGAGTTCCTTCTGCCTTGGTACCTGCAATGCACAGCCAGGCAACCAAAGACTAGAGAGCTGGCAAGTTGAGATGATTCCTTACTGCTCAAAGCTATTTGTTACCTCAATCTCTTAACACCACTCTTGTTTGTTGCCCTTTGTACTTTGTCATCCTCCACTGTGAGCTGGGCAGGAAGGATACTGCCTTGGTTGGATATTTGGAGCACCTTATTTGTTTGGAGACTTCAGGATTAACACTAGATAATGAATATGCAATAAAGAAGGCTCTATAGTGCTGCCTTATCATTTATGTTTGTTGTTGAGAGGAAGGAAGGAGGAGAGTTACCATCAGTTATGGAAAGTGGAGTAACTTCCAAAGCAGGAAAATACAGAGAACACTTTTGTTTGTCTATCCATGTAAAATCCTAGTTAGGGATTTTGTACACGTATATAGGCACTCAATTAAAAATGGAAGAATCCTGTTTTTGTTTTCACATCCAGAGAAAACTCAAGAATGCCTAAGATGTTTGTCCCACACTTCCTACAAAACAGAGGTATTTTTGTCCTCATTCCAAGGGAGAGAAAAAGGCCAAAAATTAATCTTCAGCATAAACCGTCAAAAGTTATGGAAAAAGGAAGCTTTTTCCCACAGCACCTGCTTTTCTGCCTTAACAGCAGCAGTATTTATTAGCATTAGTCACAGCTGGTTTGCACCCTCGCTCTCTCTTGCATTATCCCACATGCACAGGATACAAATGGAAAACCTTCCACAGAACTTAATGTCATATAGCTTAAAGACACACTTCTATCCTGTTTTTTTGTATGTTTTGTGCCTCAATAACTTTCACAGTTTAATGAGATTTAATATTCCCTGTGCTTTTTTCTGCAGGCACCCTAGACAAACATGTAGAACTAGAGAAACTTGTGGCTACGTTCCTTGGTGTGGAAGATGCCATGGTGTTTGGTATGGGCTTTGCAACTAACTCGATGAATATTCCAGCCCTCGTTGGAAAGGTGAGGACTTCCTAAAGGAATAATCATTTTTTAATTGTTTTAACTACTGTTTCAGTATTCTGGGCACTCAGTGAGTGGAAAGGCTTGATGGAGGAGCAAAGCTTGGTATCTGGAATGTGTGAGTCATAAGGCTGATGACCTTGTGACCTTAGATATGGTACTCCATCATTTTTGCTAATGCTGAGTGTTGCTATCATACATAACATCTATTTCAGGATCAGTGATACGGCTGTTTAACTCCTCATAATGAAGTTGCTTCTCCCTAAAAAGTAAGCAAACGTTGCATCCCATGTCCAGGTCTTGTGGGATGAAGTATTTGGGCCGCTTGCAGAGATACTGCCCAGCTGCCAGTGGTGAAAGATGACCATTAGGGTGGCTTTTACAACACTTTCAGAAAATAAAAAGCACAGTGCTCTAGCATTCCTGATGGCCAGAGCTCCAGCCAGCCCTGCAAAGAGAGCTGGCAGCAAATGCAAGTCTAAAGTTGTGATCACATTACAGAAGTGGGGTTCTTATTTGGTGCTGAAGGGACTGCATCTCTAATTTGGGGTACCTAACACAAAGGTATGAATATCCATCATCCTGTCAGTCCCAACTCCAGACATCACAAGCAGATGCCCTGTGCTGGGAAAGCTGGGAGCTCCTCTGCAGTTCATCCAAGGGTGAAGTGTGTCATGCAAGAACAACACATTATTTCCATTTTGGTGGAGATGGAATGGATTCCCTTTGTGGTGTATGATCAAAACTTCTTCTGAAACACCAGCACAGAGGTGAAGACACTTCTTCACTCACTGCTGAAGATGAATACAGCTTATCCAAGAGATTTCTAAAATACATGTATACAAGTGTTGGGCAGGGAAAGCTGCTTCAGCTGCCCAGAACATGAACTTCAGTCGGCAGTGGTGCTGGAGAAGTTGTCCAGCACTTTCAAAGGGAACAGATACAGAGAATTAATGAAGGTAAATTTATGGAATTGCAAAGGTATATTAATGAAATTGCAGACTTACATAATAGCATAGGATACTGGTCCCTTGCTTAGCTGTATAATAATCCCTCACTTACCTGGCCTCATGTGGAGACCCAAGCCTCTGTCAGAACATGGGGATATCTAGATACAAGTGGAACAAATAAAGATACTACTGTGTGTATTATATATATATATATTTAACAATTTAGTGTATATTTTTATACATTATTATCATATATTATATATTACAGATACTGTGTAACTGCCCTGTTTGGGAGATTTTTTCCCATGTTTTCCTCAGTAATTAAGCCCAGCAGCTACATTTTCTTGTCAAGATGCATATACACTTACTATTAGTGATGCATACCAGTTTCTAGGCAGACTGTGAGTATCTCTCAACCTAGGCCTAATCCATTATTCTAAAATAAGTGTTTACTTACTGCTGTGTTGCCCTTTGGGTAATGAAACCACAGCACAAGATGTTTAATAGAAAGCAGAGCTAAATTAGGGTTCAGGCCTGAATTTCAACTGTGAATCCTGGCTCCTGGTAATATAATATACAAAGTTATTTCTCCTGCATTTTTGTTTTAGTTTCTAAAAAGAAAATGAGTTTTCAACTGAGTTAATTATTAAAAAGTATACTCCAGGTCAACTTTATATGCATTTACCAGAGAAAGACTCTGCCTAGTGCCTCAGCTTCACTCACATCTTAATGGAGGTGGGAATTACAATCTCTCCTGATCTCATTTCTGCAGTCCAAAGTGCTGATGTCAGTCCAGACTTTTTTGGTTACTACTCCTTCTTACACTACTGTCATACTTTATATATGGGGTGGTGGCTGCATTTTCCTTACAGCTCAAAAAAGGCTGTAGACAGGTGATAGAGGGGGCAACATCACTTCATTTTACTACAGAGCAGTCAACCTTTAATAGGGTTATTTGCTACTTTCTGGTTACAGTAAATATTTGATCCCATGAACCACCTGAGAATGTGCCTGAGAATCTGATCCCACAGCCTGTGCCTGCCTTTGCAGTGCCCCCTGGCACCTTCAGAAAAACGGCAGAAAGTCCAGCTCACGTTTAATACTTACAGCTTAATTGGTGCAGTTTTCTGTCACAGACGTGTGTTTGTGCAGACACACGCGTGTCAACAGGCTCCCAGTTCATGCAGATACTTACTGTGCTCCTTCTCCACAGGGCTGCCTCATTTTAAGTGATGAGTTGAACCACACTTCTCTTGTTCTTGGTGCGAGGCTTTCAGGTGCCACTATTAGAATCTTCAAGCATAATAGTGAGTATTGAAGTTGGAAAAAATTAGAGACAGAGTTGATCACACCTCAAAGGCAAGAATGCTTTCTTTCAACGCTTACTTTGCTGTCATTTCCCAGATAGCACTTTTGCCCAGGCAGAAGGAGTGACTGTTTAAAATGTTATGAATTAATTCTGATGAGAAAAATTAATAGTGTAATACTATAATTACTATTGTGTATGTTTTGTGTCATCAGGTTGGACCTTAATTTCAAAATTCAGAGTTTTAATCTCATTGCTTATTGATATGCTGAATTACTGTGTACTGTCATAAAGGTTTTATTGGTATTGTCATTATAGCCTAAGCAGTAAAAACATGCTTACAAAAACATGTCTCTGTTTCCAGCAGGTTCAGTGCAACCAGAGTTACATTAACGTGGCACTACTTTGAAGCAGTTGCTCTGAATTCCCAGGAATCTAAGACCAAAGATGCAGATGGTTGTATCGAGACCATCATCCCAAATATTCTTTGAAGTAGAATTTTAGTATAGAAATCATGCATTAACTTTGCAATCCTATAGTTATCTTCTAAAATACTGCTGCTTTTTAGCTTTTATTTAGCTAATGCTGCTGTGCCTACTGTCAGAGACACTGGGACTGTCATTCATGACAAGAGCTTGTTCTTTTCCATTGTTCCCCATTGCAATTCCCCTTTCCATTCCCATTGCTGCCACCAGGCAGTGATTGCAGCAGAGGTTTAGAAGCTAGAGAAGTGGTGAGGAATAAGAAGAGAGATCTGATTACCTTTATTAATAGCTAATACAGTCCCTTCTCTTTATTAAGTGTTGTGTTCAGCCTCAAGGGGAGCAAAAATTAATTATGCATATGCTGTAGAGGGCCTAAGGATGAGCTGGAATGAAAAGCACACTATAATTATAATGTAAGGTGTTGTTATAATTAATATCTATTCATAATTTGGGCAAGAAACAATTTCTGAAGATCAAGAACTAAAGATCATCTGAACACAAATATTTTTACAGAAGTAATTATTCACAGATCAACTTGTAGCATATCCCAGCTTGCTTCACTTCCACAAATCTAGATACACTAAGCATGGTTGCTGTACCAGTTTCATGGGGCTTTTTCCCTCAACTTTTCTTTAGTTATTCAAAGTGTTATTCCATTCAGAATCAGGTTTCCATCACATCTTGCAGGATGACCTCTCACTGCCCAAATCCAGATGTTCTCAGCCTCTCCACCCACCCATGCTGCATGCAAGCCCAGCTGGCTTGTGCCACTTCCCACAGCATTTCAAGGAACATTCCAGTCTGAGGAGTGTATTACTCTCACCTGTGAAGACATCCCTTGGAGCTGCCATCCTTGCTTTAGGGAATTTGGTCTCTAACCATCCCTCTGTATTTCATTCCCCTCCCCAGAACCTGATACCTACCCAGCCTCTGCTTGTGCTTATGATAAATGAAAGCTGATGCTCTTTTGAATAACATGTGAACCTAAAAATAACAGTGAGCTATCCAGCCAGGACTAATCCAGCACTGGAAAACGTAGACAGTTCCTTCAAGGGTCTCAGCAAACCTCCATGGAAGCCCACCCGGTTTGCTTTGGACAAACTCATTGGTTTCTAGATTAGAGATGTTATTTGCCAAAGACAGCCTTGTATGCCATTGCTGAGACATCACTTTAACTTATTTTCAAGATGAAACTGCAGAAACTTTTGCAAGTGCTGTTTGGAATTCGAGTTTTGTCTTCACAGTATTCTAGGCCTTCAGCTTGAACCTAAGTTGCATTTAGAGAGCACTTCACATGAAGAAGCTTCACAAGCTCATGCTCTCAACCCACTGTGTCTGTTTGTTAGTTCCATGGTTAGAAGGTTCTTTCTTTTAATATTTCCTTAATCATACCCATGAGTTACACATCACCAACAGCTTCTAAAATCACATGAGCAGAGACATGCATACGTGCCTTCCTTTTGCTTTGGGGGAAATAGGATGTGTAGTGGGGAAGGCAGCAGTGGAAAGTGTAATCCAACAGGACTGCCTTTGTAGGATGTACAGAGTGAAGCAGACAGCCTTGGATCTGTCAGGGAGTATCGTAATACAAGTCAGTACAGCAAATTAATTAAGGATATGCATAACAAAAACTTCCAGCTTGGGCTGGGAGGGTTCTTTTCAGTTAGACAGATACTTGTTTTGTTAGATCAGAGCTTTGTTGCTTATGGTCCCAAATTATCTTGCTAATGTGTGGATACATAGCATATACACAGGCATGCCCAAATTGTCAGAGTATGTTGGTGGTGTCATTGTCATGCTCGTGAACAGGGAATGGAGCCATTGTCCATGTCACACCCCTCGATGTGAAAGCAAAGTTCCTTGTGCTGTGAATAGAAAACTTTGCACCTTGAATTACCCCTTTTCCATCTCTAATAAGCATTCATTTCAGCATCAGGAAGTAACATGCTTTGTGTTACTTTTGAAAACCCTCCCCTGTGTTCTAGTTGAAAGAGGCAATACCCTCTACCTCTTCCTTCCAAGGACAGGGGATTGATGTATGTCATTTCATGTGCAAAACTTAATGACCCTTTAAAGATTCTGGCCCTGGGCATCCACTGGAGGATGTTACTCTGTCAAAGGCATGGTGAGGGCCCTTTGATGAGCAGTTGGAACAATTCTCCAGCAAGGTGCAGAAAGACACACACCCTTTCTCCCTCCCTCCCTCCCTCCCTCTGTTTGACCCAATATTACCCTACACTATAGACAAAGGAAGAGACGCCAGTCAGTACCACCACTAGCCCCTGAGACATGCTTTCTGTGCAGGAGCATCCAAACAAATTCAAATCTGGCAGCAGATTTGGAAGGTGCCTTTTTGCTTTGTGAATGCCACTTGGGAAATCAGCCTTTATTCCATGCTCCTTGTTGCTTACACCGGGCTCTTGAAATGCTGTGTAATACCCTTGATAAAACTGCCTGGAACATATTTACTTTGGCTCCGACTTCCTTGGTTGCGTAGGCGTAGAAGAGACACTGGGAGAAGGGTGAGGTGTGAATGTTTGTTGCAGTTATTATACATGGTTATCAACATGAGGAGGAATAATTATGTTACAATTTAGTGATGCAATGATATATTTTCTGAACTAGCTGCTTCTTGAATATTACAAAAAAAAACCTGCAGAGGTGTGTGTTAGAGTAACCTCCCTTTCTAACAAGCTTGCAGGTCTTTCTCATTTCCCCTCTGTTTTGGAAAAACTAATTTTCAGAGAAATATTATAGAAAACTTTGTTCTATGATAGAAATATTTCACAGAAAAGAGATTAAAATCTACCATTTTAAATTTGTTACTGAAGCACCTTCATCTTTCAGAGGCTGTGCTATAGCTAATTCTGTAAAACCATGTTATTTTATTTCAAAGCACATAATCTGTAATACTGGATTAATTCTTCATCTTTCATAAGTAAACTTTTATTTTAATAAATTATTATTTCAGTAGTAATACTAGAAATTACCTCTACCAATATACAAGAAATAATCTCTACCTATCACCTTAATTATATATAATGTAATTCTTATGCTTACAAAAGTTAATGAAATTCTATTTCATCTAGTGGGTAGTTGTCTTAGACATTATACTTTTTCATTAAAAAATCTGAATAGTTTTTCTGTTCTAGAAAAACAGACAAAATTTTTAGACCTCTATGCTTGTCCTAAGTAAAATAAAATAAATACATCTGGATGCCTCTCCATCTTGACAAAAACATTTCACAGGTGTATGAGAAGCTTTTCAAGCCTTAAGGTGAATAATAGAACAAAAGTGTGCTGTGGACCTTTAAGTCTGTTTGTATTTGGACACAGGAATGTGCCCTGCATCCCGCCTGCTAGTGAACAATCCCTTCCTTGTAAACAGACAGGAATTTACAGGTCTGGTCTGAAAGAAATGCACAGGCACACACCTACAGATCATCTGTGCGAGCAACATTTAAGAGAATATTCCATTTTAGCCCATAACTGAAAACTACTGAACAGGGCATTCCCTTCCTCTGGGCTCTCATTAGCACTGTCTCTGGTTTTCACCCTGCCAAGGTTATTGCCAGTATGGCACAGGGGGTTTGGCCTTTTAGGGTCTTTTTCTGTTGCAGGGATTTGTGAGTTTTTGTGGATACAAAACCTCAGCTCCCTGGGGCCCCTGCTCCAAGGCATCGGTCTAGGGGATTTAAACTTACTTCATTTTATTTTAGGATCTCAGTGTCCTAAATGGATGTAGTACTGTTTTAGTGGACTACAATCACTGTGGCCTGCCCATAAAACATCTGCCTTTTGTCTCTGCCTGCTGTGGTATCAATTCAAGCTACCATTTGCCAGGTAGTGATTTCTTTAGGAAGCTAGGAAAGAGTTGTATTCCTACCATCCAGGAATGCAGCCAGCAGCATGGTCCAACAATTAGTATGCCATGGGAGAAGGTGGGAGGCTAAAACATCTCCACACCTCTGTGGCAGTAGCAGCCTGGCCTTGGTTAGTTTTTGTGCCAGAAGGTGTGTCTGATGTTATCCTGACCAGCCCTGGGCTCCAGGGAGTCTCTCCCACCTTCCCCAAGTGACAGGCATGGGGGTCCTTCAGCTGTATGGGGGCTAAACTTGGATGTTTTTATTTCCTGGCTCAGGGAGAGATCAACTTACCACCTACTTTATTTTAATTTCTATATCAATCTTTTAAGAATACCATGTATTTAAAAGCCCTTCTTCAGACCTCTGACCTTTGTCTTGGTTAAGTATTAGCCAAAATCCCTTGACCCTTCCAATAAAACCTGAAAAGCAAAACCAAATATTTAACCATTAATCAAGGAGTTCCTGTTGCAGCAGTTCTGAGTCTTATACTGGTGTCAGGTATTCCTTCAGTGGCCAGGTGAGGTGTTATGGACTAACTGCATCCAAGTGAGTTCTGTTCTTATCACCCTGTATAAGAAGGCACCATACAAGGCTTAGGAATTGTTTGTTCTTCCCAATTCCACTCTATTTCCCCCGTTTAGCATCAAGCAGCTCAACTGCAGTCCCGTGTTCACGTTTAGATTTGGAATTGCATGAACAGTCTGTGGGAATGTTGTGACTGGGCTTGGAAATCAGGCCATGTGGGGAAAAAAGTTTCCAGTTCTTTTCATTGCAAGGGAATTTCACCGAGCAAGCAGAACAAGTGATCCTTACAAGGAGGGCAGGCACCCTGGTTAGGTGAAAATCCAGCCTCTAACCTGGTGATTGAATCCACATCTGAAATGGGAATTAGGGTAGTACATCCCTAGCTCCTCCTTACACACCTTTTCAGTGTTGTGAAAGTACTAAAGGGGTTTTTTGGGTTCTTCCAGATCAGGTGGTTGATGACAGAAGCATGTCATGCAACTGTGAGCTGTTCAGGTTTCCATACAAAATACAGTTTCCTGCTTTGGGAAACATTTGTGAATTTATGTTAATCCAATTCTGGCATTTCTCAGTTTGCTCAAATTATTGCTTTGGGGTTCAGATACGAGTCTATGAGGACACCTTAAAGAGAAAACACAGGCACCTGGAGGAGTTGTAGTTAATACTGAAGGAACTTTTAGATGGCAGAAGGCCCTAAGTTTTCAGTGCAAATATATTCTCTACCTAAAAAGAAAGAAAGAAGGGAGGGGGAGGGAAGTGGAAAACTCTAAGCAAGCAAGCAAGCAAATAGAATGGGAAGAAATAAATGAGCTAAATAAAGATGTAAAAATTAGCAAAAAAATCTCTTTGGTCGCAAAACCCAAAGAGTTTGCAGTGGCTTAGTCCTGGGCAGTTCCTTAATTTTTAATTTTTTTTCCAAAGGTGTAAGTGGCTGTTGAATTTCAGAAGGGAGCACAGCTCACAGCTATGATAGAGAAGGATGAAAGGCACATTACCCACTAAGGTTTTGTCCTCCTTGGAGCCTCTGGCCACTATCAGAGACAAGATTATTGCAGCAGATAGGTGGACTGCAGCCCAATCCAGTTTGGCGTGTATTTCCCTGTGACACATCCAGACGCTGCCACAGCGAGGAGACTGGAATATCCTGCTCCTACCACGCTGTGTCTGCATTTGCCTTCTCTGATTTGAGAAAGCCTTGAGTGTTAACAGGGAGCCTTCCTGCGTGCCCTTTGCTTTCACAGAGATCTGTATTTATTGAGGAGCAGGAAGGGGAATCTCAGGAGGGGAATTGCTGTGGCTGCAGTAACCCCTGCTCCCACCACCCCGGTCCAAATGAAGATATTCCTGCGTAGCCACAGGGTGTGCAGGAACTTGCACGAGAGTGCAGAAGGGGAGAAACTGAAAATCAGGGTTACAAACACAAAGTGAAAGAAAGAATGTTAGGAGAGCAGTAGCAGCCTGTTTATTTAATTAAACGGGATTTCAGCTGACATAATGCAGGAGATTTCCAGCCCACGCAGAGGAACAGTGATGACATCCCCAGCATTGCAGTGCAAGGATGAGGGGTGGAGACACCGTGTCTCCCTGAGCGTGCCTGGGAGAGGGCAGAGGCCCCTGCAGCAGCCTGGTGTCCCACCTGCACTGGAGGCAGCATGACACACTGCTGCCTGCCCAGGTCCAGACTCGCTTCAGCCCACTGGCACTTTGTGTGCTTGGTATTTCTGTTGAAGTAACTCTGAAAGATCCCGAACAGGGATTATGCAAGTCCACTGATCCACTGGCAGATCCACTGTCCCTGCTTAGGAAACTTTATCCTCCATATCAAGACAACTTGCCGCAGGTGAAAGGTGGAAAGTGAGGCACAGATAGATTTGGTCGTGCTTTGATTAATCAATAAGTGGAATTCTTACCACCCCCTCTTGTGCTGATGAGTGGTTGTCCACCATTGCCACTGAAAACCCTGGGCTGGTGATGGTCTAAGGAGGAAGGACAGTTATTTTCCCTATAAATGGTTATTCAAGATGGACTCGTGCAACTCATCATCTCAATGTCCCAGTGTTTCTCAGTCTAACTGTATTTAATGGGCAAATAATTTGATATCTGAAAGTCACCTGGGGTTGCACTGTTGCTTTTCCTGCCATTCAGTATATTCCACTTTCTGGAAAGCCTAAGCAAAACCCCATGGAATACTCTGTCTTCACTTTGTAAAACAGAAGCAGCCTTTTGTGGGGGATATTAAAGGTTCCAGATTTTCTCCTCCTCCCTATTTTCCCTTTCCAAATGAGGCACTACAAGTTCGGAGTTAAAAGATCAGTAAGACTCATTTGCACCTAAATAAGTCACGTGTTGACTCTTACAGGCCTCAGAAAGGGTGACCCATACGTGTTCTTCAGAATGAGACATTGAAAAGAAAGTGAGATTGCCCGGATCCTGCAAACAGACATGCTCTTAGCCTGTACTCCAGCAGGACTATGTTACGTGTGAAGCCAGGCAAGCTCATCCCTCAGAGATGTTCTCCCCGTCTGTGCCCTCATGTACCACAGTAGTTTGGACAGAGGATCTATTCACATCCTTGTATTTTTTTAAACAGAGTTATAAGCATTTCACTTCTATCTCCTCTTTCCTCTTTTTTTTCTTTTCCATGTGAATGTATGTTAAAACAACTGAATCTGCAACAAGCCATGCTTTCAGCTCAGAGGCAAAATGACTTTCCTGCAGTCTAGAACCAATCTGGACTGACACAGAGACAGAACACTGAATTGAAAGACCCTGCGTGATTCAGATGAGGGTTTGAAAAGTCCCAAAAGGATTTAGATGACAGTGACATCAATAGAGAATAATTCAGTGGAGAAAAGGGCATGTCCAGATTTTACTGCGAGTGAGCTTTCAGTCACCCTTTAATGCTTAGAACTTAAAAAGATTTCTAAATATTATTTGCTCAAAAGACAACGTGAGCAGCTGCAAATGCTGAGCAGAGTTACAACTTCCCCTTGTAAAACACCGAGGAACTTATTTCCTTGATTGCCATCTAGTGGGAACTGTGCTGTGTGCATTGCATCATTGCTGACAGCACTTCCATCCCGGAGCTCACTGAGCTGTGCCGGTGATTGCACCACTGAAATCAGGGGCAGCTGATGTTTTGTGCTTTGGAAAGCACACCAAGGACTTGCTAGACCAGGAGATAAGGCTGTCAGATGCAGAGTGGCAGAGGTGTTGATGAGACCTTTATCTTCCACCGACATCAATGCATGTTACTAGCAAGAGGTTAGGCATTGGGATGGAAGGGTTCAGGTCGTAACCTGGCCATGTCTCAGGTCACAGGTTGTTCATGATGGACAGCTGGTGTGCAAATGGCCCCATCCACTCAGGCAGAAACCAAACTGTAGATGCAGATTGATATTTCTAAGCTGTATTTGCCTCGCTTTGGACAATTGCATTCTACAGATTCATTTGTACTATTTTCAAAGGTTATAATAACTCTGTTAAGATGTGTTACTGAAACAAACGAGGTTATATCATGATAAAACGCCATTCCTTTCCTCAACCCACAGTTTGAGCTGATCTGTAGTGTTCCTCAGGGTATTACAAGACTCTGTAAAATGTTCTTTGAAAACATTTTGAAATGTCAATCCAGATTCCTGAAAAGTACCGGAATAATTCATTTTGGAGAGTGTTCATTCATGTGGAGACACAAGAATGCTGGTTAGACTGCCGCTCTGCAGAGTCACTTTTGGTCTGACCCTTATTCCTGTGATGTTCTTTCATGCTTCTTCCATGTTTTTCAGAACTTCAATGGCTTTCCTTCAAGAATTTTATTAGATTACCCACACAGCCCTTGAGAAAGCAGCTGAGTGTCTAACATTGTTTCAGTCTCCTTAAAGTCCCACCCGGGCAAGCATGTTGGCACCAAATTAGTGTATCCACGCCGCGTGCTTCCATCCACTTGCCTCTCCCTCTCTCATCAACAACATTTTACTCACTTTCCTTCTTGAGAAGGACTTCTCTTCCTGCTACCCTGATGTTCTCCCTGCAGGCTTGTCCAAACCTTTGCTGAAGCAATGCATGTTAGTCATGAGCAACCAAAAACTCACTGTTCAGAAGCCCTGAGACACTATGAGTATCAGGAACCCCTACAGAGAGGTCCCAGTACTTAAGCAAAGTGATTCCCTTTTGTCTTTAAATAAAAATGTATGCCAAGAATTTCTAGAAGTTTCCCAGATAAGGTGCATAAACTCGAAGCTTTTTGTAACTCTCCATTTCACTAGGCTGCATTTAATTAAACCAATTGTTGGGTCTTGCCTATTAATAAAGGAAGTTTATCTTTAGGACATATTCTCTTTTTAATGTTGTCTTTTTCTGTATAGGACAAATAGCATCCAGGAGAAAACCGAAAGTTCTTTAGAAAAATCTTTGCTAATGCTTTTCCTTCGTCCTTTTTCTTATTTTCAAATGAAGATATGCAGAGCCTCGAGAAATTGCTGAGGGATGCGATAATATATGGCCAGCCTCGCACCCACAGAGCATGGAGAAAAATTATCATCCTCGTGGAGGGCATTTACAGGTATGTTTGTGTTTTAGAAAGATGAATATTCTGTCCTTTCCAAGGACAGGATGATAGATTGAGTAAAGGGAACACTGACTGTAGGTATCTGGGGGAAATCTTAATGAGAGTGGAAGTTACCATCACGTTCCGTGATCTCATAAGTATGTTGATTTCCATTATGTCGGGCTGAACCCTGGATCTTGTAGCTCCAATTATATCCTGTTCATTGTTCTGAGTGTCAATTTAGCAAATCACAGTGGAGTGGGAGATGTACTGTGAGAGCAAGACAGATCAGCTGGTGTTTGTTGTCACAGATGTGATAAAATTCATAGAGCTCTAGTAGGTGAGGAGTTCTGCTGAGTTTTCTAGAGTTGTTTGTTGTGCGTGGGCAGATCAAAAGACAGCTACACAGAACTAATTAAGCTCTGCATGCCCAGTTCTCACCCAGCTGTTGGAATCTGAAATCTCAAACTAAGCTTAGGCTAAGTGATATCAGCACCTTTCTAGTAATTAGTGCTAGATCTAATAGAATCACACTGTAACAGAAAAACAATTAAAATATTGGCTTTTAAAGAATTACATAATGGTATTCCATGTAGCCCTGGAATTCAAATGAGAGTAGTACCTTTGAGAATCCATCAGATAATATCAGGATCAATAATAACCATGCAATTATAGAGCATCCTAGTCAGGTAGCTCTGGCTCGCTCATGTGGTGCAGTTTACACCCAGCCAGAGAGACAAAGTCGCTAGAGTTGAGCAGCAAAGCAGTGGCACCAGCCAGACTCACAATCCTGGGCTGTTTTCTGCAACCACTCCCGTCAGGAGAAGGTTACTGGGAAGGCAGCCGTGGGGCTTGTGGGTGGCATGGACAGGGAGCCACTGGTGGGTGAGGATCTGGAGAAGGGAGAGGTGGAGATCATGAAGAGGAGGGAAGAAGCAGGGATTTGGACAGCAAGAAGGTTATCAGGGATCTAGGCAAGACCACTGTGGTGATGACAAGAGGGGAGGAGCAGGAGGAGAGTTTGGGGAGTAGCAACACCAGGCCCAGAGAGAAGGGAACCAGAAGCACTCATTCACAGGACATGACATAGTTTAAAGAAGCAGCATTAAACTTTCTGTGGAGGGATCATATCATGTGTTGCTGAAGTACAGCCAGTGTGGACGGGCAGTCACTTATGCCATTTCACTGTGAAATGCTGGCACAGTCGAGCCAATTAGCTTTTTCTGTTAAGAAATCTTTTACAATCTCATGTCATCACAACTTCATACTTGTCAGTGCTTTCTTTCTACCTAACATTTTCCATCTGCAAAGAGACCAAATCAGTCCTTATCTAAACACCTGTCACTCAGAGCTGAAACAGGTCAGCAGCAGATCAGCTGATCCAAAGCAGGCTGAATGTGTCCTTTCAAGCAGAATAAACAGAGCAAAACTGCAAATAAACATTGCTTGGCACTACTAAAAGAAAGCTGGGATTTAAGGACTTTGATCATGCAGAAATTAAGTGGACCACCAACATTTTACTGACAAATATCCCCATTGGTCACATGGATGGCAGGAAAACCTCCAGCTGCTGAGCTTTGTTCACTTTTAAATCCTTTTACCCTGAATATTGACCACTAGGGAGCAAGAAGGTAGACTGGTGACACAGAAGCACAGATCAGTCCAAGCAGTGGAACAAACCCACTGTCCGATATTTAACTATATTAGCTATAACTATATTTCCAGGTTTATGTTGGATGTAGACTTTTCCTCTCGTTTCTAGCAGTTCATTTTAAAAGGAAATTTCATTTTTCAGAGTTCAAAGAACCTTCTGTTGGAATGCAAAATAAAAACATGTTAGAGCTCAGAGTAACCTCACTGAAAAGGAAGCAAGAAGTTCCTTCAGCTCCGTAAATGTTAAGACCACTCATGCCCTGAATGTCTGTTCTTCTGGAAGGCATAAAGTAGCAGAAAACCAAAGCTCAGCTCTCTCTAATAGGCTCTCACTGGAAACCAGCCCTAGCAGTGGCTGAGCTGGTTGGTTTGTTAGTTGTTTTCATGGTCTAAGCAGATCAGAAATTGCAGAGTGTGATCTGGTCTGCTCTGACAGGAGGGCCGATGCCACCCCACCCCACCGTGCCCTGTCCCTGCCAGCACTGCCAGCCCCGGGCACTCCCAGCTGGGCTGTCCCTGCGGCGCTGCTGGGCACAACAGCCTCGCACAGCCCGTGTAGGCTGAGCCAGGCAGTAGCTAAGAACACTTCATATGCAGAAAATTAAAAAAAAAATAAGAATTAAAAAAAAAGCTGGAGAAAGACATATTAGAAATACTCTTACCCTTTTAGTGTGCATGTTCTTTCCTTTCTTGGCCCACACTCTTTGAAAGACTAAAATTTTCCAGCCCCATATTGGCTAATGCCAGTTTTCTGGAGGGTTTGCCAGACAATAAATCAACATTCATCAAGAGGGTTTAAGTCAAGGTAGAGTGTAGTTAATGTATTCTTTTTACAATAGTTAATACTGCTTTCCCCCCCCCCCCCCAATAAGGAATTTAAGTTATGCTTCAGGGACAGTTAATAGAGAATTTAAATAACTTGGTCAAAGCCATTCTCCAAGTTAAAATATCTTGATTTGCAAGTTTGGCTTGGCAAATTTTTACAGAAATGCTTTTTCCACAGATGCAAAAGAAAACTCAAAGGTTTCCTTCTTTAAAAAAACATTGTTATATGGGACACCATAGTCTTAGTATGGTGAAGTTTATGGTATGGAAAGAAATTTGCCTTCTGTTTCCATTAGGAGTATGTTAAAGTGTTTACACTGTGCATAAGCCTGGATTTACCAGCTGGCAAAATGTGAAAAAAGTCATTGTTGCCAACACGAGCATTTGTGGAAATTAGACTTGTGTTTGAAACCATAAGCCACAGATTTTGCTTGGTTACAACTGAAGGCAGAATTGGCCCTCAGCTTGGGAAGCACTCAAGTTTCTTGTCAAATCAAGAGAAATAAGTATATATTTGTTTGCCTTTTAATGTCTGTATTATATTAGAAAGAAAAAAAAGAAGTCATCAGAAGTAAATATAACTGCTAATGAAAGCTGGTTCTTAACTTGGACTAGCCTAGGAGCAAATACATTCCCTTTGTGTTCCAAACTGAGGGAGACCATCTAGCCATCAATCTTCACAAAAAGCATGAACAAGTTTTGGCAGTGACCAGGGCACAAGTTAAACTGACTTGCTAAATCATATTTTTGCTATTTGAATTCCAGCTAATGTTTTCCTTGGCTTCTACCATTTCCAGTCCAGGATTAATCAGTTACTGTGTTCTTACATGGTTCGTGGTAGGCTTCTGCTCTCTTCCATGCCTATTTACTCAGGAGTCACATAGGCCCCGGCCCAGGGCAGGAGTTATGGGGCATCAGAAACTGATCAAAATAGATTGTTTTTCATTTGTTTTTTCCCCTGCTTTTAATTTAATTTGGGTATTTTCCCTTCCAGCTAAGAAAATAGCTCTGATCAGTTAGATATCGTCCAGTGCCTTTTTGTGTGCATTAGAAGTTCCTCGGGATTCTATGCCAATAGTGTAGGAAATTTATCAGGGTTATTTTTTATTTCCTGGGATTAAGTGACTGGACTTCCAGAAAAGAATGAGGTAGCATTTAATGTCTTTGGCCAGGGACCAACATTAAAGGTTAACATTTCTATCATTTCAGTGTACAGAGTTGTATTTGAGGGCAGAGTTGGAAGGTTTCCTTACAATCGCTGCTCTAAACTACAAAATAGAGATTGTTGTGTGAATGTACAAGGTTTATGTAAGAAAACAGTACCTAAAGGAACTGTTACAATGGAATGAACTGTTAAAATTGGGAGTAGCAGGCCGGGAAAGGAGGGATTTTCCCAATTACAAACTAACCTGAAAGGGGAACAGATAAACTTTTCTAATGTTGAAAAGATAGTGGTAATATGGGGCATGTTCAGAGATGCTGAGTGATGCAGTTATGAAATAGATAACAGGCTGAGTACTGGTAAATTATTTTCCTGACAGAAAATAAAACAAAACAAAACAACAACAAAAATTGAAACTGTGGTACCACAGTTGGATGTAGAAAACTCTTTTCCCACGAAGTTTCAAAATAAAGTGGACAAAAGGCCATCCTGTCAAGTTCGAGCCTGTGTTCCAAGTGAAGTGACCGTCACAAGTGCACACCTCCTGTCTCTCAAAGCACCTGCTCCACAGTTCATCAGCTGCATCAGGAACAATGTCAGTGATCTGACAGGGATTGAATCAAGTTTCAGACTTCAGTGTTCCCAAAACTTGGGATTATCTCCTCACACCTGGAAGCAGGTTCACACTCCGTGTATACTAACTCAGGCTTTAGTGCCTGTCCACCCAACAAGGGTGATGAGGGTCTGCTTGCAATCTAGGAGCTTTTCACCCCTACCTAAGACTTTTTGCTACAAGACAGAATATCATAATGAGAACGTCTGGCCTGGGCAGAGCCAGTTTATGTTCATCTGCATCCAGCTTTTTTGATGTGCCCAGGGTGCTTGAGCAGAGCTGGAAACAGATCAGTAGGTTTGTCCTACACAAAGCTAAGTGACACAACCAGACTGAGACAGAACCATTGCAGTTCACTTCTGGCTCTCTGGCTGAAGCTCAATTGACATCAATACATACTGAAGAATTCAGTAAACTTTCCATTTGGGCTTCCCGAGGGGTAATGTGAAGAGAGTTTTATCTTGAAGCCATTCTAAACAGTTGTGTATATATATATATATCACTACCCACCTGCCAGGGTCAAAAGAGAGACCAGGAAGAGAGCAGGCAGCAAAACAGGTCAGCTCTGCCATCAGGAGGGCTGAGGCCTGTTTGAGTGGCAGCACAGGATACATCCACGAATCCAGCAGCAGTTTATCTACTCCATGCACACTTCAAGGCCATGTTAGAATCTATGTTAATTATTACAACATTTATGTCATCCAGCATCTTTCCACAGCAGTAAATCAACACTGAAACTGAATATAAGTGCCTTGTTTTGCATAACAGCTTAGAGTTCCAAGAGAAATCTCTTACTCATGTAAGAAAAGTTTTTATTAAATCTTCCTGGCTAAATCTTGCAACAGCCATGAACCAGCTCCATGTATTCTGGGATTCAGCACAACTTTGCTTCCGTTCCACAGATATGCAGCATTTTTAATTTACCGCTTTTACTCTCGTCTTTTTGAAGTTAGATGCTGACTCTCCCATCTGAATCTCCATGAGCCACTAAGCCTAATGATGTCCATGTAAATGTGGGAAAACTGCTATTCTCCACCCAAGCTTTGCTGGAAGGTGGAGGGTGGGTTGGCTGTTTGCTTCTCTCCACAGAGGTGCTCCTTGGCACTCTCTGTCCGTACAGCCACCCTGCAGACCGAGCAGACCCAGCTGAGAGCTGCCAAACCCAGCAGGTCCAAGCACACCAGTGGCTCAGAGTGATTTTTTTAGCTGACTAATGCTTTGACTCTGGTCTGTGTGAGGACTGTGGGCTCTGCCCTTGTGTTCATTAGGAAAACAGCTGTGGCGGTTCAAGCTGTTTCTCCCCCAGCTGTCCAGTGTCATTTGGGAAAAGTGAGAAAGCCCAGTCTTCAGGAGCTTGCAGTACAAGCCCACCCTTCTTTGCTTCAAGGGACCATGGTGCCAATATACAGCCCCACAGTTGCCTCTTTTATGGCTGGGCAAGACAGAAGGGCAGGATTGGCCAGAAGTCACCTACAGCCAAAAATATGCCTCCAGACACATGCAGCCAGCATGTCTGAACCTCCCAGTATGAAGAGCACAGGCAATCCTTGTCCATGGCTACTCCCCTGTGCTGTTGAACTAATGGAAACTTGCCTATGGGCAGGTCTCCTTCAAAACTGGAGACCGAACAGTTTCCAAACTTACTCAGGAGACCAAGGGATGAAGAAAGACTAAAATTGCCAGAACGTTCTAAAAGCACATGCTGCTGCTTTTGTGGTGCGAAACTTCCAGCTGCACAGTGCAACTGGAGTGGCAATAAAACAGCCTGTGAAAGGAAAGCCACTGCTCTGGGATCTGAAAATTTCCAAGGTGTATTGATTGCTCTGCTCTTTAGCACTTGCTGTTTGGCAACAAACTCCACGTTTCCGCTCACCTGAAACTTGTCACATTTGCAAGCAGGTACACCTTGGCCATGGGCTGTGTCCACAGAGCACTGGTTTTCCTGGCATACAGCACACTGACTTTGTGTTTGATAGGAAGCTTTTAGTGTTTAAAGAGCAGCTTACTAGAGCTAGTGGGAGAGAACATGTTAAACTCATTGTGGAATGAATACCTGAGTGCATCTAACTGTAGTCATCTCACAAAGGTTTTCAAGGCGTAAATCTTCACAGCAATACTGTGGATATGTCATCTTTATGGGATCAGAGAGCATCTCTTATTTATCTCCCTGGGCTTTCATTTTGCTGTACACCTCCTCTGTGCCTTCTCACTTACTGACACAGCTGCCAGCAGTACAAAAGATTTATCATCTTTTCTCATTTCTGCAAATCTCAATAAACCATTAGTCATAGAATGGTTTGAGTTGGAAGGGACCTGAAACATCATCTAGTTCCAACCCCCCTTCCATGTGCAGTGTCATATGCCACTAGATCAGGTTGCTCAATGCCCCATCCAACCTGGCCTTGAACACTTCCAGAGATGGGGCATCCACAGCTTCTCTGGGCAACCTGTGACAGTGCAAGTTCAGAATATTTCCTTTTCAAACATGGTTGTAAGAAACTAAAAAGGAATTGAAACATTTTTCCTTTTGATTACTGGATAGCAGGCTACATTCCTAAAAAGTACATATTGAGAGCAACAATTGGCAAGAGTGGATTTGAGCTGCCTGTTCTAATCCCTGATTTCTGTTCACTCTGGAGGCCGGGGCTGCTTAAAGTTATGGCACCAGCTGTGGGTTTCACGTGGTCCATCTTCTGTGTATGTTGGACCCAGCTCCTCTGCACCAGAGGAATTTACTCGAGAACTCTTACGCCCAAATATTGCCACAGTAGCTGTCAATGAAGTGAGCAAGGACCAAACTGAGTTATAGCAGTTCTTTATAATTCATTATAATATTTGTTTTGTAGTGATGAATTATAACGTGCTGCTTTGGGTGAGTATCTCCCCCTTGCTTTATACATTTCCTTCTCTTTTTTGGCATGCTGACAATTTGCAAATGTTCAAAGACTTTTTGACTGGTTTTGATTGTTCGAGTTCTAAAACTTCCTTTTGACTGTTTTATACTCACCTGCAAATGCGAAAGGGTTGCAGGTTTTCTTTGAACCGTAAGTAAAAACTGAGGTTCTTCTCCAGAAGGAGTTTGATGGAATAAGGCAACTAATGACTTAAAGAGAATAAGTACAGGATTCGTTGTTCATCCCTGATTGTCTCCATGTGCAGCATGGAAGGGTCCATCGTGCGCCTGCCAGAGATAGTCTCCTTGAAGAACAAATACAAAGCCTACCTCTACTTGGACGAAGCTCACAGCATCGGTGCGGTGGGAGCCACGGGCCGAGGAGTTGTGGAGTACTTCGGAATGAGTCCCGATGATGTCGATGTATTAATGGGAACGTTCACAAAGAGCTTTGGCGCAGCTGGAGGATACATAGCTGGCAAAAAGGTAAAAGGGAAGCATAAACAATTTAGCATCAAGGGAGTGGGAAGTATCTCCTTATTATGTATGATGTTTTTTAGTATCTTTTCACACAGACTGCTTTGCATGAGCACTGTTGTAAAGTTAGTGCCATTTTTTTCCTGAATCCCAAACGCACATCAGTCAGACTTTCTTATTTTTGTCTCATGTTCATATTATGTAATTTGCTTGAGTTGGGTATTTCTGTGCCACCCTGATGATTGTTGTTTGTCTTGGAAGTGTTTGGACACGTTGTGGTTGGCTAAATATACTTCCCTACATTAATTTGCATGCGGATTGCTCATTACTTTGTTTAGCATTTGTAAACAGTGTGTGGGGCAATACTGAGAGATTGAAACCACAGTTTCATCCACTGATAATAAAATTCCTAAACAGTTGTGGATTGACATAGTTGCATTTTTTAGGAGAGTGGACAAAGAGGGTTACTGAGGGCCTTTTGCAATAGTAAATTCTCTGTCCTCAGTTGCTCCGCGTACATTAACAAAACAATCTCTTGCCAACAACAGATGTCAACAAAAGTAAAGCTGAGCTTGCTTTAACTGGGGGTGTAGAAGAGAAAGCATAATCAGCACCATTGTGAAATGTCATCAGTTTTGTTGCTTGACAGAGGGATCAAGTGCTTGCTGATTATTTGCCCTTTTCATACCCTGCTGAATGTATTTTTTAAGGAGTCTGCTGAATGAGTGGGAAACCTGTTTAGACAGCCCATATGGTTGTTGTCAGGATAATATGAATAAGGGTAGCCCTACAGTAGGATAAAAGGGCTATAAGAAAGTATAGACTGTATATTTCTTACTGTCTTTTTTGGGTTTGCCCCTGGAAATTTTAAAACCGGGTGTCATAATACATCAAGAGTTAATTTTCTTTGTTTCCTCGGCTTCCTGAATTTATATCTGAAGGCTTAACTCTTACCAAAGACAATGTGGCTGATGTAACTAGAAAGTATAGAAAGACTAGACCTGTGAAAAGTAGTCCGAAGTAATTCATGCTCTAATCCTTGGAAGTTTCTTTAAGTGAAAACAGGTCACTCTTTTCACACCTGTGTGTATCGGTAAGCTTTGCCTCAGGGTTCTGGAAGGCTGCTCACCCATTCACCCACTTACATGCATTTCTACAGCCTGAAACTCAGGGTGGCACTGTTTATTCTGCATCAGCTGGAGCACCAAAGCCTTCTCAGCTATTTAACCAAACGCTTAGGAGTTCAATTGCAATATAGCCATGCATAACCTGTGCATGGGTAGAAAAATCTTTATCCTTAGTACTGGAGGTGCTGCACAAACTCATACAGCCCTTTTGGCAATCATTTGTGTTACCTTCTTTGGGTTTTGGGGTTTTTTTGCTGATGATGGTTTTTTTTTATCAAAGTCCAATTTTCAAGCAAGCCTCATCCCTTTCTCACTCACATGCATTCATCTTTCAATGTGGTAACTGCTACTCTGATATTTGCACTAGGAGGTATAAGCTGTTATAACAATGATGATGTTAATAAGATTTGAATTCCTGCCACATCCCTGGATTCAGGAGAGTTATTAGTGCTTTAGATATGCCTAGAGGACAACAATGCTTTTTCTAGGAGCACAGGAAATGTTAAAGCAACTATACCACTCTAACATGACTGTCCCTGTAACACTGATGGAAAGTTTCAATTGAGAATTTATGTGCTAATAGACAAAGATAGATCCCAGTAAGGTTGCTTTTCCTGGATTAGGTCATGTGGCAGATAAACTACACTGAAGTCATGTAGGCTTTGCTTCATTCTCAGAGAGGAAATGAGCAGCATTATTTTAAGTGCAGCTGTTCATTGGTCTTGAAATTATTTTGGCTCCTTTGTAACGAGTCTTAGCGCAGAAATAAACATTATTCTCTCCAGACTTTTGTTTCAGCTGTAATTGCCCCATTTATATGGTAAAGTATTTGCACCTGCCATGTATTAACAGCAGCAGCCAAGAAAGCAAACCAATAGCTGGTGAAACGTCCTCTTCCTTTGGCACATTCCCACTCCTGCAGTAGTTAAGAGGGAGACCTGCTCTTTGTCCAGCTCCAAGCTCATTCCTGCTTTGTTTTGCTTGTCTAAGGGCCTTGTGGACTTTCTACGAACTCATTCTCACAGCGCCGTGTATGCCACGTCCATGTGTCCGCCCGTGGCGGAGCAAATCATCAGGGCAATGAAATGTCTCATGGGACTAGACGGGACAACACAAGGTAAGCCACCTTCTTGCACTTCATTTAGTCCAGCTGCTACCACAGCATCTCCTGCGTGCAGGCACATGCAGCATGTCATCCAGTATGGGAATGCCATGCAAAGGAAGTAAGTCTTACTGCAAAATTAATATCCCAGTCATCATACTTCTAGGGGCTATCAGCTCTGTTTCTTTTTCCATACAGCAGGGATGGAATATTTGGGAATTCTGGCTCAGGAGTTGCCAGCCCATCCTGCTTTGCAGCAACAAATAGAAATACATGAATTTCCCTCTGAGTGTATTCTCTGACTTTGTAGGAGGGTTCATAAGGACATGCCTTCATTTCTGGGCTAGGTGCTGTCAGTTTAGCTTCTTTGGATGTGTGGTCCTTCAAAATGGCAAGCAGCTCAAGCATGGTGCAGCATTTCAGAACAGGTATTGTATGTTAAATAATAGTATGAGAAGATGATTATAATAATCCCTTCCTCACTCAGACATCAATTATGGTGTTCAGAAGCTAGTTTTGAAGTACTATTTGTCCCAAAAGCTTGGCTGCTTGGTGTCTTTATGAAAAATTATCTTTATTTCTAATCCTCTCCTGAAGTTATAGATGCAGCTACTGTCCAATCCTCTGTGTAACATTCTTCCTATACAGCAAACAAACAAAACAACTATGTGACTTATCTATCTGCTAATGTTTCAAAGTGATGCTGATTCAGTGTTCTAGGACTTAAATCCCACCATGGAGAAGAACTGATGGGTTTTGAATTTACGTAGTTTTTTCAGGAATGCTTGAGAGTCATATTACTGTGTAACATGCAGCTGAAGGCACAGATTCTGCTCTGAATTGCAATCTCTTTTATGCTGGTCCAGCAGCACTGTGGGGGTTTTTTGTTGTTGTTGTTGTTGTTGGTTTTTGGATTTTTTTTTTTTTTTTGGTCAAAGACTAACAGAATTAGTTGTGTATAAGTCCTCCCTGATAGGTATGCCTGGGATAAGGTGGGAATGCGGGGGGGGGGGAAAGGGCTAGATGAGAGCAGGTGAGATACTGCTCTGCACTATTCTGTTGCAGTGCCCTAGAGGGCAGTTTCAAACCACGATAGACACAAAGATATTAAGCTGTTTATCAACAGCACTGCAATGAGGCCAGAATTTGTAAGAGCCCAGAGTAGAGAAGGAGGGACAGAGAATCCCGTCCCAGTGCCAGACTGCTGAGTGCAGCAGAAAGCACAGCGGAACTTCAGCCGCGATATTGTGAGGAAGCAACGCTTTTGTCGTTTGGGCAGAGAAGTCAGAGCGTAACAACTGCTTCCAGCTCGGAATTTGAAAGGTCAGGGTTGCACATGCTGATGCCTGCATCCTGTTCAATGGCAGAGACCCGCCCTGGCATCTTTCTTCTGCCTCTGGGCTGTCCGGGCTGCGCTCCCTGCCCTGGCGCTTGCCGTGAGAGGGCGGTCTGACACTGAGCCTTCCCGGGACCTGCGGACTTCGGGCTCTCGGGGATGCCGCGTGTAAAACACGAAACATGCCGAGCGTTTCCAGGCCTTCCAAGCCTGGTAAAAATGCTCGTCAGCTAGCGTGATTCTGCCTGCAGTTTGGTGCAGGATAACAGGAGAACTTGGTTCAAGATGGAGTCTTTTAAGATGTGCGTGTCTGTCTTAGGGCTGAGTTTGAAGCATTTTCCCTTCCAGAAGCGGAGCTGTCTAATGACAAATTGTTTGTCTTTCTGCACGAAATAAGAGCTTATTAAGTCTTCTGCAAATCCTTTTTGAAATAAATTAGTGCTTTGTCAGTTTTTTAAAAATTGTCTTGTAATATGAAATGCAAATGAGTAGAAAAACAAATGAATAAATCATATATCACAACTTAGAGCATTGCACAAAGGCTGGCAAACTGGCTATGATGTGTAAAAATGTTTCTTGTCCTTCTGAGCCAGACCCATTATTTTAGTCTATTGGGTTTTCTTTCATGTGGGACTCCCTTCATTAGGCTGTCTTGTGGACTACAAAACAACCCCACAACCCAAAACACAGGAAAAAATGCTATGCTGGACCACACTACAATTCTGCTTTGGCACCAGAGAGGGGAAGGTGGTGGCGTGGCTTGGAAAGGAGCAGGCAGCAGAAGGGGGAAAGCACTGTCTCTTCTTAGATATTTTTTATTCCAAGGACAACAGTGACCTTGGCAGAGTTCTTTTGGTCTGCTGGCACAGAAGGTGGTGAATCCTGCACATGAGTTGTTCGTGTGAGAGCATGAGCCCTGTAGCAGAGACACCTGACAAAGCAGTCTCAGGTGAACTGAAGTTGCTGCAGGGTGGTGCCATTTGTTCTCTGTAAGGCTGTTGAATCCAGAGAGTTCATTTTACAATTTATTTCAAATCCTATTCCCTCCCCAGGGGATGATTTGGGGAACCCTTTATAAGGAGGTGTCCACTGAGGGCTTGTCCTCCAGAGGTCATTTCTGTAGGGGAGGGAGCCTTGCAAAAATTACTGGGAATATTTTGGAAAAGGATGAAATTAGAGGTTGCTAAAAAAGTTCCATGTGAACTAGAGGATGAAATAAGGGGATGACAAACATCATAACACATAAGCATGCTCTTACATCTGAACTTCATGGACTGACGCCTCAGCACATTAATAGAAAATTAAGAAAATGAAGACTAATTTAGTAATTTAAATTGCTGCTTGGAAAAATCTTTGTTTTTTAATACTTCACACAGTCTTTTACATTTTCCCAAATATAAGGCTTTTACACTCCTTCACTTTCTTGCTAGTTATTCTCCACTGATTTGTTAGGCAAGCAGGTGATCTAGAAGAGAGTAGCATAGGTAGAACTATATAGTAGGTAGTGCCAGAGGCCAGAAATGAAGCAATGCTGCTTGTGTTTATCCTGGTGTGTATCCAACTGATTGATCTTCCATATTTTCTTCCTTTATTTTCAATTGGTAAAATATGGTTGTTCATTTGGAAAAGGAATCGGGATGTACATTTCCAGGATAGGATCACTATACTGGGCATCCATGACTGCAGGGTATGAGTAGATGTTTATAGGCACAAGGGCTACAGCTTCATTACAAGGAAGGAACAGGTTAACACTTGAAAAGTAATTCTGTGAAACCTAAACTGTTCAGCTGGGAATTATCCACAGCAGGTGTCTGTTTCAGGCTACAGGATGTCCCATATCAATATTTGTGATAGTTGGGAGACATTAATGTCATGATAATGTAACTGGGAGGATACTGCAGATCCCACAGCCAGCTGTTATAGTTTCCTTCTTTTGTCATATTTTCTGTGACAACTTAAGAAGATGAAGGGCAAGAAATGCTGAATTAGGAGAAGGTAGTAGCTCCCTCAAAACTGATATACACCACTGTTCCTGCCTGGGAAAGAGAAACAGGTTGAGGTCACTATCACCAAGTGCTTTGTTTCTTGAGTGACTTAGATCAAGAGAATCAGAAATTGACTACAAAAAAAAAAAAAGCAAATGTATTTCCATTTTCATGTGAGGTCAAATTCTTAGTAGAGTACAAGTCTTGGTGGTTTTCAGTGCCGTGTTTTACAAGACTGAAAACCAATGGTTTGTAGAACAAGACACATTTGTTCTTAGTACCATAATGTCATAGATCCTATCATAGTTCCTATAATAGAGTTGTTCTAAAGTGTATGAACTTCTGGCAGCTGTATTTCCATTAGTAATGTCATGAGGCAGCAAGCTCCACAGTTCAGCTCATACAATCTATTTAAAAAAATTTAAAAAACCATTTTATCCCTCTTAAGCCTTTGTGGCCTTTTCATCTCAAATACGTCTCTGCTCATTTATTAGGAAATATGGGAAGCAGAAGTTCCCATGGCATTTACTCTTTATAACTCATAATATAGATATTCTTTATGTGTTCTCCTCATGGCTTCTCATTACACCACTGGAGATACCTCAGGAAACTCAGCAGCTGCCCTTAGTGGTTTTATCCCCGTGATGAGACTGTAGCTGACTCAGAGTGTTTGGACCCTGCACAGATTTTCAAGTACACTTACTTGCATGCAACACAGCCCCTCCAGCTGTGACCTCAGACCTTTTCCTTCCCCCTCACCCCCTTTCTGCATGAGAATACCAAAAGCATATTTTTACACTTAAATTTGATAGGTAAAAAATAGAACCACTAGGCAGAGAGAGTTAAGACTGTTAGAAAATCCAAAGCAATTTTCTTGCTGACTAATAATAGATTATGGTGGTGTAAAAAGCAAATTGCAGCATTTGCAAAGGCATCATTTCTCTGTTTAATCCATGGCAAACAATAATTCACCAACAGCAGCGGGCACTTTTCATATGTGTTTATGGGATGCTGAAAAATTTGAAACCCTGTCCTCTGGAATCTAGTGTTAAAAGATTTGTTATGTTAAAAGATAATTCCTGAGGTTATTTAAAGTGTTTCTTTAAAATGTTAATTTATTTTGCCGTTTGTGCAGATTGGTTCATCTTTTTGCAACTACTGGTTTTCATTTTTGTTTTTTGGAAACTGAGTTCTTGCACTTGAGCTCATTCAGATTGCGAGAAGTGGCAGAACGCTGCTTTCTGTTTTGGCTTGGCATTGAAAAGATTGGTTTTAAAAGGTTCCTTTTTAAAACATTTCTGCCTTAGATTTTTTTACAACCGGAGGACCAGCTCCTGAAAATCAGTGTCCAACATTTTCCTCTGCTATCTGTGCTCTTTTGAAAACATTAGCGTTGCTTTGTCAGCGTCCTCTGTAAATTCAGAAATCTTAGTTCCACATCACTGCAACCTGGCATAAACCAGCACTGATGCAATGAAGAGCAGCCTTGTCCTCTGTTGTTCCTTCTGCCCCTCCCTATCCCCTTACTTGTCCCCCTTCTCCCTCCACCAGCGTTCGTGTCAGTGCAGCCACGCAATGAATGAATCAGAGAACTCATCTAGCTGAAAAATAACCAACCCTCCCACAAATGGTTTGCCTACAGCCCAGCTGGGTCCCTGAGCCAATCTACCATATGGCCACATGAATCCCAGTGTCAGGACTTGAGCAGCTGGAGCCGGGAGGAACGATCCCTTTTGCAGCAAAATAAATCTGTGCCAGACTGGACCGATCAGGAAACTATTGCTGTGAGCTTTAAAATCTGCAAGTGACTGAGCGGTGGACCCCTTGAACCTGCTCAAACAGCCTGCAGACTCGGCCCTGCTAAAGTCTGTCTTTTCAAATTCTCATTTTGCTGCTTCGTTCTGAGGGGACTGCCTCTCTCAGGTCCTTATCAAGCAAGTACATGGTTACATTTAAAGCCCTTAAGCAAATTTATTCCCTCTTTGCACAGCACTGGCTCCATGATTACAGTTTCCAGTCAAGACAATAGTGAAGATGCTCATGATGATAATATGCTGTCATTTGTTATTTGTCTAAGATGAACATCACAGATGTTTTCCCAGCAGTGGATGATAAAACAGCTAAATTCTGACATCTTTATACAAAATGAGTGAGACATGCTGTTCCAGTGGAGCCACCTGCCCTGTGGTCCCCTTCCCACAGGAAGCCAAATATATTCATGGAGGGACAGCTGATCTGAACAAGCAGGGCCTTTGGACTAACAGTGTTTTGCAAGATCTGTGAGGGTTGATCAGATTCTGCATCATCTTAAGTCACTTTTTCCATATTCAAAGGTAAACCAGTGTTGTAGTGCTTTAGTAGTCTCTACCCATGGATAGGTGTGCCCTGTATCCTCAAACATGACAGAGGAGGGATGCCATCAGACTTGGATGTGAGCTGTAGCCTGTGCCCCAGCGAGGAAAGCTACACTTTCTCAGGGGCAGCAACACGCAGCTCTGCCACACAGTCCGCTTGTCAGGGTGTCTTTGCTGCCGGGACAGAGCGTGAGGATCCCTCCTCTGCTCCAGATGCTGCGGTACCCAAGGAATCCAGCGCTGTTACCAGCCTGGGGAGGAAGCACAAAGGAGAGCAGTGCCTTTTGGAACGGCACTTCAATCCCTGGCACTTCGGGAACACCTAATGGGATGCAGATGGAGCGCGTTGCGCACTGGCTGCTTTTCAGGAGCGAGACGGACCCGCTTTGTGATTAATCACCTGTGCTGGGAGTAAATAAGGCTCGGCCAAGCCCCTCTTTTGTGCAGGATGCCGAATGCTTACATTATAGATGTGAATACAGATAAGGTGCTGTGTAGGCAGAGCTGAGTCATTTGAGAAAAGAGCTAAAAATTACAGAAGCTGTACAATTTTTCTCCTTTCTGCTTCAACTGAAATTGGCACTTTTTTCCTCCCCCCTTAATCTGCTCTGGAAAGTGTTTTGCAGAAGTTCACAGTTAAAACTGGACTGACTAAATAAGTCCCTAAGGGCTTATTTAGCAGCCGAATTAAGTTGAAATTACTAGGTTTTAGTTAGCATTGGGTTGTGGAAGAAAATGTCTTCACTTGTCCCCAGTTCAGAGCAAAGTTGTTTTTTATGAAGATTGTTTTATCTGAGAACATATTTCCTTTCGGCACCCCAGTTTTATAGCATTCTATTTGTGGTTTAATGCACATGGAGGTACATGTGTGTTACTCTTATAATGGAACCAGAGGGGGAAAAAATGAAAATCTGTCCATCTGCAATAGTTTAGTGGGGAAGAGCTATTGTTTTCCAAAGTTGTTTTTTTCAGCCTATGAAAGTTTGCTTTTTACTATCTAGTTGTTAGTAGAGGAGGGAAGGGAGTAGAGTTCTCCATCCAAGCAACACTGACACCAGTATGTAAAAGTTCAATTGTGTAACTAATTATCTAGAAAGACCCGGTGAAACAACAGCTGGAGAAGATTAAAGCAGGTGGATTTGGGTCTTGAAGAGTCCACCACATGCCAAAAACCACTACGGCATGGGATTATCTTTCCTGGAATGGCTTCAGGAAAAATAACTCTCCTTCAATTAAAATACACCTGAGATCTTGATATGAAAGGCTACAGGTTGCTTATTCCTGTTTTCAATATACTGAGTCAGAATTTCCAAGGGTGGAAGCCTACAGGAAGGGTTCAATGGTAGAATGTTTGTGCAGGAATTGACCTCAGCCAGTTTCTCTGCTTAGTAACATCTTGCAGGAGGGAAAGGCAGACCTCTCTGGAGGAGGAAAACAAACTTTTGTTTCAGAGAGCTGATTAGTTTTACTGCCTCTTTCACTGCCAGGATAAGGTCCTCAGCTGGCATAAACAGCAGAGCTCTGCTGAAGCACTGGAGCTGTGCCAGGTAAAGCCATCCCAGGATCAGGATACCTTCCTGCTGTCAATGCCAGAGCAATTCCCCCTGAGAGCATTTGACAAAACTTCTACCAAGTCTCTTACTCCAAGTGGCTCCCTTAAAAAACTTGTTGCTTCAAAGAAACTATGAGCAAGCCACTATCTTTTATTGTTTCTGTCTCTCTTGCCCTCTCTTTGTATTTTTCCTTCAGCTAAACCATATTAATTTTGAGCTATAAAGCTTTCTAAAAGCCTGCAAAAATTAATGACCGAAAACCGCCAGAATGCGACGATGCGTGTCACATAAAAATATAATCAGCATTTTTCCCAGAACTGCCAACACCTTAGGACTTCACAATAAGCCAAATATTTTTAAAGCGGTGCGACAAAAGTTAAACTCTAAATTTGCCAGCAGTAGGTGGATTGCTGATGCAGTAAATCTGGTTTTCTTGTACCATCCAGGCAATTAATCCTGCACTTCAAAAAAAATCCCAATAAGATGGCTGTGTATGTTCCAAGATAACTTGTGAAATTTGAGAATAATTTATCATTCACTTTTCTCTCTTTTTGTCCCTTCTTAATTCAGCTCAGAATAGGTAGAGCTTTTAATAAGGTCGTTCTCTGCCTTAGCTGAAAACTCGGGAGCACTAGTGGGCTTATTTTTAACTAGTGAAGGGTTGGTTTTCCCTGTCCAGGATGTTTTCTCCAAACATGTGCTGTGTTGTGGTTCACATATTTTATGGAGTATAACTCTCTGGATATCCTGCATGCTGTGCTTATAAGCTCTTTGCTTAGACTGTAAATCCTCAAGGATTTTGCAAACTAAGGATTTTTTAACACATATATTTGCTGTCTAGGGATCTGATCCTCTAATCAGTGTCATACAGGTAAATTCCTGCACTCACATAGATGCAGCCATATCCTTTTAGCTCAAGGGTCTGCTCTGCAGATTTTCACTCAATAAACAATAAAGCATGCAAGATCACAGCCTTAGGAATCAAAGAAAATACTTTTTAAAAGCAGTGTCTTTAGTTAAACATACCACAGTGAATTTGGACTAAGATCTGGTTCTAAACTGAAATCACCACTCTTCATCTGCAGTGTAGGGGGCAAATTGGGCCAATGGGGAAAAAATAAACATTTTGTTCAGATCTGCCTCCTTGTCTGATCCTTGAAGGTCCCATAAAGGAATGAAAAAGAGCGTTGAAATATAGCTACGAGCTTTAAGGTTTTTATTGCTCTTATCGGGACGGCATATAGGACGGCTGTGTATATGATGTGTGGCTGTGGTCTTTGACCGCAAAACTTAACACGAGAAAGGAAAGTGTTGACACTTGGTAAAGAAATAGGTTCCTCCCAGCCACCCACCCGCAAAGACAATGTGTGTAGCAATCCTCTCCTAATGTGCTTTTTTCCCCTCCAGATATATGTGAGCACTCTGATCTTTTATTTGGCTCTTTAATGCATCCCTGCAAATGAAATTAGCATTCTGGGATGTTGCTAAAACATTCAAGTGGCTCTTTTGCATCAGCACCGGCTGGCTTGAAATGAGCTCCGTAGGGAGTCCAGAAAGGGGATCCATCCCATCACAAACTGGCTGAGGATATAAATCTGCAAGGGAAGATTGGAAAAGGAAGAGGTGTTTGACTTTTGAGGGGTTGCCTGAACCTCCTCTTTCAGCTCTGACATTTCCTTTGCTGTATTCCTCTTCTTTGGAATCCAGATTTCCGGTGCCGAAGATAAGCAGAGACAAACTGATCAACTCTGGGCCCTGCGCATGTGGCTTGACAAATAGGGAACAGCCTGGAATCTTGCAAGGCTGACACTGTGTTTCCAGCTTTGTGGTAAACAGCTGAATAGAAAGGAGAAGGCAGCAAGTCCTGAACTGCACTCGCCAAGAACATCTGCATGTATGAAAACTTTCCCTAATTGCAAATCTAGTAGTTTCAAATGCTCTCCAACTGAGAGGTTGGAAACTAGCTCAGGGGCTGCAAAGATCACAAGAAACAGCAGTGGTTTTGAGCCCCCAGTTCAGGTCACTACCCCACCCTCTTCCTTGTAATTTGGGGGTTGAGGAGGTGCTAATAACATCTTCACAAATTCTAACAAGGGAAAAAGTCTCTCTTTAGACTTCAGGAACATTACTCTGCAGTTCTCTAACTCCCTTTCCTTCTCCTCAATATTTCCTCCTGTTTCTTTGAGATCTACTACACCAAAAATATTTTTGGAAATACCACAGACTATTGTTTTTATTAGTGACTGGAAAGCTTTGTAGTAGGATGCTTTTGTGTTTCATTTGTTTTCCTTGCTCTGACACAGCTGTTTTTGTTTTAGCAGCATTAGAGAGATGGTTAAACTATTTGTGGCCTTTTCTAACCCAGCAGATCTCTTCCACTGAACGCTTTAAACTGAATGACTGAGACTGTAACTAACAGGTTGTCTGCGTGGGCAGTTTTGAGCATAAAGTTACAAATGCACTGGTTTTATGAGATCTTCTAATTTGTTCAAGCAGAACACGGATCACTGTGAAGCAAGTCCCAATTTCCCTATAAATTTCCCAGCCAGAGCATTGACAGTGCCTTGACTCGGGAGGATACAGACCAGACGAAGCAGTAGATCTTGTTCAAAGCTCAGAAGTGATTAATGGAGAAGAGGTTTATGTAGGTGTGGTGCTCCCCACCTCAGCCAAGAGGGAAAAGGAGGAAAGTCCAGAGCAGGTGGTGGAGCAGAATGTGGTCTGAGGACAAATCTCTGCCAAAGGCGGCATGTGGCAGCCACAAAAGCCGAACTGGCCACTGGGATTACATGGAGTGAGGTGGGAAATTAGGAATCAGGCATCCAGTCAGAGAAGGGTGACAGCAGAAGGTAGGAAATGAAGAATGAAGCTGAATGGAAAGTAAAGTACAGTGAAAAAGTAAATGGAGAGTGAAAATGTAATTCATCTGTGGAAAGGCATCTTAAAGGCAAAGGGAAAAGAGGAAATGAGTTGTACTGGAGGCTTCAGTGTTCATGTCTAGTGACATAATGTAAGTGATATTGAAAGTATGGGCTGATGAATGGCAGGAAAATGAAAGCTAGAAGTGTAACTATGTCCTGTTAAATCCCAGCCTTACCACACATTTCCCACTGCCTCTGCTGGGCTGACACGGGAATCAGATTTAGAGGCCTGGCCTGTTTAACAATGTTTTGTTCCTAGCACAGTGACAGCCCTGGCTCGATTCACCATGTGGTTGTGTGAATCCAGGACTGGCACTGTGGAGGCATGTGAGTATGGGGAAGGTGGCACCATCCCGGGCAGCACCTCCAGCGTTGGAAAAGCAGCACATGTATCAGCTCACTGATGAAATATACTGCAGGTGGAGTGATGAGAGGACATATTATATCTCCTGCCTACACTAACGTGGAGTGTGGCTCTTCCCTTTTTATGCAATGGGGTGGGAAGCAATTGCACTTGTCAGAAACCACCTCCTTAGTGGCACTGCAAAGGAAAAGGCTGAGATGTCTTTTTAAGGACATTTTTCCTCTACTGTTTTTTTTTTTCCCTTTATTAAAAATAATTGTTTTCGGCTCAGTTTTGCTGGGAGTCACATCCATGGATCCATGGCTGAATGAGGCCAGAGACAATGCTGAGAACAAATCTTGTGTCTGAAGGTCTTGAATGACTGAAGTCTGTTGTCAGATGATGACATCAAGAAAATATGACAGAGGAATGGAGCAGAACTCAGTAAGGGGTTGCATATGTAGATGCATATTAGAGTAACTGAAGTTATGCAGAATGTTGGTAACAAACTGTAGAAGATCAGACCTTCTATAATAACAAGTCTATAATGTACTTTTTCTGTATCCCAAAAAAATGCAACAAAAGTATCAGCTTGAGCTGACCCAAAATGCAGTATCTTCTACTTTAAGCTTTTTTAGTCACATTAAAAAAAAAAAAAAAAAAAAAAAAAAAAAAAAAAAAAAAAAAAAAAAACAACAACCACAAAAAAACCACATGTATGCACAGAATTAGCTAAGGTGTAAGAGGACTCCTGTGGAATATTGTTAATGAGAAAAGGTACTTCTGTATCAACATCTGTAACCACTGGTTGTTCACTTTATAGTCAATTATGTTGAAAAAGAACATACTCTATATGTCCTGTATGCACAGAGATATATGACTGTTTCTCTACAGGGACTGTTTGAGCCCATGGGAAGGCACCTCACAAGTACAGGAGTATCAGTCCTCCATCCCACAATGGCATAACAATCAGTGTAGTTACCTTTAGCTCATTCCATGTTTTTCTTCTCAATCAAATAGCAGCATGTACATCTGAGCCACACTGCTACCCACAGCCCTGGTTTTTGCCTGTTACTGGATCCCAGTTAGGATCTTTCACTGACTGTTCTCCTGCCTGGCTCCTTTCAGGGCTCCAAAGAGTGCGCCAGCTGGAGAAAAACACACGGTACTTCAGGCGAAAACTGCATGAAATGGGCTTCATCATTTATGGCAATGATGATTCTCCTGTTGTCCCCTTGCTCCTTTTTATGCCTGGTAAGATAGGGTAAGTACTGGAAAAAAACCTGTTGGCAAAACCAGCACTAATCAAGGTCATAGGTTGTTTGGTGCACACTGCAGAAAATGTAGCTGTGTGGTAGAAGCTTCCTGGGAAAACATCACTGTTGAATTCATCATTTAGTTCTGTTCTCTTTTAAATTTGACCTTAGACTTAATTTTGAGTTATTCCAGTATTCAGAATTTTAAAATTTTTCTCTTATCCTTTTATAACGTGGTCTGGAATAATACTTTTGAAAACATTTTGAATTGGGATAGTTTTTTCTTTTAATTTGTAATCATTAAAGGATTCACATTGCCCTTGATGTATGAACGATTTTGGTTGGGTGTTCTTTTGGCCCGTCTGATCTTTGAATGGTCTTTGCATGTGTTCCTCTCAGTTCCTCTCAAGCAGCACTTGTTCACTGACTTGGACACGCAGACAAGAAGTCAGTGGTAGAACGGTGTAAGGGTTGATCTTTAGGGAGTATTTGCAATTAGCTGAGGGTGGCTGTGTGCTCCAGGTCTCATACACACCACACAGAAGCTTCCTAAATCTCAGAGTAATTGTGAGAGCAGATAAATTATCACACAGATTGTTTTATTCCTGTTGATGTGCAGTCACCAAGCTCTCAGACCTTCCAGAAGTCCGACCTCCTCCATGCTTAGGGACTGTGAATGCCCACATGTTTTGATTTGCACTCAAAGCCTTTCACTGACATAAATGTGTCTGTCCTGCAGTGCTCTCTCTGCCATCACACTTCTACTATTTGACACCCACTTGGCTTCATGAGCTGCTAAGCAGCAAAAAACCCTCAGTCCTACCGGTGAAATTCTGGCTTGTAGGAAAATCAATGGGAATATTACCATCTGCTTCAATTGAAGACAGGATTCTACCTATTGTACCTATATTATATATAATGTTATTTTTAGTATACATGGATGTTTTCTCTCTAGTCAGTTTATTGGTGATAATTTACTTTTGGTTTTTGTCTCCTTCTCTCCTTAGGGCTTTTGCAAGACGCATGTTAGAAAGAAATATCGGGGTGGTCGTGGTTGGGTTTCCAGCTACTCCTATCACAGAATCCAGGGCTCGGTTTTGTGTATCAGCTGCACATACCCGGGAGATGTTAGACACGGTAAGCACAGCAGATGTCCTGCCAAAATTAACTTCAGCTGCAAAGGAGGTTGAGAGAAGTTGTGCCTCTCTTACTTTGAATCTCAGTAATTCATTTTTACATTTGTTTTTCTGGCCTTGGCACTTGATCTCTAAAGGCATTTGAGCCTTATATATTTTATTTTTTAAAATAAATTATGGGGCAGTTAACTTGTTATGTTCTTCTATTTCTAATAGTGACCAAATCTGTCATCACTAATAAAGACCTACATGAAGAGCACAGCAAGACAAAAGTTAAATGCTAGGTCAAAACTATCAGAGTAGGAAAGCTGAAACGGTATGGAAATCATTGAAAATCAAGTTTTCCATAGCTGTATTTCCATGTGTTTCTTGAATTGCAGAAGTGTATGGGACAGCCTTGGGGGTACAGGTGGAAATTGCAAACAGTATTTGGAAGTGTTTGAACCTAATTCAGCTTAATTGGTGCTGTCTGGCCTGTCTCAGTTCTGTATCTTTATCTGATATCAGAAATACCATTAAGAGTATGTTGAGACTTCCATCGTAAACCTCGTTCCAACACAGTCAGAAATGTGTTTAAAATAAACTCTCTGAGATTTTCCATCTCCCTTTCTTGCCGAAGGTGTTTTTGGCCCGGCTTGAGATTCATTCTCAGAAGAAGCCAACTTAGAAACGCAAGAGGCTTAACAGTAAATTTCAGGCTTTCTTTTTCCTCTCTTTGCACAAGTGTGATGGTCAAAGCAAAAGATCTGTGAACGTGGAAGGCATTTGAGTTAAAAATGCCACTCCTTCATGCAGACAAGCACCTGTGCCTGCAGAGAGCTCCTGGCTCTACGTTTGCATCCCGAGATTCACATGGATCTTGGGGCTGGAGCCCTGCCCTGCTGACCAGCTCCCACACCAGTGCAGATTGCTCTCAAACGACATCAAAAAATCTGCCTTACATAAGTGCAGTGTAGAATCCCTTCTGCTTTTAAAGGTGCAGTAGTTATTAGCAAGGTCTAATACCATGAAGATAATGTTTCCTAGAACAGGGAACAGCTGCTGTGTTGGGCACTGTCAGCTTTTGCTCTTTGGCTGTGTGGATTTGGGCTTTTGTAACTACTAACAGGCGATGAAGTTGATCTGAAGATTAATCTCTTGAGGTCACTGCTTTGATTTTCTTCTCTCCCCCCATTCCCAAGTGTCAAGCCCCCTACATTTTTGGGCCATCCTTTCATGTTCATTACCTGGACATTGCTGTGTCCTGGTACCGGTGAAGGTCTGAAATGCTCCCCAGTCACCACTGAACATGCTGTGTTTTTGCTGCAGTACTCGTGGCATTCTTTAAATGTCCTTACACTAAAGGGAAATGCTCTGAGCTGAATTACTTGCAGATGGAAAGCTTTTAAGACAAAGGCTTTGTGAATATACCTAAACCCAGGGTAACAACAGGTAACAAGCACAGTGAAAACGTTTTCCTTTGGCAAAATTTGTTTTGAATCTCAGCCTGGAACTAAAGAGGAAAGATGCATGAAAGGGCAAGCTCCCAAGAATAGCTTCCTTAATGACCTGGAAGCTATGTCTCTGCATAAACCATTACTAAATTACTTCTTTTTGTTCCTGAGATCATTTTAGTGGCTTAACAGAAACAAAATCAAAATTGCTATTTTCTTCTTTGATGCCAAAAAGTTGGCTGCTCTTGTATGTGGGTCAGATGCTTCAAAACACTGAGCTATCTCTCTGTGGTACAGAGTTCACCATCTACTTTTGGATCTACTGAGAGCTGGGGACACAGCTCAGCAAATTGCATTGCAGTATTAATTAATTAATATTAATTGTGCCTGTGATATTTGTATAAAGTAATGGAATGCACTAAAAGTATCTTAAACAATTCAGACTATTTGTACTGACTCTGATCAGCACCATGGGCTGAGTCCTATCTGAGAAAATTCCAAATTCCAGTTCTTTGGAGCTGTAGGGAAATACTGAAGTATAGCCTTAGACATTTCTTTTGCACAAGCAAAGACAACTTTTTATCTGGGTTGTTATGTCTCTGCTTTTAGAAAAACTCTTTTTTCATTTTTCATCTGTACTCAATTACTGTCCTTACTAACAAACCATAACCCACTGAAGGAATAAATTCTGTTCTCGTAGATGCTGTTGTTCATCTATGACTGCATTGCTGTTCACCACAGTAGAATGAATGCAAAATTTGCCCATTTTTCCTTTAAACCTTCTTTAATGTATGTTTTTTACACTCCTGTTCTGCTGTAAAAGTAGAACTTAATTTCTGTTCCAAGAGAATTGACAAAGTAAAATGGTCTTACAGGTTTTGAATGCTCTGGATGAATTGGGTGATTATCTACAACTGAAATATTCCCGGTATTCCAAGTCATCTCATCCTGAACTGTATGAAGAAACTAGGCTTGAACTTGAAGATTAAGTTTTCCACCCACGAAGAGAACACTGTGACGCTATGAAAGGGTGGGAAACCCGAACACTGAAAAATACGAATGCATTTCTTCCCTTCTAAGGACAATTTTTGTTTCTCAGTTAATTGAAAGGAGGGGAAGCTCGGGTTTTGCATCTTGTTGTATCAGATTTCTGTGTTCAAGAGACTGAAATATTGATACGGATTTGCCTCCCCAGGAGATCTGGCCTTCTTACGGTGTTTTTGATGCAGGAATGCATCCCTTGATCGAGTTGCTAATGTACAGCTTTTGGTATGGCCCCTTTTTATGAAGAGGCTCCAGATAGTCTTAATTGTGACTGAAATAATAAAGTTTTAAAAAATTAATAGATTTCAGTGTAATATAGCTGAGCTTCATCAGTGATACTGACTTTTATCTGTTGAAGAGCATAAAGCAAGACCTCGGCGTGGACTGCTACAGAGGAATGAGCAGAGAGTGCCCTCTTTAACCAAGTTGCACTGTCATGCGTTTCTCCAAGGACAGAAAATGCTAGAAAAAGGCTAATGCTGAGAACAAGAAAAGTAGCCTGATCAGATCAATGGGAAAGGGAAAATGCCTCCTCCCCTCCAGAGACCTTTTCTCAGCCACTTAAATGCACTCCAAGCTTCGAATTGTACAAAAATTTGGGCTTAGACATAAACAGAAATGCTTTTGTGCTAACACGTTTGACCTACAGCCTATCACATCCTCTCACAGTGCAAGTTCTTCAGCGGGCTTGCTCCCTTTTTGTGGAGCACTAGTAAATAATTTTAATAACCATTTAACTTTCCCGTAAAAACCTTGATCAAAACAGTCAGATACTTGCAGTTCACAAACTGCAGATGACATTTATTGGGCCCATTCCTAAGTTTCTTGAACTACTTATGGGCCCAATAAATTCACTAACAAGTACATAATGCTGAAGCTGTTGGTTGTACAGAATGTGAAGTTCAAGACACCATGGGCAGCTCTGCCACCTGTTAAACGGAAAACACCACCATTTCTATGTGTGCTAAACTCATCCATGGAATAACATTTCTTGAGATATTCTTGTCTGTTTTATGCATGTCAGGGGTTGTTTTATTTGCCTCGGTTTTTTTGAGTCGTTTGTTTTTCAAATAATTGTATCATCTGAGGGGGAAGTTGTCCTTGTCCACTGCCTGAATGGCGAATGCTCCAATTCCTGGAAGGAATTGTTACAGCCAGCAGTTTCCCTGCAATGCCAGCAGCAGCATTATCCTCAGGCTGGCGTGGGCTGAGTTGCTGGGAGGAGATTGGAGGCTTTTCCCCTTCTTCTTTGAAGCATTGAAAAGCAGCTCTGCAGCTTTAAGAATGAACTCCAAACAATTCCACGCTATCAAATGTCATTGTAAACACATCAGATGAGAGATGTTTAGCTTTCTGTTGCACAGATGTACCACACTTTCATGTTCTCTTGAAAGCTGTGGTGTAAACTTAACCCACAGCTGCAATATTAGATCTAAGAACAGAACAATTAAATTGTGGAGTACCAATTACACTATATTACTCCCTGCTTGTTAAAGCAGCTTTCAGGATATAACAAGGCTGACTGATTATGAGGGCCCATTTTTTTGTGTTGGATTTTTGTTGTTGTTGTTGTGCAAGTTAATAAAAATCCAGTGGTGCTATAACTTTTAAGAATTGATTGCAACACATTCCATAATATCAAGTGTCGGCTTTAGGAAACATATATCAAGGGCTGGGGGAGGACTAAATGGTGTGTCATATGATTCTTCACTTTGGTAGATGGAGTTGGAAAACCTTGGAGAGGTACAGGAGAGCTGCGTTTGTGGATAAAAGCAAACTCACTGTACAAATAATTAAACACTCAAGCAGAGGACAAGGAGAAATTAGGAAACATGAACTTTGTCTTTGAGTAACCTGGCAATTTGGGATGTACAGCTTTGTTACATGCAGGCTGAGTGCACTTAAACTGTAAGGGAGATGGGGTGAGAAATTTCTGCAACCTGTTCCTCGAGGAAAAGTACTGCATTTGATATATTGCTTTTTGATCTGTATTGCTGAACATCTGTGGCCAGATTCTCAGTTGACTTCTGACCTTCCATCTCGTGGTATATGGCCATAGTTTATGTTTCAGCAAACATTATTACACGTGCTGTTGCAGGCAACACGCTATTTCCCTCAAAGAGAGGTCTGAGACTGATTAAACTACAGAGTGATCACTTTTTGTCCCCCTATAGGGGAATATTTTCAGTCTAAAGCTGAATTCTTCCTGCCCTCAGAACATTACTCTCACTCATAGTAAGGAGACAGGACAGCTATTTTTCAGAGACTGTCAGTTGATTTATTATGTGCCCTCTTCTGATTCCTTCCATCCCTTACACATTAGAGAAAGTACAGACTGACTGTTCCTGGGCTTAGTGAACACTTAGGGAAAAATCCCTGCTCCACTGGTGCAATAATAGAACTCCCAGGAACTTCAGTCTTTTAGATTTTCCCCACGAGGCTCACTTATGGTCATCGTGCTTGCTTTTTCACCAGCGTGGATTTTGCCTGGTTTACATCAATTTTAATAGGTTTAGAATTGACCAGCATTTGGAAACTCTATTTTAGCTAGTTGAAGAAAAAACCTGATAGAATACCTATTAGGGAATTAACACGTCTAGCATAAGGAACAAATATTTCCTAGAATGTGCTTCATCCTCAGGCATGCACAATCTTGGGAAATATAGTTCCCTGTAATTGCTTTAGAAGGTTTGGAAGAACTGCCTTCAATAAATCAAAAATGCTCAAGTTGTCATATTTTAATCCAGTGGAAACATAACAACACTTTTTGTTGGCATGCTGCATTTTGTTACCTTACATAAAATCTTGATTGACTTTCATGCTATGGGAAGTTTCTGTTTGACAGAGTATCTAAATTGTTTGCCCTTTCCTGCACCTTTGTCCCACCTCATCTTTTAGAAAGTCTTCATTTCCTGACCTTATCAAACTTGTCAAAGCAGTTTCCCCCTTTATTTCTCCTGTGTCTTTATATTGTTCTCTCTGTTCTGCTGCTTTCTGTCCTCTGGATCAAGGAGAAAACACACTGGCAGCTGCAGAGGACCTAAAGTGCAACAGTGGGCTTTTTGAACATTGCCCCACTGCCTGCTTTTCCTGGTATCCTCATCAGCTCCTGCAGACTTTTAAACTTTCCTTCCCAAATAAAAATTCCCTACTGATGGTGCTAAATTTCTGCACTGTACCAAATCTGAACCGCCCAAGCTGTTGAACCAGGAATGGGCTTTTTCTGTCATTTATGCAAGTGTGGATCAGGTTAAATCCTGCTTTGAAGTCAATACTGTTGGTTTAAAACCAGTACAAGCATGAGAGCAACCTGTCAGTGTGAGGTGAGCTGCCTGCATTTATTTCAGAGGGGTTTGAACACTGGTGTCTCTGGACTGTTTCACAGCCACTGCTCTTCACAAGGGACCAAGATATGGAGTGGATTTATTTAAGGTAGGATTTCAGATGGTTTTTTATTTTCTTTCCAAAATGTGTTTGGTTGAAGGTGCATCACATTTTTCCAGGTCCTGCTAAGGCAGGGAATAAAGTAGCTATGTAAGAAAAGCAGTCTGTACTAAAGGTGTTTATGTACTTTCTAGCCTGCTTAGAAATCCAATAGTGATTCTCCAGTACATGATCTGCCTTTTATTTGTGTGTAAAGTTTAATTGTTCTTCAAATTAAAACACAGATCAGGACCAAATTTTAAAGAAACCACACCACCAGCTGAGAAATGGCAGATGTTGTGCTGATACTGGCAGCTGAACATTCCAGCCTCCAGATGCCTTGAAAAACAGTGTCTAGGTGTTTCCCTCATTTAGTCACACATCCAGTGCTGTTTGTGCTCACTGCAGATCAGCTACAAGGTAATGAGGACTCACTTTATCCATTTGGGAAGCAGAGCATCAGAATGGTCCCAAAACCACCACCCATATGACCATATAAAGTAATAATTAAGCACCATCAGGAGTCTGGGATCTGAATCAGGCTAGTTGCTCAGCACTTACTGAAGTGGGGAGTGTGTTTCTTTCCACATACGCAGCATGTCACTGACAGGTGACAGAAGGAAGCACTGATAAATCCATTTATATCATGTGCTAATCACATTAAAAGAGTAATGTAGAGGCACAGGATCTGGAGACATGTAGTGGACTCATAGACTTAGATCCAGTTGTGTGTAAAGTTTTTTATTTTGCACAAGCATTACAGGAGTTGTCAAATTTTTTAAACCAGCTAGGTGGACAAGTGGGAAATGTGGTGTTTAACATCAGTATAGTGAGTTTGAAGCAGGCAGAAAGACATACCACACCCTGTGTGTTACTCCAGTTTGTTTCTGAAGAGAAGGAAGGGTCGATAGGGTGCCATAGCAGGTGACACTGATACTTGGTACTCTATTCATAGAATCTTTTTGGAGAGTCACTTCCAGATGCTTTGCTAAGGCCCAAAAGTGTTAATTGTTATCAATATACCTGAGTTCCACAGCTTGTGCTGCAGGGGTAGCCAGGGCTGCAGTGCTCCTTGAGCCACCAGCTGCAGCGAGCTGTGCTCATGCTGAAAATTGTTCAGAGGTCATTCCAGTGGCAAGAGTGCACAGCGTCACTGATGGTTGTGATGCCCTCACCGGGATGCCACCCCTGGGAGTGGCTGTGGGATGGTGACAAACTGCCTGTGCTGCTCTGCCAGGCATAACCGGTGTGGCTCCGGGACAGGCATGACAGGCTGTCCTCTTCTTTGCAGATACAGAAGGACATGGGCTGTGGGTCGCTCCAGCTGGTGAGTTTCTGGCAGTTCAGCTCAACCAGAAGATGTAGCCACGAAAGCAGGACACTGTAGGAAGTCTAGGAAATCAATTCTCACAAGTAAGTCAAGTGCTTGCAGTAACAGAAATATTGGGTGTGTGTAACATGGAGCAACAGTGCTTTCCTTTTTTTTCCACCGAAATTGTCTCAAAGAATTTGCTGAGCATGGTTAACTCTGGCATTCTGTGAGTGGGCCAGTGGTCCTTCAGTTCCTGGAGCTCAGAACTGATCTCTCATCCCATGAAGTGCCATCAAGTTTGTTGCTCTTATCTTTAGTATCTCTATTTCCCCTCCCAGCACTGCAGGCAGGATATCTGTCCTACCAGTTCAGTGCACAGAATAAGGAGGACAGTTGAGGCTGTTGGGGTCTGATGACCCCACATGGCCTATGGCACAGCAGTGAGTAAGTGTTTCTTGGCACAGGCTGGCTTTGCTGTGCTCAGATAGCTTCTTGTCTGAAGTGGGTTCCTCATCTGTTTACCTCTCAAGCAGCTGTTCTGGAATAGCACAGAAGTGATGAAATCAGTGGGGACATTTCAAAAGCACAGCTTCTCCTGAGTGTTTCCTGGAGCCTGCTCTGACACAAGTATCCTCCTTGTGTCCTACTCTCCCCTTGTTGTTACCACACAAGCCTCGTGATGTCTTGGCTCTGCTCTGTGCATTGCTGGGGTTCCTACTTTCATGTGGGAGCTGCTTTTCCAACAACCCTAACACCAAGGACACAGCTACTCTCAGACAGAGCAGTCAGAAGAGGCTTGATAGTTTTCATAGTTCGAAGACCATCTATTTACACTTTTAGCACTCTCTGACTGCCACTGCACACTCTACCACCCATATTTTAAAAACTCCTCAGGGACCCACTGTAACCTATGACTTAGAGCTCTGAACTGGATACAAGAGACCCGGTTCTGGTCTGCCTCTGTTCTGCTAAATAATTACAGATGAGACACATTAGTGTTCCTTGCCTCATTTTTATCCCTCTGTAGCACTCTGATAGTGATCCTAATTTGTTTGTAAAACAATAAGTTGAACTGATGAGAAGAGCTACAAAAGAGCAAAATGTTATTATCTGAGTGATGTTTTAATTTCTGCATCGCAGAATGTCTCCTCCATTAATCCTGTAAAAGTCACGAGTACTCTGTTTACCAGACCTAGTGTATGAGACAGTACAATGATGAAGACTAATTATAAATCATAGAAAAAATATTCTGGAAAGCAGATTCCTTTAACATTTCCATTCTGTGCAGGCTTTGTCAGTGTCTTACTACAATGATGCCAGTTGGGTTTGAAAGCTTTTTAAAATGTGAATCTATCTTTTCTAAGATTTGTAGCCAAGCCTTTCCAGATTGTTAAAATGTAATTAGTGTCTGCTTGTTAATATGATGTTCATTGATTTTTAAAGTACACAGACTTCAAAGCTAGAAATAAATAAATAAAAAGAAGATAATTCAAACCAGAGTGGAACAGCTTGGACAGTTTTACTCTTTTGCCAGGATCCCAAAGCTGTTGTGTTCAAACAATGCCACAGTTTGAGTGGAAATGTGAAGATTAAATCCAAACCCTGCGTGTCAGCTTTTTTGCAAATGACTATCCAGGATTTCAATAAAATGTCCAACCACAACAGATTAAGTTGCAGGGATTTTTATTGCTTAACAACTTGTGATAGTCTCCTGTTTCTCTAACATGTATTATAAACCAATGCATCTAGCAAGGATCAGTGGAATTTTGGTACCTAGCTCTGTTAGGCTCTTCTGAAGAATAATCTGAAAGGAACAAAAGAGGAAAGGTTCCCAAGGTGATGGATGGTTGCAGAATCTCCCACAGCACATCAGTGCAGTGTGGCACAGGATGGTGTTTCATACATAGGTATTTGACCACAGTCATGCAGGAAATCATACAAGAACTAAAAAGGCAAGTGGAGGTAACTTGAAATTCAGACAGGAATTCAAAGATGTGATCCTGAGGAGCCAGCAGAAGCAATGCTAGAGCACAATGCCTGAGTAAGAAGTTGGCCTCAAGAACAGAAAGGTGGAAAAGAGTATCCACGGGACAACCCTACCCAAGGACAAGACAGAGGATGAAATTAGATAGTGCAGGAGAGATGAAGCTGAGCAGCAAATTTATTCAACTGCAGAAGGAAGACAATTCAGAGGCAAGCAAGAAATGGAAGTAAACTACCCCCCAAAGACAGCATGACAAGACAGTGGAGACAGCCAGGATTGAGGCTCCACAGGGGAGAATGAAGGGGGAAATAAAAGACAGACTGATTTTCAGACAAGAAGGAGAGAGGAGATCCCACCACACCAGTATGACAGGGGTGTCCATAACAGCAGACAGGTTCCTTGATGGTTTAGAACAAGGGAGGAACAATGCCGGCCAAAAAGCAGAGAAGTGCATTGTTCTTCCATAACTAGGAATGTTACATGTGAACCAGGGGCAAAGCAAGTAAGAAAAGCTCATGGAAATAAGGATTTTCTTCTATTCAGGACAAGTGATACTGTGGAAACAGGTCAAGAACAACCCCAACAGAGAGAGGACAGTGCTTTAAGTTACAGATGCTCTGGATTTTTTTCCACAGAACTCTTCCAGTCCCGATGGAAAATAAGGTAATAAAAAGTGATATATTTCCTCAGCGCTAGCTCTGTGAAGGAAGCTGCTGAGAGGCAGGCAGCTAAAGCAGATTCTTCTCTGAGGGCGGTCTCTGTTTGGCCATTTGTGATCCTTGCCTTCCAGGACTAGAATTCACAGTGAATAAAGCCAGCTTTCACAAGTAAAATAATGAGAAAAGGGTGCAAGAGCCCTGTCTGATTTTTATGCTGGGTTTTAACAGATGGGAAAAGAAATACCTTGATAGCAAATATAGCAAGGGACAATGGACCCCAGAAGAAGAAAGGCATACTGACATCACAGCATTCTGTGCTGGTCCCAATACATGAAGATATTTTTTTCTAAAGGTTTTGGAATTGCTATTTGCTTTATAATTGCAGATGTGCTGTGCGATGCCATCCATGGTGAGCACAGAAGGAGGTCAGCTGCATGATAACATCTAAGCTTTGATTTCTGTATTGTATACAATATAAGTGTTCTGGTCTCTATCTGTTCTTCAAAAATCAAGAGGCCACCTACGTTTTAAAACTGCTTCATGGTCATGCCAGACAGTACTGACAGGAGATGTAGTCAGAGAAAACACTTTACTAAGTGGTAAAAAAGAAAGTGGAGAAGGACAGAGAGGAATCACTGAGTTCAGGGTTGCCCAGTTGCTTTAGAAACTGCTGTTTGTAACAGTCTCCTGATTTGTCCTGTTGAGTCAGCCCATGAGGTTGCAGACATGGCTTGATTTAAGACATTTCAATAATATGTCTCCATTACTCTGGTTTGCTTGGACTTAACAAGACTATACAAAAAAGCATCTCTGTAGACAGACAGGAGACAGATTATAAATTGCTGCAAAGTTTAGGGGATTGTAGCTTTCAGAACAGGGATGATGCTGATGACCACGAGGGAGCAGCAACTGCTTTCTTTGGTACTTCTGAAGCCAGCAGGAATATTTGTCCATGAATTTGTCCATGGATGCACCACACTGAATATGTTTAAATCATCTACATAAGTTTAAATCATCAGCAGCCAGGACAACAGTCAGCAGTAAGTGGAGAGCTCAGAAGTTTTGAGTGTGAAGTCAGGGTCTTCTCTAAGTCTGATTCGATTTTAAAGATCATCTTAGGGATTTGTATCTCCAGTGGTGTTTCTGGGGGAGAGTCCTGGGGAAGAGGACTGGTCAGGGAGAACACTCTCGAGCTCAGGAGTGAAGTAATCCTCTCCATCTGGGACAGGAAGTAAGCTCAGATCCTGTAGGTACAGGACAAGTGGCAAAGAAAACAATGCTGTGGTCAGAAAGCATCAGGTGAGAGCTCTGAAACATCAAGCTGGGAGAAACAGTGCAAAGGTAATGAAAGCAAATCGTAATGGGTCTGTTAGCCATGAAGAGAGAAGCAAAGAACTGAGGCATGATTTAGTGAAGTTGGGGAGATTTATTGTATGTGGCAGCAGCAAAGTAAAGTCAAAGATTTGACTATGAATGTGCCCTGAGGTGCCCAACATGAGGTGATGCAGCATGGGCTGGGCTGCCCTTGAAACAGAACCTGCAGCACGGGAGCTACGGAGCCAATGGGCAAGAAATCAAGCAAATCAAAGGACAGTGTTGGGAAGACTTAAAATAATTATGAGGAGAGGAGGTAGCATGGATCCAAACACCCTAAAAATCATTGATACAGGGGAACTGAAGACCTATAGGGACAATCAAGAACTTGCTTAGGCAACACACAATGAAGATTTGCCCATGGAAGAGAAGTTGTAAGGTGGGTCACAATCAGTCAGCAGAGGATTAGATAACACACTCAAGGGAACAAGGCAGGGATAAAGTGATGCTAGGTGTACAGGATTGGATTTGAGGGCCCACAAGGCCCTGTCCAGCTTAATCATCTACGATTCCATGGAGACAGCAATGAAAGACCTGCATTGTCTCCCTGAGAACTAATTTCGTTAGGTATGGGCTTAGGTCACGTATTACAAATAGGTCTCTTTTATGTAGGATTCTAGTTCGGAGTTTGCAGTGATTGATGGATTCATTAAAACATCATCACTGCAAGGGACAAGAATTTTCTGTTTAAAAATAAATAAATGACGACAGAAACAGCAAAAGAGCCTTCTGCTTTTTTTCTGATTCTCCCTGCAGCTTAACATGCTTCAGGAGACTGCTTGGTGGGAGAGAGAGGAGACAGGATAAGAAAGGATTAGCGAGGGATATCAGCATTTCACTTAGATCTTTGGCTACCTGGTTGTTCTTGAATTCTACCTCCCAGTATCTTTGTTTTTCTGAATGTCACGTAAGCATCATTCTGGTGCTGAATAATACTTATACTGTGATCTCCCACTTGGTCTGGGAAAGGCACTTGACCGTATTCTCAGGTGTTTTATAACTGAGCTTTATTGTACAGATGTAAGCAGAGTTGCACTTGAAGATCCAGCCCACTGGATTACTGCTCGTACAGCTGAGCTGTCTTTTTAAAGCCATATTGGTCTGCATAGAAAGATCTTCTGCACAGAATTTGGTTGTCATCCTTGTGACAGTATGTTATATTTTCAAGTAGATCCCATGGGTCAAATTAATTGCAGTGCTCTACTGATGTCAGTGATGTTACCCCAAGTGTGAATTTGGCCCCATTGTTCTGAGGCTAATAGACTTTTTTTCTTTTTTTCTTTTTTTTAATGAAAGTGGATCATAAAACATTCTCAGATTTTCATCTGGTTTTACTTATAATAATTATCCTTTCCTGGAGCTGAGTAGTAAAGAAAATATTCATATTCTTCAGTGTCTGGTATAAATTGCAATGCCTGTTTGCTGCAGCCCAAGAACACAGGCTAAGGACAGAAACTGGTGCATTTGCCCATGTCTGTATGGACAACGTACAGACAATGTGGCAGTGAAACACATCAATTTTCAGTGGCTTTTTAGACTTCAGAAGAAACTCTTCGGGCAGCAAATGCATCGAGATAACATTGAACTCCACCCTTTGCTATTAATGGAGACAAAATACGTGTTCTTTTTAAGAGGTGTCCATCTTTTTTAAGTAATATCTGTACAGCTTGCAGAATTAACACTGCAAGCCAGGACATTCTTGCTGACAGCTTGCACCCTGAGAGGGTCAGAGATGATGTGGGATGTGATTTGCAGTAAAATTAGCTGAACCAGGCAGTTATTGCAGGTGGTTCCTACTCCTGGTCTGAATAACACAGCCGAGGGAAAGCCCAGTTGGGATTCCACTGCTAATCATCTTGGAGAGAGAATCTGGCTATCCCTGCCTGGCCACTGGTGGATTGGACTCTCTGTGTGTCATGTCTGGTGCTCCCAAATTTGTGTTCAGTGAAGGCTTTGCAGAAATATCAAGAACCAGAGTGGTCTGGTTGAACTATTGTATCACTGTTCGGTCCAATCTTTTAATTGAAAATTTGAGGAACATCAATGAAAAAGCTAAAGCGGATATAGGACATGTCCTGAAATGCCATATAAGGGTTAGAAAGAACTCTGCAGGGCATACATTTATTTATAGCAAACCTTAAGGCACAAAGTCTACAGCTGGAGCTCTCCATCCCTCTGACATACTCTTGTTCACCAAACCTTTTGGTCAATTTGATATTGCAGTGGAGTAGTCACTGAACAGGAGTGCTCCTGGTTTACAGAAAGGCATCATGTTAAGACCTTAACCTTGTTTAAAGAGACAGGTGTGAAAATGAAGGATGTGGAGCTGGTACTGCCTCTCAAACTTAGGAATCTGTCTCTGTAGGTGCATTTGAAGCTTCATCTGCAGCAACCAACAAGAACTGTAAGGAACTATGGTTCCAAAGGAGAACTTTCTCTCTGAGCTCATCGTCCTCTACTCTAGCACACTCCAGCAGGGTATCTGGCCCTCTGGGTGTTTAATGAAGAATCGAGACCAGTCCTACCCCTATGGTGTTGAGAGTGGGAGTTATTCTTGAAAGAGAAATGCTGATATTGGATCAGCCCTAAACGTAGTGGTGAAAGCTGTTCTGTGATTATGCAGTTTTCTTTTCTTTCTGTTGTGAGTAGGGGTGGAGGAAAATGCACAGGGATTGACCCTGTGCCCATGTAAACAGTGTATCTGTGAAAACCATACTTCTTGATGAAAGGAAAATAATATCCTGAGCAAACTGAGAGGAGGTGCCCTAACAAAAGAGAAAAAAAAAAAAAGGGGGGGAGGGAAAGACAAGAGGGATCTCTCACTCCTAGCTGGGGTTTTTTTTTAGGGGGATTGGAGGTTTTTTGGTTGTTTTTTTTTTTTTTTTCCCCACAAGAAAGATGGAAAGCAACTGAATCTATGTGGGGAGTCTCTTAAAGACAGATCATTAGCCAAAGAGGTCTCTCTTGCTGGACTTCACTTAATTTGATATCAATGTTTAAGTAGCCTTTTTTCCTCAGAATTTACCATGTGATTTCAGATGGTTTTAATGTCAAAGACAGGCACAATTTTCAGTAGCATAAATTTCTCTCCAGTGTATGCAGGAGAAATGTCAACTGGGACATAACTGCATGTACTGCAGGGCATATTTCATGCTGTTCCTCAAGGCTGTATCTACTGACTACTACTCACTTTTTTGCCATCTGCTCATCTGTCAGGCCTTCAGAGGCACTCCCTTAACTTCTGTGCAACTCTACTGTCCCATGAAAATGGTTCCATGTATGCAGACCCTTAAAACACACGAGTACAAAACAGGAGACAAGTAGGGAAAAGCCAAAGACCTTTTTTGAGCCTCTAAAATTAGATTGAGAAAAAATTAGAAAAACTGGGAAAACACGTCTGCTGTCTAACACTGTCTCCTAGTGATGTCTCCATGCGGTGATGTTCTCCTGAAGGGCGAACAATTGTCTCCATTTCCAACAGGTGTGGTGATGCCCTGTTAAAAATGGAGCAAAACTTCCCTAAAGAAGCATGAAACCAGGTAAAGCTGTCTGCTTCAGGAGGTCTCATAAAAGCCATCAATCCAGGTCCGTTGTGGTGCTATTTGCAAGCTGGGGTACAGCTGGGTGTGAATGCAGGAAATCTTCTCCAATAGGTGGTAATCCAGCCACATCACGCTGCTGCTGGAGTCAGCAACACACAGTAATTTGACATTGGAGATTCTAGATGGACACAAACTGCAGAAATTGAGTGGCTACATCAGAATCAAAACCAGGACAGGCTACTAATCCACAGAAACAAGTAGTATCCATTTCCGTCCTAATCTGGCTGAATCTGAGTGTTACAACCTTGTTTCCAAGCCTCAAGGATGAGATTTTGGTTCTTGTTTGTAGCAGTCTGTATAGGAACATCTCTTGGGGACCCCCTTACCTCATGAGGTACCAGGGAAATTCCAGAGAGCTAGAAGTGGACAAATGTTTCATTATTTTAGAAGGATGATTATTTTAGAAGGTGATCTCCTTCTCCCAGCCTTCCCAAGTAAATATGGCCCAGTGAACCTGATGTCATTTCTGAGACAACTGCAAGGAAATCAGATGCACAAAATAGTTAATGAGTTAAAGAAATAGTGACATAAATTACAATAGTCAGTATGGTTCTGATAATAAAAATAGTGGTACAAAACAGTTTTTTAAATGTCAGTACCCAAATGTAACACATATTAAATGAGTAAATTGATATAGCAGAAGGGTATCAAGAGGGTATTTTTATCAAGGTCCTGCAATGATTTGTTCTTGCTCCCAGGCTATTCATTATTGTTATCAAGGATTTGAAAGGAAAAAATAAATAAACCAGCTGCTGGGAAAATTGTAGATATTCCATAGAGGTAAATAAACAACAGGTCAAATCTGTGAGGCAAATGGCAACAGTTGGTAAAGCAGAGCCCTCTGAACATGTGTTTTAAAGCAGCAAAATGCAAGGTCTTACATCTGAGAACAAAAGAGTGCAGATGACAGTTTACATCCTGGAAGCAGTGACTGTGAAAGCCCTGGCCCAGACACAGGCTGTGGGCTTTGTCAGGACGTACATGTGGACAGAGTCAATCCACTCCCAGCCATCCTAAAATCTGTTTGTGTTAAATCTGTGTAATCAGTTGTTCTCATTAGCCAGACCACTCTCTTCTCAGCCACTGTGCAAACTCCAGGGAAAGTTGGCGTGCTTAGGACAGTTTTTCCCCACTTCTAACAAAGCTGGAGAAAGGCAGAATGTACCTGATTTTGAACTTGAAACTGAGTTGTTTCTTCTCCCTCTGAAATGCTTTATCATCTGTAGTGAATGTCCTGCATCAGTGAGTGTTGCCTGGTATCACACCAATTACCTGGAAGCGGTCTAGTTTTGGGGCAGCTGCCAATTTTAAGGGAAGAAAAAAGGCCCTGTGGAAATCAGAGGGTTCAAAACATTGCTAAAGATCTGTTGGATAAATGATGTTGTTGGACTGGAAAAGACCCCTCTTGCATTCTTGGAGTTCATACACCCTTCATGACAGAGCAGTTCATATTGTTCTTCCTTTTGGGTAAGAAAGAATTTGTCAGGTACTCAAATAGTATGAAATTCCAGCATTAAGTTATCTGTGCAAGCTAACATAATTTTCCTTGTGAGTGGGGATTAAGGCAGCTTCTCATTGCATGACTGCTGTTGATTTTTCCACAGGTCCCCTACCTTATTGGTTTGCCATTTGCTTTACCATTAATGCGGGCTCCTAAGTTCTGTGTGACTTCTGAAAATGTAACACGAGCTGTAAATCACTGGGGCGCTCTTAAAAAACATCATCCCATCGAGTCATCCCATTTGAGCAGATAAACTGCCAAAAGTGAGCAGCAGCCAGCCCACAGGTGGGGATGTTTGACAGGCAGGGAGCCAGAGGGGATTTCCTCACCCCCCTGGACTTCTCACCCTCCTCCATATAAAGCCAGGGAGGGATTTCAAAGCCTGAGAGAGAGAACTGGGGTGATGGTGAGCAGGGGTCTTGGCTGTGCCCCACGGTGGGAATAGGCCACGCTCCAGGGATGGCTGGTGGGAGGTTTTGTCTTCAGTCCATTGTGCTTTGCTGGCAATACCCATTAACAGGAGAAGCTGCAACGCTGCACTGGTGACAATCCGGCCATTTCTATGGAGGTCCTTGCTTGTGGGAACAAAGTTTGGTACAAATCCCGGGAAAATGGCCTGTTAAGCTCTAGAAAGGCAGTACACACATAAGCACTTGCCCACGTTCATCCGACTAGGAATGCTCCAAGGTTGTTTTTTTCTGAGCTATACTCTCCTAAGCTGTGTCCTAAAATGAGAAGTGAATGGGGTTTTTTATCAAAATGCCTCAAGGTGCTTCTCAAGCAAGTGGGTTTGGCTTTCTAACGATGTATGATTGTGAGAGCCCTCCCTGGACAGAATTTTTTCTTTTCCTGTCCTCCAAGCTGCTTTGCCCAGCTACTTGTGTTGCAAAGGCAGGAAGGCTCCTGGATTTCCTGTCTTTACCCGATGAACATCACTTAGCATCCAGCCAGAAGGCTTGGTCAGGATGAAAACAATATTGAATTTTGCAGGTCTCATTTATTTAAGAGAGTAAAACGTCTTTCTTTTCAAAGTGCTTCTCTTTAGCTTTCATTTCCTGTGCACAGAGTAGCTTTGTCTCGAGTACAATAATTAAGTTGTTGACCTTCCTTAGAGGTCAAACATAGCTTCCCTTTAGAGAAAGATAAAAACAAGCAATAATAGATACTTTGACTGGTTTAAGATACTTGGTCTGCATATCTGTGATGCTGCTGTAATTTCTGCTGGATATTTTTCCCAAGGTAATTCAGGGTGAAATGCTGTTTATCCATTTACTTTGGTACGTACACAGTATTTACTAGAGCTGCCTCTCCCCTATTCTTTATGAGAAAAAAAAAAATCCATTGGAACTACATCAAAGAGCATGAGGTAGGATGCATACAGTCTAATGATAATGTTTCATGGGATTTTAAAACGGCATTATACTCTTTTTAAATGATTACTTTTTCTCTAATCATCTGAGAATTTTTAAAAAAAAAGTAGTAAGAATGGAGAAGCCCAGATATCTTCATGCACAATATAAGGCAAATGGCCATTCTTTTTATATTGTTCTTTTTGTATGTAAGCATTTACATTCTCCTCCTTTTAAAATTACATGTTTCTAATTTTTATGGGGGTTTTTTAATTCTTGTTTACTTGTTCTTAAATATGACTGCTACTTTATATTAACGTTCATAATAGCCTGATGTTACATTCAAAATAGTGTAGGAGGGGTTGTCAGCAGTTCAATTCCCAGTAGCTGTGCCTCTGAGCATAAGCGAGGCACTGGGATCTTCTGATTAGTCCTAAAAAGTATCAGCAGGAAGTCTGACTTCTTTTATATAGAAATGTGAGATCTCCTCCATGGCATAGAAGCTGGGGGAGCAGGTCATGCTTTACAAACAGGGCAAGAAATAGAAATGCCCACAAGGTGGAAGAAATCTGTGAATTCCAGTGATAGGAAGCTTTATCGTTCATTTGTGCAAATGGCAATAGGTGCTGGGATTGTGCAGGATTGTGGGAGGAAGGAAAATCAAATAGAGGCATCTATCCCCACTGTGGGAACAGGCTGGGGCAGCCTTGATACCTCTGAATTATGAAACCTTTTGTCCTAAACCCTCATATTCCCCATGCCTTAATACATCTGAATTATGCAACCTTCTGTTCCAAATCTTCATATTCCCTCTGCCTTTCTTATTCCTTTCAGAAGCCTTCTTCAGACCTTTAGTGTTCCTTTTTCTGGTGCAGGCAGTAGAATTAAGTCTGAAAGTGCCAGTATGTATAAAGCCATAAAGAACCCTTGGAAGCAAGAGAACGATCACAGCTGAGACCAAGCGTTCACTCCATCTCTTGCTGCTGTGCCATTTCATAGCTTTTAATACATGAGCAATCCCCTCCTCATTCACCAAAACCCTTAAAATCATCCCACTGTCCCATCATGGCGAATTAAACTTAAATATGCCTTAATGAAAGGGGGGCTGAGTGGAAAAAGTCAGGCCTAAGCAAAGCATCTCTTTTGTTTCAGAAGCAAAAGAGCAATGCTGGTATCTAATTTTGGAGCCCTGGGAAATGCCTCGATATTGAAGTGGTCAGCACCACGTAAAAACGTGGTCAGAGCCTGGTATTCTCCACTGCCAGCAGTCATTCAGACTTGTGTGGGCACCCCTCAAAACCCCTAAGTAGAAGCTATGGCTGCAGCTCTTTCAACCATTTTAGGACTTTGTAGGTAAACGTGGTTCAGCGGCAGCAAAAGGCAAAAAAAAATTAGAATCTGTTTCTAATAAAGATTAAAAAATATTTTTGAATGACCCTCCTTGTTCCTTACTATTATACGGTATTTAAATATAAGAGTGCAGCCAAGGAGAATAGAAAACAAAGAGAAAAGCCTTTTAAAAAAAAAAAATCCACATTTTTATATCCTTTCCCTACTAACCCACCACAGAATTCAAGGGTGGGGGATTCAAGGACTGAAAGAATCTTCATATGGTGCCAAAAATTCCCCACAGATCTCTCTTGTCCCTCCGCATTTGGCTATTTAAAGCAAACACATTGTGTTTTAGATGCTAGTTTAGATCCATTTTCCATATGAGGAGGTGGGATGTCATTAATTAGCTGTTCTTTTGATTTCTGAGTATCACATGTACACTTCATAAGAGCATGTACTTTTGACAGAGGCTGGAAAGAGGAAATAAACTACAAGTTGCACCACTTGAGTCTTCTGGGTACAAATGATGGATCAGCAGGGGATCGTCACGTGAATTCTACTGCTACCAATGCTGATTGAGTCACGTGAGTGTTAACACAAACCTGGGGGGGGAAAAAATCTGGATGAAATCACAGTAACAGAGTTTAAAGTGTTTATTTTAGTCATAATTGCACTGTTTTTACATAACATCTTTGATCTATAAGTTGAAAAGAGGCAAAGCCAGTAGTCCACAGTAGAAGTAACCAAAGATAAATTTCTCTGTAGAGTTTAAGGAAGTCCACAATAAAGTCAGACGTTGACATAGACAGTAGGGAGATGAAACCCAGGCTTCAGCATGCCAAAAACTCCAATCCATTGTCATTTCACCTGATGGAGTCCCTTTTCTGGATTTTATTTTAATCTTTATTTGGATCAGCAACCAGACGAAATCCAATGGGACAAAGCAGTTATGAAAAATGAGGGGAAAACCTTCACACCTCCCAGCCAGCATGGAAAAAATTAATAATAAAGCTGCAAAACTAGAACAGCCAGCTAAGCCCTCCAGGCCTTTCATCAGCACTGAAGTCCAGCTGCCCTTGCTTCATGACCCTGCTGGCCACAGATGGTCCTGGAGACGCCTCAGAGGGTCACCTCCAGATTAGGCACCAAATTCACCTTCACATCAGCAATTTTAAGTCTTTCAACTTAACAAAACAGCCAAATTGCCTCTGTCTTGCAGAAGCAGCCAAGTCCTGTGTGTCTGCTCTCCTACCAGGAATGAATTTGCTCGTCAGCCTTCAAACCCAGGGAGATGCAGCACCAAAGCAACTGGCCTGTGACCTCTTGGGTCAGGGGATGAACCAGAAGAAAGAAGCCCCATGGGCCCACTTATGTGTCTCTTTTAAATTTTTCTTCCTTTTTTTTTTCTTTCTTTTTTTTTTTTTTGTACTTTGTTTTGGGGGTGGTTTTTTGTTTTTTTTTGTAAAGCTATAGGAGCATCTCCTGACTGAAACGCTGGCAGACTGAGGACATAATGATAAACTTTAATTGCACTAGTCCTTTGTCATCTTTATCTCTTCCCAGGGCACAGAGGAGGTTTGTTGAGGAGCCTTTCTCTAAGATCTGTGGATGTAGCTGGGAAAACAGACTAGATCTCTATTGCACAAGTCCTTTCTCTTGGAAGAGCCCTCTTCCACTGGAAGATAAATGTGTTTAGGGCATTCAAGTGAGTCCCTCCCTGTATATTTGGTGGAAATGTCTGAGCATTATTGCAGGAATGTTCTGTGCAGTTTTCCAAAATGATGCCTGGAGGGTTTCATGCAGGCTGACTCTCTCCAAGCCCTCTCTGGAAGAGTAGAGGAAAGGGCAGGTTCCTCTGTGGGGCGTTTCAGAGCCAGAGCCCACCACAGCTGCACCAAAATGCTCCTGTGAATAATTCCCCTCTTGCTGAGCTCGGGTTGGGGGGGGACCCATGGATGCTGTAGGCTAAGGAAGGCCCATTTGGATCCTCCCACCACTCCACTGTCCCATGCACTGTTGATCTGTGAATGCCTGTTCTTGCAAAACTGAATCACACTTTCATGACAAATGTTTCAAAAACAAAGCTATAAAATTCTCGGCTCGGTCATTAACTTTAAATGAATTGTTTAGGTTGTTTCCTTCCACACGCCCCACCCCCGTTAACTTATTCTTGAGGGGAATGTATTTATGGAGCCATGTGCTTCTCACATGGTTGAGGCTAAAAATAACTTCAGAAACTCATTCCAGCTAAAACTTAATTTAAAATCCATTTTGTCAGCTTAACACAGACGACAACTGGTCTCTTAGCCCGGTTTCTTTATTTGCAATGATAGCCTTGACCAGTTTTTTTGAGTGCTGATTACTTCTGTATTTCCTATACTCCACCTCTATTTTATAACCTATAAATAAACACATTCCTGAGCCCAAGGAAACACCCAAATTACATGCAAAATTTATTTTCTGTCTATGGCCTGGACTTCCACTTGGGCAACTGGCAAACTTAGTTTCTCTCACAAATACACGTGTACACTGTGAAGACAGGCAGAATCAGCTAAGGTTTCTTGTTTGGTTTGGGTTTTTGAGGGAGAGAGAGGCTTATCAAACATTGCAAGTATATTGTCTAAGTACTGAACTGTTTTTCCCAGGTTCTTTTTGTCAACAATCACCAAATCAGATGCTTCAAAATGACTGAACCCTCATGGGTCAAATCCTCCTTCCATTTAATTCAATATGAGTTTTGTCACTCATTTTAAAGCAGAGGCTGTAGCCCACAATAAACAATTATGCAATTCCTGGATGAAAGGGATGTTTTCTCCTTGCCCTAAATAATTAAGTCCAATGGAGAATCTTTCCATTCTCATCCCTAGCTGTTTTTTTTAATTGGTCTTGAGATGACTGTGTCCTGAGCTCCGAGGGTTGAAATCCTTTAGAAAGGAGACTTTCAGACAGCAGAGACTTTATGAATCTGTGGGGCAGCTGAGAAAAACAAAAGCAACCTCAGTAGGCTCAGGAGCTGCACAGGGATCCGTGTGCCTACTGAAAAAGAAATGCAGGAGTGCACATTAAAAACTAGATGGAACACCACTGATTTTGTTAATATTATGCTATCTGGGGATGACATTTCAGTCTTGTAAAAATGCTTAGATTTACAGAGAAATTATTTGTTCTTCTGCTTTCAGCACTTTTCTGTCTGAATCCCAAATACTAATTTCTACAGTGCTAGGCATTATTTATTAAAAACCATGGTCCTTTTTGCTTTCAGAAGTGATGTCAGTTAATGATGCTGCATTCTCTCTGTCCAATAGGATGGAAGGGGTCATTTCCCTTTGTGCAAACCAATTGCTATTTTACTCGACCTTATTCTGTCCACTTGGTATATCTGCTGCCTTCCTTCCTTCTGGTCTGTCTAGGTCCCTTCTCATATGGGAAAGTTCCCTTGACCCCACTTGTCCTGGGGAATTTTTTGTCTGTCTCCAGTTTTGATATAGAGTTATCACTTAAAATATTGACTGAAATGACAGCAAGAGGATATTTTCAGCATTATTTTCTCCCCATCCCCAGCTTTTTCTTCTGAGCTCTTTCCAGCTCTGTCATGAACTGCTGATCATTCCTATGGGCACCCAGGTTAGTAGGGTTCCCTTAGCATCAAGCAGTGCATGGGATTATATTTGCAACATCATTTCTGCTACATTCTTCTACTCTGACTTTCTTCATTGTTGCATTGTCTATTTGGAATGGAGTTTGTTCCCATTTTCCTTCAGCTTTGTTTAGCTTTATCAGTTTTGTGTTAACTGCTAAATTTAGCAATCACTTCTCAGGTTTATAGATAGATAGATAGATAGATAGATAGATAGATAGATAGATAGATAGATAGATAGATAGATAGATAGACACATGTATGTGTGTTGGTTATTCTGCCTTTTTAATACTTACTTTTTTAATAATTTTCAGTCAGTGGCGGAATTTTGGCCTTTCAGCCAGTTCATTTATCTCACATAAGAGTTTTTCTGCAAGGCCAGGTAAGCTTTGTCTGGTATTTTGCTGGAACACTCGAAGCATGCCAGTAGACTGGAAAGGTATCATATCTCTTTTCATGTTATGCTTACAAGTCCTCTGTTTCTTTAAGGATTGTATCAACTATTTGACTTGGTCCTGATTTCTACATTAAATAGATGCCATTGTAGATATAACCACAGCACTAGACAAACCAGAACTGTTTGTAGGCCAAATGCTTCTGAGAGGATTGCCATGTGTTTTCTAGAGACAGAATTAAAGCTGCCATCCCTAAATCATTTGTAAAGATACTCCAGGCTTGATGATCACAAGGAGGCAAACCAGAGCAATCTAAACATTTACACTTTCATTTCCCCCCAAGATGCCAAATGCTGTCCAGTTTATATTAGTTTATTTATTAGTTATTACTTATAACATAGGTAAGTTTGCTTGGGATTCTTGGGGCAGGATTCAGGCTCAGCACCCTCAACCATTGCTATATTTTGTTATCTAATGCATCTACAAGCAGCAGCTTGAATTTCACACACATCCAATTGATCTCTTCAGACCTAATGTCTCTAACTGCATTATCAAGCAGGAATGACCATGCCTTTTATATCCTATATCTGGTTTACACATAGATTTTTTAAATCTATTTCAGTTGGGGGATATGATTTTTTTTAAATTGAAGCTGTTAAATTAATGAAAACCCTAATGAAGGTGAGGTTGACAGCAAAACATGCTTTATATTGGTATAGATCATTCCTGCAGATTGGAACACCTTTTATGTTTACATCATCTCTACCTGCAGAGAAGGGGTAGTTATACCCCAGTATTTAAGTTACACCAGTTTCAAATTAAAACGGTTAAACTGATTGCAAAAACTCAGTGTCCTTTAGCTTGGAGGAACCAGTGGGAGTTAAAAGGGCAGAAATCAGATTTCAAGCATCTCAGAAATGCATGCTAAAACCTGGCATTTAACACAAAATTATTGCTTAATGGCATTTTAGCTGCTGTTGGAAGGGGCTACAAAAGGCAGGAAAGTCAGAGTTAGCTCTTCCCTGTGCACCATCACCTTCTTCACGTGTGTGGTGGACCTGCTGCTCTGTGACACACCAGGTATTGTGGGTTTGGCTGCTCCTCCGTTGTCCACACAGTGCAGCCTCCCCTGACAGTGGCGGCCTCCAAACTCTGGGTGCTTTGCAGCAACAGGTGCCACCCTGAGAGAGACTCCCAAAAGCAGCTTTGAGGCCAGAGTATTCAGGACTGGGGAGCTGGGAGTCAAAATGTGCAGCTACTGGGGTTTGTCTTCTGCTTTGGAGCCTCTTGGACTTCATTATTTCCTCTATACCTTAGCAATGCAAGTTTAAAAAATATCTCACTTAACGCAGCTTGAAGTTTGAAGACTAAGTAAAAAAATAACAGTGATGGTGAGATTAATCACAAAAGTAGAACAGCAGATAACAGTCCGGGCTCTAACTAATCAGAACCACCCCGGTGATTAAATACACAAGCAAAAGTTTCTGTGTGGACCAAACTCAGCGCAGCTCCAGGGGATTAAGGGCAGGTATCCGAGGGCAAAATCTGCTTTGCTCCTTGGCAGGAACGGGGACTTGGAAACCCCGTCCACCGCCGCATCCACGAAAAATCAAAGGACAGCAAGCAGCAGACAAAGTTCTGTTCTCTTTGAAACAAAGAGCTGCCAAAATGTTCGTGTCAGGGTTTTGTTGGTTTTTTTTTCCCTCGTTTCCTTTGGGCAGGCAGAGCTGGGTTGGAGCCGAGCAGCTCTGGGAGGGCGATGCCGGCACCGAAACAGAAAGGGCAAAGACGGGCACGTGTTTAGGGGAGCTCTGCAAGCACAACCCCTGCACGCAAACTGGTCAGTATATTGACGATTTGGGGGTTTTGCTTCGGCATCTCGTTCTGTCCTTTAATGAAATTACTGGCAATGAGGTAGATGTTTTTTTTCGTTTGGTCTGAATTTCTAAAAAGCATAATTTCAGCAATTTTTCTCTGTTCTTACGTACACACACACACACACACAAATTGTTTTAGGCAGGAAGAAATTGCTTTAGACAGGAAGAATTTCCTAAATTGAGTTAGACTTGAATCAAATAATTGAAAACCTATTTCTAAAGAGTACTGTGGTACTTTGCATTCTCAAAAAAATTCTTGTATTCCCAGTTGTTTTTCAGTAAACTTTCATCGGTCTGTTTAAAGTTCTGCAAGTGTGAATATTCATATTTCAAACATCTGGCTTGCAAATCGAGCATTTCAGAGGTACTATATCCCCGTTTACTACAGAATTGTCAGTAAAACTTCAGCAACAACCAACTTGTTTGCTCGCCAAGGGGCCGGCTCTGCATTATTCACACAAATAGGCTTTTTTTCCCCCATTGACTGGAATGGGAGCAGAATCCATCCTGAAATAGTGGCCCCCCTGGTTTACTCCATGACAAGAGACAAACAGACCCTTTGAAATGAGTTTCATCTTTTGTGTCCCATTTGTTGTCTGAAGCAGGTGTCAATTGGATCTTTTCCTGTCTGCCTGTGGTTGAAAAACAACACGTTGTAGTTAAACCCACTTGTAAATTGTAGTATTTTACACAAAAACTTCCCCGGGGATCTACGAAGGAGCTACTTGAGGTTAAGTCCCAGAAGTCAAAAAAGGGTTAATTTGCTTCCCCCTACACACACCCCTTCTCTCCCTTTCTCATTCTGTGTCAAGTTGTTTCTTGTTTAAGAGATCTCTCTACTGTCTCCATATACAGTAAAAAGATTCTTCATATACAGGGTCTGATCCTGCCTGCACTGAAGTTCATTTATTTGTAAATCATGGAAAAGAATTTCCTTTTATAGTGGGCCCAGCCACCAATTTCCTATTTTCTTGAGCCAGCAATCTTATCAACCACCTGCTTTGTGGATCTAGGGCTAGAAACTGCCTCAGAGTTTTTAATCTGGTGAAAAGGCGACTCTGGAACTGAAACTGCAAGAGGCTGGCCTGGCTGCCCTGCCAGCTGGTCACACTGGTTGGCTTTGCAGAAAAAAAACCCACCAGCAGCAGCTTCAATAGCAACAATAAGCCCACAAATAGCACATTTTGAAAGGATGATGTTATGTGTAAGAAAATGTATAAAGTGTTACGTGATACAATTGCATAAAATGAGCAGCATTATAAAGGCTTGATCAGATGGGGCCGTGCTGTTTACAGTGATTCGTGCCCCTTTTTTGTGCCAGTCTTTCTAAAGCCTCCGAGGAGGATTTGTGTAGCGTGGCACCACCTCCTGAAGCCAATTCTTACTGCACAGGGAGGTTACCAAGAGAGAAGAAAATTCTGAGTTGATCATTAGCGGCAAATAACCATTTCGGGCAGCAAGGTGGAGCTCCAGGTACTGCTTTTCCCGTGCCGTTTTGTTTCAGGCTTACTCTTGTATTCAGGGTACCAGAGGAGAGAAAATCTTCTCCAGACAGGTCAGCTGCCTTGAATAAACACGTCCTTTGATCTTTGGTAATTTCCTCAGTCGCAGGTACCGAGGCGCTGCACACTCACAGCGTTCTCCCTCCGTCCCTCCCTGTCCCCCGAGTGCCCCAAAGCCACCCCAGCCGCGCAGAGAGGAGCCCCCAGCCAGCCCAGACCTGTGTCTCCAGCACTCTGTCCGAAACTTCTGCTTCTGGCAGGACCAGGAGAGCTGTTTGTGTGATTTCCCCAGAGCCTGATGGGTGTCTGCGCTCTCTCCCCGCTATTTACTGGCACGCACGGCGTGTCAGGGCTGCTGCAAAGGCTCTGCTGCAGCTTCTCTCTGCGCTCTGACCATCGCATCCAGACCCACTCAGATTTTTAGCATCCCACCGCGGACAGTAGGTGAAGCTGTTGCTATCCAAACAGCGCCTGAGAGCACCAGCAGTGTGCACATTTGCTTGCCAGACAGCAGACTTGAAGCTGGGTAGCAGAGAATGCTTTTCTTAGAATTAAATACTTGGGATGAGAGGCCCCAGATTCTCTCTTTTCTTTCTCTGTCGCCTCATTTGACATAATGTCACCCTCCTTTAAAGGCACATTTCAAGTTATTCCTGTTCTCTGTTAGCTGGGGCATTCCCCAGCGAGTCCCTCACTATTTGTAATTATTGTAGGTGCTGGGCTATTGCAGACGTGGGCACTGCTATGCAAAAAGCTGCACTAAGGGAGGAACAAAAAACAGCTGGCACTTCCACATTGGTGGAAGAAGATCCTAATCCAACTGGCCATCCTTAGTCCAGGAGAAATTAATTTGAGACCTCAGCAACTTAAAAAAAACCTGAAACATTAAGGGACACGTGCTAATTTAAATGATTTCTTCACCTGCAGCAGTAGCTATTCTCGCTGTTTGCCTACAGCCAAATGGCTGTGTAACAGAAATGCCTTCACTGAGCATGTTGTCACAATCCCTAAAGAACAAGGGTTTCCCTCCCCTAAGAGCTTTTCCCCTGCATCTCAGAAATCCTAGGTGTTTTAAGAGACCTGTTGCAGGTTATTCCGATGGCTCTGCAGGGAATACAGCTCAGATTTGGGGCACCAGTGGCACTCGGAGAAAGAGGCAAATGGCAGTGAAAGAAACTGCCCTCACTCTCCATGTTTCTGCCACCTTTGTTGAACAAAGTCCTTCTCTAATGACAGGATTGTGGCATTTTTCCACTTGCGTCAGTTTGTGGTGTGTAGTGTTTATCTGCAAACATTTGCTTTACAGAAGAGGATGTTTATTATTAATACTATTTGGTTACTTAAAGCATTAGCTCAGTGTAAATTCAACACAAGCATTAGAGGCATTAGGATATGCAGGTTTCAAAACAGAATGTTTCATTGATGTGGCAGAATTTTGACTTGACAAAGCACTACAGAAAAATATTGGGAAATACAAAGTGTTGACTATCAAGCAGAGGAGCTGACTGAGTAAAACCAATAAAATCAAATTCCTGAATCCCCTCTCCGTGAGGCATAACTAGACTAGGCAGATCCCTCCCTGTGCCAGTGCAGCAACACACTAGCTGGAGTTCTGGCTATGTTAAATCACCAAAGTGAGTTCAGGTGACATCACCTGAAGCCACCAAGAAATGAGCTCTATTTTCTTCACCTTCTTTGTGGGAATGAAGATTTCCCAGCAATGGACACAGTCCAACTCTTAGGAGGCAGTCCTTATCTCACCCACCATCACAGCATTTGCTATGAAATCCTCCTTTCCCTTTCCTGCTACCAAGCTTTCCTTCAGCCTCAGCTGGCTTTCTGATTCTTTTTTATTATTATTTATCTAAGTTTTTGATCTCCAGAGTCACACAAGTAAGCTTGAAAAAAAAGCCAATTGCAAGTCAGTAATGTGATACTTTTCCCTGGGGAAGTGAAGGGTTGAAAACCATAGGTGTGGAAGGTGTGAATTGCTGTGTTTATCTATTTTTTTCTTTTTAACTATCAGGAAGGCTGGCTGCTCCTCTGCTACACTGTTGAATGTAGGGCAAGACCTGTCAGAAGTGATCGGGCAACTCATGCCTCAGTCATACAACCACTTAGGGTGAGTTATAACTTTTTTAGCCCTCAGCTGGGCCAGGATCATCTCTCTCTGCTCTTGGCTCCCACCAGACGTATTCCTGTAAAGCTCCTCCTCTTCCATACCCACTGCCGTGCACCCCTGTAGGCACACACAGGGCGAGCTGCCACGATATTTGTTATTATATGCAATAATTTCAATTTAACTATAAATTTGGCTGAGTCAGTTTAGTGGACGAGCCAATATAATGGCTCGCTGCAGCCAAAACAGGGGGCTGCCTCCCAGCTCTGGGCCAGGGGGCCAGCTCTGCCACATGCCTGGCACCTCCGCCAGAAAACCACCAGGAAAGCCTCAGCTGATGTGCCTTGACTCACTGAACCAAGGTAACTCAATCACTCTGAGCTTTTGCTCTGCAGCACTCGGGTCGGCTGTGCCAATTCAGGCACTTCTGCAGTTCAGAGGAAAGGGGGTTGCTGGTTTCACTGTATTTCTCTAAAGAGGCAAAAATTGCCTTGTGGCAAGCTCTTATGAAAGTCAGCAGAATTCGGACTCTTTGGGCACTTCAGAAAAGCGTTGCCCGGCATGCTGGTTCCCACAGTCCCCTACTGCCACATCTTGGCAAATGCTACACTGCAGTTGCACATCATCAGTACAAAAATGTGCAGCATATTGAAAAGTGAAAATGTGGCAGAGTTTAAAATAAATAGAATTTGGTATTAAGAAAAAAAACCACCTAACAGTTGGGAAACTGGGCTGAACTGTTTTCTCCATTCCCATGTTCCCTAATTCAGACTCGTTATACTTTTCCCCTTTTGCTTCAAGTTTTAATAAAGTGGCCACTGAATTTCCAGCCTGACACACAAGGCACACAGAATTCAGAATGTCTTGACCCCAGTTAGTGGCAAAATATGTAGATGGGAAGCAAAACACTGGAAGAAGCAGGAAAATGGAGAACCCTAAACTAATCAGGTTTTTTTAATAAGAGGGTGACTACTATTTAGGTTGTAATTTATTGAGGTAAAGGAACCATGAGTCACAGAAAGACTTAGGTTGCCTGCAGGGGAATGTTACTCTCCTTTCCTTTTTTATTTTTTTTTTTAATTTAAGAGAAGACCCTTGTGTGTGCATTTGCAGCTTATACCTAAGAGGTTGGAGCTAAAAGCTAATCAGCCATTCTGTCTCCTATCTGCTGATCTGCTGGCGTTGGGGGAAGGGGAATGTGGGCAAACAGGCATTAAATTCCACCGGCAGGCGACGGGAAGGTATTCCTTGATAAGCAGCATCCAAGATGATGAGCAGTAAAGCAAAGCCCCTGTGAGGAAGCAGGGGAAGAGGCAGGGAAAGCTTTAGCCATCTGTCTCAACCCAGCCTTGCTCAATGCTTGCCAGAGCAGAGGTCACCACCAACAATAATAACCCTCAAGAAGCCAGACGTATGCTTTCCATTCACCAATAATCTACAAAGCGTCTTAGGGTGAAATCCTGGCTCCTCTGAAGTCAATGGGAGCTTTGCCAACGACTTCAGTGGAGCCAGGTTTTCATCCCTGATAATTTTAAAGCAACCCCCAGGCTTAGAGATGAAACAACGGCATCCTGGGAGTGGGCGCGGGCTGAGGAGGGCAGATGGGGCTCTACGAGCAATGCTGCTCTGAAAGGCTGTCAGATCTTGCAGACAGGAATGCCTCCACAGTCCTGGAGCAATGCCAGGATGGACAGTAAAGGGGCAAAGTGGACAAGCAGGTCAGCATCAAGGCTTTTTAACTTCTGGTACAACTGGGGCATAGGACCCAAGTGATACTCTGACATAAAACCCAGTGGTGCTCCCACCTCTATGTCCTCCTCACTTCTGAGATAAAGCATAGAAAGTGAGTGATGTTGCTTTATGTTTTATCATACTGAATTCTTTTTCTCTCCCCTCCTTATCCAGCTATTCTCATGCTGGCCTTGAAGGGTCTCACCTGGTGGCACTCATCCAAAGTGAGGATTTTTCACACGTGACCAGGTACAACCGATGTCTTGTTCATTTCAGTCACTAGGACAATCCAGCCTCTGTAATGTGCTGTGTCTCAGTTAGGCAATACTCTGTTTTTCGGGACTCCTAACACCAAGGGTAGGCACCTACGCAGTGAGGTAGGGGGGTTGGCCCTGGGGAGCATGGTCGACAGCACATGGGGTGGTCAGGCACGATGGACACGGCAGAAGACAGGAGCGCCACCAGCAGGACATCACAAATTCAGCCCTGCACACGGTTTCTTGGCCTGGGGCACTGAAGGTGGCACAGTGGCTGTGGACAGCTGCTGGGCATTTTTGTTGACAGCCTGGTGTAGGGGAGACTATGGGATGTTTCATCTGGCAGTGTCATGACTGGAGGCAACACACCCCCCTGAAACACCTCCCTGAGTCCTCACCGTGTGGTGGAGGCTGCAACATGGACAGCCACAACCCCGTCTTGAAGCTGTGCAACGGGAACATGGGATCTGCCAGGCTTGGGAGAGGCAGGACATCACATGAGCTGCCACAGCTTACTGAGATCTCTCACATCAGCTGAGCTACACTTACCTGACCGTGTACCACGCTTGTTGCATCACAAGTGCTGCCCAAGATGTGTGAATTAAACCCTGTTTTGAAGAGCTTGGGCTCAGTGCCTTTCTCCTGGCACTGGTGAGGAACTGGGAGTGCACAGGAGCCGAGTCTGCCTTTATCACCAAAGGGAAGAGAAGTGGAGGGCAAAAGATGAAGGTGGAGGGGAGAGGTGCAAGCTGTGAACCTTCACAGGGAAAGAGCTACCAAAGGAAGACACCTCCCTTACCCCAGCACCACTGTCAGACCCACGTACTGACCCACCTCCCTGCTGGGTGCTCAGAACCGTATCACAGGAGCATCATCCCCCTCAGACTACTGACAGATCTCCACCCCCAGGCAAATCCTGACTTCATTTTCCAGGTGGCTGCTGGAACAAGTCTTTATCCAGTCAGGAAAAGAGAGCTTTCCCCTTTCCTTTTAAATCCATCTCCCTATGGGTTGCAATTCAGGATTCATTGGTGAAATAATCTGCTGATTTAACAGCATTTATGAATTTAAATGGGCATCCCTGGTGCAAGTGTGTGCACATGTCACACTGTCCTGCCCAGTCACCCCAACAGGGCCACGCAGGCATTGTCACCGTACTCAAGTGCCACTTTCACACCAACTTTTTCCAGTGGGAAGAGGCTTCAGTTTCTCACTGGCACCCACTCACAGCCAGTGACTGCATCACTCTGTCCCTCTCTAGCTTCGCACAACAGCTCAATGCATAAATGTGCCATGAGGAAATGTGCACCAGTACGGACCCATCTCATCTGGATTAAAGATGTCTCTTGGTTCAGTTTCATAAGGCGAGGGAGAACTCGCATTACCCAGAGCTCGGCGGCAGATCCATGTGTGTGTTTTCCACTAGGCTGTCACTCGGACTGTTTCACATTACGAGCCTTCAGTCTCACTCTGGCTGTCGATTCGTACTATTAAGCTCTGAAACACAGAACTCACATGCCAAGTTTCCAGTTTCCTTCGGCAGCCGGGATCCGCTGACAGCCACTAGGTACGGTCAGGCTTTGGCAAACCTGGAGGATGCTTTTTCCTCTTCGCTGCCCATCTCCCCAGTCCTGCCTCGGTAACCACCCCATTTTGTGCTCACAGCCATGCCTGGCATCAGCATCCCAGCGATAGTGGCCGGACAAGAGCCCAGGCCAAGCGATGACAGCTGAAGTACATCAGTGTTTCTATCTCCTCAATATTTTGATTAGTCCAAGGAATGTTTGGGTTAAAAAAAAAAAAAAAAAAAGGCACCACATTTTTTAAAAGCCACGTGACAGTCCCACAGGCTGTTATGGCTTTATGTAATGTTGAATAGCTCAGTATGATTTGCTGCGTAACCGAGAGCATCGGTGCAACACTGGGTGGTTATCAACGAGGGATTTCACGAGATGAACAGGTTGTAACTCACTCTGACATGTTCAGGGCAGCCTCTTGGAAGTCCCTACCCTGCCCAGTCACCTGTGCTGACTGTTCCTACTGCAGTGCTATCACAGAACATGCTTGTGGATTAAAAATCCTTCAGTCTGAAGGTTTGGGGGTTGTGGCTTTTGGTCACATCTTTAACGATACTCCAGTGCAATTATTTTAACCATATTTCTGCCTGATTCCTGCATATTCAACAGTGGTTATCGTTCTGACTGGAAGGGTACAAGACATCATTCTGACTCATTCATGGCCACAACCTTCAGCTGCACCAAGAGCTGCAAGAAATCTCCCATGAGCTTTGACTCTCCTCATGCCCCAAATGTGCCAGATTTCCAGGTCAAGCACACTGTGGTCTGAGGCTCCCACGATCACCTCAGTCCCAGCTGGCACCGCACACTGGAGGAACATCTCACCCTTACACTGCAGGAACCCTACTGAGGACATTGGTCTCAGGCTGAAAATGTTTTGAATGGGGAATACATTTTCTCCAGTTTGCCCATTTAGACATTTTGGTACCAATTCAGCCTCCCAGCTGTGACACACTCACTCAAGCCACGATTGCTTGTATCCTCATTTTTACACATAACCTTCTCAACCGTGGAAGAATGATGACAAAGATTCCAAAATTCCTGTCTTCTGTTAAGTGACTTTATTTATGCTTCAAGCTGATTTGAGCTGTGTTTGTTCTTGTTACACTAAGCTACATCATGAGCACTCAGAAAGAGGTCTGGTTCCCTCAGACTGGATGCAGAGATACTGACTTACAGCAAGTGGTAATCCAAGCCTCATTTTCACATATTTTCAAATCCACATTACTTTTAAATTTGGGGGCCTCCCATCTGAGAGAGAGAAATCTTTTTCCACTGTACTGACGCAGACAGCAACCCAGAGGAAGGGAAACAAGAGTGAGGAGTATCAAACCCCAGCAGCCCGAGTCCTACCGGGGACACACAGACCAGCTGAAGGGGACGTGTCACGGGTGCAGCTCCGTCCCAGCCGAGCAGCGGTGGCAGTCGGGACGCAAGGTGCAGCCGTGTGCGGGACGGGGTGTGGGTGCACAAGTGGGGTGTCCTGGCAAAGCAGGGCTTGCAGAGGGGCAGGTCCGCACAGGGAGGAGGGGAGCAGGGTTGCGGGGGGGGGGGGGATACGCTAGGCTGGAGCAGGAGCTGCAGAGAGGGAGAAAGGAAAGGGGGGGAGCAGGGGGAGAGGACAGCAGGGGAGGGAGGCAGGGCAGTATAAAAGCATCCGACACGTACCTCTCCCGACACAGAGCGAGGGGGTGAGAAAGTGGGTCTGTAAGCAGCAGCAGCAGCAGAAGCCAGGAGGCGCGGCGGCCGCTTGCAAACACGCACGCACGGTGGCAGGAGAGAGTGCGGCGCTGCCCCTGCCAGCCCTAGGGCACTGGAGGGAAGAGAGATGGAGCCAGGTATCCAGCTCCCGGGGAGGGCGGCGGGCAGCTGAAGCTTTTTGCAGCCCTTCGCCCCCTGATCCCCCATCCCATTTTCCACGGCCGAGCCGGGAGGTAGAGAGGAGGAGGAGGAGGAGAAGCAAGGGGGTCGGGGCAGGGAAGCAGCGATCTGCCCCTCCTTTCCCCCGGGGAGCTCGCAGCCGCCCCGTCGAGGGCCGGGAGGCGACGGGGGCCGGGGCAGTGCGGGCCCGGCGGCGCGGGCAGGGCAGGGCGGCGGGAGGGGAGGGGGCAGCGGCGGGGCGGGCGAGGACACGGCGGCGGGAGGGGGGCAAGCCGGTCCCGGGGCCACCCCCATCCCCGCGCGCGGAGGGAGGCGATAGCCCCGAGCTCTCTCCTCCCCTCGGAGCGTCCCGGCTCCCCCGCCATGTGAGACTCGTCCCCGGCTCCCCCTCCCTCCTCCCTCTCCCTCGCACACACGCCGCCGGCTGCCCCCGGTGCTCGCAGCGCCTCCCCGCCGGCTGCCGAGCCCCGCTGCTCCGCGCCGGCCGCGGCCGCCCGAGGCGGCGGGGGCTCCGCCGCCCGCTCCCTGCCTCCGACGGCCCGCGGTGCCGCTGGGTTGCAGGGCCGACCGCAGAGACGCCGCCGGCCCGCGGTGCCCGCCGCC
>JAWWEU010000111.1:6148776-6209292 GCA_035583155.1 Acropternis orthonyx
GGCGGCCGCGGCTCCTCCTCCTCCTCCGCCTCCTCCGCGGCCGCCGCCGCGGGGCCCTAAAGCCGCCCGGCTCAAGAGGATGGTGCGGCTGGCGGCCGAGCTGCTGCTGCTGCTGGGGCTGCTGCTGCTCACCCTGCACATCACCGTGCTGCGCGGCGGCGGCGAGCCCCACGCCCCCCCGGGCGCCGGCAACCACAGCCAGCGGCAGGTGAGTGCCGCCCCACTCCCCATCACCCACCCGCGTCCCCCGGGACCGCCGGACAGCTCGGGGCTGGCCGGAGCCGCCGCCGTGCACCTGCCCCGGCCGCCGCCTCCTGCCGCGATCCCGAGGGCTCCCCCGCCCGAGGGCTTTCCCTCGGGATGTCCTCTGCACTCCTCGGACAGAGCCGCCTCCCCGCCCGCCGTGCGATGCCGCGCTAGAGGCGGCGGGGGGGCTCCCACGCGTGTTCCCGCACGACGGCCGGGGCACCCGGGAGCGCCCGTGGGGCAGGCGAGGCTTGGAGCAGCCCGGGCCGTGTCAGACACGGCGAGTCCCACCCGGGGACAGCGTTCCCCAGAGCGAGAGGAGACCGCATAGAGTGTGTGGTGTTGGGAAATGCGGGAACAAGATGCGTGGTTTTCCATGGAAAGTGTCAAGAGGCAGGTTGACATCCAGTCCTGAAATAGCCGGGAACCTTACGGTTATAGATGCTTATGACACAGGCAGCCCATTCCAGTCTCCTGATCCCATGAAACCCAACGGTGTATTACGTCCGGGAGAGGTAAAGGACTTTTTCTGTTCTGTTTCTTTGTTTTCGCAGGTGATACTTTTTTGTTCAGTATCACATGTTGCCATTCATTTGTAATGTTTAGAGACAGTGATCAAAGCTGCAGGATCGTCAACTTTCCCAGGCAAAGCTTGTAAATTTCAGGTCAGCTGCATGGACCCCTGACCAACTTTTTCCCTCTGTATGCAAGCGTTAAAGAAAAATCAACCAACCAAGTCATGACAAGAATTGAGAGAAAATGTGTAATTATTATCACCATAAATTTATCTAAACTGCTTGTCATCTCGGAAAGAAACATAGTACCAGCAGGGCACATTTCCATGAAGCGTGAGGACAATTAAGGAGAGGGCAGGCTGTACTCATCACTGTTTGCATGGGATCCCCGGCAGGTGGTCCACAATGTGAACCCACCAGCTGCAGGAGGCAACCCAGATCTGTAGACTCAACATCCCAGTAACAAACTGGATCGAGTCCTCTTAACTCAGAAAAACTCCTTCTGGACTTGGTGGGAGTCCTGCCTGGGGGTGCTCAGCCGTGCACTTTGGGTAAGACCCCACCATGCTGTCTCTCTTTTGAGCTCAGTTTTATCACTGGCTTGACATTCCGGGATGGTTTTTTTTAATATCTGCAAGTTTTCTGGTAATAATGTTTTATAAATGATGCTTTCTTTCCTCATGGGCACTTGAGATGCCTTTTGAAATGATGTTCCTTGGAAAAGTAAATTTGGAGAGGTTTTTTATGAGGTGTTTGCTATCATTAGAATAACCCTGAATTTGCCTTTTCTTGACAGGCTTGTAACATAATGAGGGAAACATCTGGGCAAGTGGGAACTCCGGGTGATGCCATTTCCCTAAGGAACTCCTTTTAGAGCACTATTGTAAAGTTAGGGTGAAACAAGAGGAAAATCATCTTCAGATAATTATCCTGGATTATTATCATTGTAGTTGGTTGTCTCATGAAAATCTCTCAATTGTTGACTTGAATTTTTTCTGTCCAGTGATTTTTTTACAGGTTACCTTAATAAACTCTGTGCCTTTAAGCACTGTGATAGCTTTAGCAGTTTGTATTTTCATCATGTTCTGCCATTTGTAGAATTGAAATTTTTATATACTTCCCAACTGAATTGATTCTGCAGTTATGTATTTCAGAGACTGTGTCTGTACAAGACATTATGGGAGGAAAGGATATTGATTAGAGCAATTGGTTAAACAGATGGAAATCTACCAATTTTTTTTGTTTTATAACTTCCATGGATTCTGTTACTAGCTGGAAAATCCAGTAACCTGCTTCAGAAAGTTGCACTCTGACAGGCAGATGCTTCCATTCAGAGCATCATCATATGGATCTCGATGGCAACTTTGCCCTGGGATCTTCTGATTTTGGTGGGTTTGGGGCTGTATCGTGGCACGTGCTGAAGTGAAATGTAAAATGGTAGTGCACTGCGCTCCTAGGTGGAGAATCAGTGTGGAAAACAAAACTGCACAAACCCAGACTTGTTGATATAAGCCCTTAGAAACCTCTCAGGTTTTTTTCTGTCTTAATAGGTCTAGGGAGAGAGAAGATCGTAAGAAGTGATTAGGTCAGTGTTTCGTTTGATGAGATTTCATTTGAAGAGGTGTGGCAAGTCCAGGATAGAGTAATCTTTGCAGGGAGGGTTTTTTGACGTCTTTTGACATGGCAAGTTTGTATCAGAAGCCCCTCAGTTGTCAAATGCACGTTTTAGGCAGTCTATTTGCACAAGTAAAGTGGTCCGAATTGGGTTGGTTTTACATAGAAAAGGTTCAGGAGGAATCCTTAGTAATCGTAAAATATTGTTGGAGATTTAAGTAGTCTAAAATAGAGACTTGTAAGCTTTTGAAGTCTGATTGTTTGAGGGAAGAAGAGCTTCTCTTTCTCCCATCCCTTGGTCCTTCAAATGAAGGAAGACTTTTGGAGGATAGGTTTTGATTTATTTTGGTCTTTCAATTATGTTAATCTCTGCAATTAATTAGGCTAATAGATTAAAGAAATGCAGAAAAAAACCCTTCAATCCTTAATTTAAACAAGTTATTTCTTCCTCCCTCTTATTTTTCCCTTCCCTGAGCTGTGTGTGTCTCTAGAGATCCCAGATGTCTGGGATTGCCTTGTGTCACTGTGTCTGGCTGTGATAGAGCAGAAGTGAGGAGAAAATCCTGATGTACTGCTCTGGTCCTCTTTGGGATGGGTGAGATACAGGCACAGGCACTGCTGCAGAAATGGGCACTGGACCTGCTGCTGGAATTGGGTTGTGGTAGTGCAAACTGACACAAAATGGGAAATCCAGATTGGAGTTGTAAAATATCTCAGTCCTGTGTTATGAGAGGGAATCAGCCTTGTGTTTCTCAATCAGATTTTACTCCCCTCCTTCCAGCTCTGCCAAAGGACAAGAAAAAGGAGAACTGGGGAGGGGAGGAGATTTTGGTTTTTTCTGGTGAGAATTCTATTAAATCTAATTTAATTAGTATCCAGAAACTATTGTGGAGTGTATTTATGAAATAAAGAAGTGCAAACTTTTGCTTCTGAAGAAGAGCAAGTGAAGTTACATTAAGAGATGGAAAAATGCTGCTTGGGTGCGTTTTTATCTTTTTACATAGTTCTAAAATGAAGGGAAGGCTCGAACATAAATTTTGGAAGACATTTTTAATACTTTACGATGCTCTAAAATCTGTCCTTTCATTCTGAGAGAAAATATTTCATCGAGAAGTTTATTCCCATCACTTCTAATTTTTCCATAGCAGGCCTTGCACACCAAGAAAAACAGTGTTCCCACACCAAGAAAAATGACCTTGTGAAATGCAGTAACAGAGCCACCAACAATATATGCCATAGCACATGAAGTCAGACTCTCCACTGCGGTCCTTGCAGCAGTATTACATTAGCCTGAAACTCGGTAATTGTGCTTAAAACTGGAGCCATGTAAGAGGACGTAATTTGAAAAGGAGCACAGTGCTGTAAACAGATTTTTTCTTTTAATCGCCTTGCTCCTGTCCTTGCCCCCCTCCTCAGTGAGCGTGTAAGCAATTACAGCGTGTCAGAAACGCTCCCTGAGCCCTACCAGAAGAAACACATCCTGCTGCTGACAAATGGTTGCACAAGAGTCGCTCTCCAAGCCGTGTGAGGAGCCCTTAGCAGAGCTGAGCCCTCAATTTTCTCCAAAGATCCACTGCTCAGCGCCGTGAGAAGCTCAGCAATGGGGGTGTGCTGTCTGCTGCCTTTGCTGGGGTGCATTTCAGTCTTTACAGGGTTTGTGCAGTCTTGCTGACCCTTGTTCTGCATTCAGGCCATTTGCAAAACGACCTGCAGTCGGATACAGTGGCATATTTCAGCTTTCTGGCTTCCTCGGTGAAGTAGGACTCCAGCTGTTTACTTTGGGAAAGTTTGAGACCGAGGTTTATTAAAGCTTATTTGAGATCTGGAGCTTTACATTTGGTTGGTTCTAATAGGAACCGATCGTCTTAAGTCGTCCTTGAAAAACTGTCAATTCCACGTTCTTGCATTCACGTTTTCCAGACTGGCCTTAGCCTATATGAGATGCCAGTAAGTGGATGTACATCCTATATTTAAATCCTTCGCTGCCTTAAAATCAGTTCATATGAATAACTTTCGGAGCAGGTGGCTTGTGAATGAGGCAGGCTGATTCTCTGCAAACCAAAATCTCTTTTGGTGAGGTGGTTCCTCGTCACAGAAGATGCCGTGCCGTGCCCTTTGACGGTGACAGTATAACCTGCCTGGTCTCAGCAGCCTTCGCTGTGTAGGTTCCTAGCTAAAGCTCACTCTTTGGCATATGTTCCTCCAGTTGTGCAGTAAGCTTTAGGAATTACTTAGACCATGTGCAGTTCATTCTCTCATCTCCCAAGGGAGAGAATTATGTGTGCTCTTTAGTGGTTTTGCTAGTGGGCTGTGGCTTGTTGCAGGATCGAGGGGGAGGGAAGAGTGATTAGCTCTACGTGTGCTGCTGCTGAATGCATGGAAGCAAAGGATAAAATGGGAAACAGGGGTGAAGGATTGAGACTGCTGCACTGAGCAGAGGACCATTGTCTGCCATCCATTGCTCCCAGGAGAGATTCTTTCACCTTGCAAACCTGGCTCCAGGAAAACTCCAGAAAATACTAATAAAAACTCCTCTTCATACCTAGTACTTCGATTAATTTTCTAGCAAACTAAAGCATCCATGTTGGCAAAGAACTACCACACTTTCAGGGTAGGATGTGACATTTTTAGTGTCTTAGACTACTGCAGTAATTTGGAACAGGGATCCAAGAATATTGTATTTAGTTATGGCTGCAGGGAGCCACATTAGGCAGGTACAAATGTAACTTCCTGCATTACATTTTACCATGATGTTTGGATGAGGCATATTCTGTTCAACATCTCTTCAGCTCAACAGCTAACAATTACTGCACTGCTCATCTTGGATCATCAGTGATAAAGACCTGTCATTAGATCACAAGGTGCCTCTCGTCTCTGTAAATATAGCTCAGAGAAGGTTTTTCCTACTGCTTTATACTGAAGGGCATATTTGAGTTAGTTATTCATGTTTTGAGTAAGATTTAGGATCATTTTGCAGCTCTTTATGGTATTGGGCTATTTGTATGAAAAAAAGCAGAGTGTGTGTTGTTCTAAATTCATCCTGGGTTATCACTGTATCTTCATGTGCATTTCCATGGGCCTGGAGCCAGACACAAACCACCACAGTGACTACTACTGGGAGAGGTCCCAGAGTCATTCCTTCTTTTGCCTTTCTTTTCTCTCACTCCATCTTTGCCTGTGCTCTGGGGCTGTGTGTGAGAGGGGTTAGGTTTACCTGCTAACAGGGCTTCTGAGCCCTGTGGTGGCTGACTCATGGCAGTGCAAGGGGTGGTGGGTTTGAGACTGGTTTGTGGGAAAGTCTGGAGCTGTAGCAGTTGGCCTTGGTGACAATGAGACTGGAGAGACCAGGCATGGGCTCACAGAGGTCCTGGATGGAGCTGGGTTGATCCTTTCCATGTTGGTTTATATAACTTTTGGGCAGTCAGCACTAGTTCTGGAGTAGCTTTTATTTTGTAATCTTTGCTGATCACATAGAGGAGTTCATTCTACACAGAATGACACTGTAGGTCCATCACAGCTGTAACAGTGATACAACCACACTGCTACTGACCCCTTGCTCGTAACTGATGGGCACAACCTCTCCTTCACTCCTCCAGCTTCGATTGACCCTTAGGTTGAGTCAAATTTCCCTGCTCTTGTCCTTTCCTAATTCCAGCTGCCCACAGAGAACAGGAAGCCTAGAGCTGAATCTCTCCTGTTTGCCTTTATGACCCCAACAATTTCATCGTCATTGTAGTGTCTGGTGCTGGTCACTGGGTACTCCCTTGTGATTTTTAACATACATCTTATGACGTGCTAATAGGTAAGTGAGCCCCAGTACTTAAAGGTTCAGCATATTAAGCTTTTCCACACCTTTCTCTGCTGTGGAATTCTTTTGCTGGGGGGACATCTGTTTAACCAATCCAGGTTGTGTTGAATATAAATCGTGAACCATGGTTTGAATTCAGCATTGTTCTTTTGTCTCTGCTCATACCTATGACATCTGTGTATTAGTAATCGATGCGGAATTGTTCCAAAATGGTCGAAAACGTCTTCAAAGAAAACAAGGAACAATGAAGGAATGATTGATTAGGTGAAAACTCCAGCTGCATTGTGTCACAGCATCTGAAAACTGTGCAGAAATTGAAGACAGTAGTATTGATAATGGTGTAGATGATGCAGGATTTGCCTGCCACATAATACATACATAGATACACTAGTCACGTTGGAATAACTTTCTAAAATTATGTGTGATAGAGATAGACATTGCTTCTGAAAACCCAGTCACTGGTTTGTATTCCAGTGGGAAGGAAAAATTGGTTTGAAGGTCTCTTTGTTTTTAAGGATGCACAGACTTGTGAACATTGATGCTTAAGGGTTTCTCATTTGTTTTCCTTCATTATGTAAAAGCGCACAGAATTCAAGCAATGATAGGAAATTATTTTGCTGTACTTTTCTTATGCTTACATTCTTCTGTGTCACTTTAAAATCTTGAAATACACTCACATTTCACATATATATATATATACAGACAATTGAGATGTTTCCTTACACAAGCACAGACCTCAAAAATTGAAGCAGTGTAGTTTTTCTTTGTGCTTACATCCTGAAAGTATAGTGATAGACTAGACTTAGCAGCTTTGGCAGGTTTAACTTCAGAGTTGGTTGCTTTATGCTCTTCTGTGTGTTTGGCCAGTCTTCCTTGCAGACAGATGTGGTGTTACCCAGTTGTGCCTCATTTGGTCTGTTCACGCTGTTGGTTAGTGCTTGTTTGGCCTTTTTGTTATGATTCTTATCTTGCTGTCTCTTTTAAGACTGAACTAACTAAAAGCTCTTTGAATTGACTGAATAATGTTCTCCATAAAAGATGACTGTTTAAAAGTATTATTTTTCACTGGTAGTGGTTTTTATTCTTATTTTATTTTTAAAATGTCAGCCCAAGCTTATTTAGGTTGAGATGCCAGTGTTGTGGTGTAGCTTGTGAATGATGTGCAGTGTAATGGGTCTCCAGGCTGAATGGAGGCTGTAGGCACTGTCACAAATGAATGATGGAGTGTAACTTTAAAGAGAAAAATACAAAGTGCCTTAGCAAGAGGCAGAAGGAAGCATTAAGTGATGTTACTGTTGCACTTTAAGACCATTGTGCCTATTTTACAAGTTTTGAAGACAGTAAATGCCAGGCTAAATTTGTTGTAGAGATGAGCAACATTTCCAAGAAACAGCGTAGTGAGCTCATTGATACATCAGCAAGAGCAGAATGTTTCCAGTGTTGGTATTTCCATGTACTTTCGATTCGAAATACCAGAAAAAGAAAGAAAACAAAGTGAAATGTAACTTATTATTGTAATAAAGGATGGCTTGCCACAGCGGTCGGTTGTGTGGCACTGTAATGCTTGGTTAGAGGAGCTGGTGTGGGCGGTACTGGTAAGCAGTTCCTTTATCCTTTTGTCCTTGTTTTTCAGTGCTTGGAGAACTCATGGCTGTGGGTCATCTCTTTTTCATTCCTCTCTTCTGGCAGTCAGCAGGATGAAAGCAGGCCTGGAGTTGTTCACCTCCAAGCTTTTAATGTTACCGAGGTGTTCCTAAAGATGAGAGAGGAACATCAGAGGTGAAATCTTTGTCTCACCACTCTTGGTGAAGTCAGTGCATGTTGGAAGGAGAAGTTCAAACATCCCTTGACTTTTATGCCTCCGTGCCAGACCTGTGATCTCAGCATGTTTAAATTGACCTTGTTCCACTGACTTCCACAAAGCAAGACTAGTCAATGGCTTATGTTGGCTGCAGACCCAAGATCCCCTTGAATATGGATCTTTCACAGCTCAGTTTTGCTACAGAACTGATATGTACCATAATGCACAGGAGCTCCATCCCTAAATGCAGGCTGGGCTTTGGTGTGTGGGGATTTAACATTTCCTCTTTGCCTGCATGGCTGTTGAGATCAGTACTTGTGACCAAACCACTGAGTACTGCTGTAAGTGCCTATAAAAACCACCCAAACAGTGTGCCCCATCTTTTTCTGCCACTGTTTACAGGGCCAGTCTAAGAAAAGTGGATTCTTCCCTTTCTAAGGAGTGGTTACTGAATCCATGTTGTCCATGGACCAGGTTTAACTGCCAGAAAGATTCCTTCAGGCATCCTGCCTTGGCATTCCCATTGAGGTGGGCACTCAGGTGTTGAACAATTGAGCATTGTAATCAAAACATGCCCAGGAATGCTGAGTAGGATGTGAGGTCCTTGCACCAGAAGAGCTTTGCTGTAGGATATGATGGAAGGAGGACATGACTGAAGAGAGAGCACATTGTAACAGAAAGAGCAGTGAAGAGGACCTAGTGATAAGATGGCTATTTTTTTTAAGCTAGTGCTTCAAAAATCAGTTCTACAGCTTTGGTATCTTTATTGCCTTAGAAGTAACCCAGCAGCAGCAGTTTTTGCTGTTGGGGAGACCATAATTGCTCCACTGGAACCAGCTGCTGAAGTTTACTACATAAATTCGCTTGGTTTTACCTGCCACATACATCAGTGCAGGATTTTAAAATCAGGTCTAGATATAACATTAGTAACCAGGTGTTTTCGAATGTCTGTTGGCACAACTTACCCAAGGAAATGAAAAGGATTAATAGATTAAATAGATTACATAGTTTAAAACAAACAAACAAAAAAATAAAATATAAAAACCGTAGCTGCCTAATGTGGATTCTATAACAGCCCTCTATACTCACCTCCTACGTCATGTGAGTTGCTTATACACTGCTTAATTTCATAGCCAGAAATTATTTAGCCTCTATATAGCAGTACAACTGCAGTAAAACTGTCCCTGTATTTATTGTCTACAGATACAACTCTCCTCTGCAAGTGTCTCTGGAAGTTACCTCGGTAATCAGACTGGAGTTGTTTAAGATGCATTTGGTGCTGCTGATTTTAAGATTCTGTGGACTGAAGAAGTCTGTAAAGGTTCACTGCACAGAGCAGGCTGTAACAAAGCAGTTAATGATTCTTGTGACATGAATGCTGCCATTTCAGTTTATCTGAATGACACTGGCATTCTGAATTAAATATATCACTTTTTATTAGTTGGTTGGCTTTGGGTTTTTTTGAAACCAACGCAGTATTAGGCATGGGTATGCATCTTAGCTAAACTATAACCTAGCCAGCCCATGCCTTTTGCCCTGCGGAGTGCCCGGAGTTTTTCTAAACACGTAACCACAGTGATATTTTTATAAAGGAATGTTCACCTCATGGGATTTTTTTAAGGTGTTCTATTTTTTTTTCCAAGTTACAGCTTCACTTTATTGTACATGATGTCCAATAAAAAAGATATATGTCTGCGATCGGACTTTGAAAAAGGGCCATGGTGCCTATTCCATTTAAAGGGAATGAAGTCAAGCAGTAAATTTGCTGGTCGCCCTTTTCATATTGACTGTATCTCGGCCAGCAGTTGGTCTTTGATGTTGTAACAATAGAGCAAAGACAGAGGAGGAGGAGGATTAGGACCTCCATAATATAAAAACAAGCCTGCATTCATCATGATTTTTATAGAGCACAGTCCCTGTCTATTGGAGGTTTGCAGTATAGACTTAATGGTCTGCAGAAGACTGTGGCAATTTTAACATTTGCAGGTGGTTTACAATTCATCTGTCACTACTCCTACCATCTCTTCTTAATTCAGTTTGTTTAGGCATTCAGCATTTAACTTTTCCTATGGTCTTATTCCTTCCTACAATAGGAAAACAGATGTTTGTCAGGACAGAGTTTCTGGAGTATCGTTTTCCATTATAGGGGCTGATTGCCGTGTTATTTATGAAAGGCTTGCTGCAGCTGGCCAGTAGAGTGTCCTCACCTTGTGCTTTAGAGTCCAAGCTTTTATTGGCAAAGAATAGAGGGCTTGATATGTATATGTCTAACATTTGTGAATATATATCTCAAAAGGGACCTAGGGCAGCCACACTGTGCCTGTGCCTTCAAGCACTCCAGAACAATAGTGCCAAAGGGTTCAAATGAGCTGTTTAGCCTGATAGAGCCCTGGAGCTTCTGATATGCATTTAAATGGTAGCAGCACTTGCTCCCGATCCAAGGATGCAAGAGGAAAAGGCTCATCCATTTCCTGAAAATGTTTAAGGTACCAAGTTGCTCTGGGTGCTGGTGGGAGCAGGTTGGCTTCCAGTTGTGAGCAGAGCTTGTAGAGGGTGGAATAACCCGTAATGTGCTGTTGCAACCATGCATGTAGCACAGCAAGTGTGGAAGGCAGGACGAACGGAGCATTCCCAGGGATACAGTGGTGGCAGCAGCAATGAGCCCACCACAAGGGGATCCATATGAGAAGCCCGAAGGCATCTCTTAGGAAACATCTGGGAATGCATCAGGTGAAATTGCTTTACTGCACCAAATTCCAATGGCTCTTGCTTTAAGGCATGATCCTGAAGTGTCCCAACAAGGCAAAACACCTGGAAGCTTGTCTACCAGACTCCAAAGACACCTGACCCAAGGAAGGAAAGGGGTGCGAGAGGGGAGCCAATCTGTAGTTCATTTGACAATTCAGGACTTGATTTAGAGTTGGATCTTGTGTCTTCTAGGTGTTTAAATTAGACCTGTGAGTTCAAACTCATGAGCAAGTCACCGCTTGTCAGCTGAGCTGCACTAACCCCTTAGGTGTCTTATCCCACCTTCATCCCACACAAAGCATGAGGTGACTTTATCAGTAAGTCAGCACTGAGCAAACAAACCCTGCCCAGAGCTCTCACCAGGGTGACAGCATTCTGTCCTCAGACAAAGCACTCTGTGATGTCATTGATCACCAAAGGCACAGCTCATCAGTGAGGAGCCTGTTTTTTAGTTAACATCTACCATGATGGCCATTAGAAAGGCAGCATCTGGTGCAGAAAAGGCACATGTGCTATTTCTGTGCTCTGCTGTATGTCTCCTTCATTGAACCCAGATACAGCGGTGTCTGAGCTGTTTCTGCTTTCCCCAGCTGATGAAAGCCAACCACGTAAGGCTTAGCCAGTATAAGGTGGGAGTTCTGGCTAGCTAGAGGCATCACCTAGTGTTTAAAAGGGTTTGTCCTTGAGAGATCAATAGCTCTGAAAAAGCTGCTGAAGTCCTTCAGTGGCAGTGAATTTGATTCCTGCTCTTCTTTGATCTGGCATTCATGGCTTTTCGAATAATGTAGATCAGAGCTGCCTTTCTCACCTACCCATCCCTCTTTCTTCTTCTCCTGTCTGTCTCCTAAGAGGATCATTTTTTCATGTTCTTAGACTCTGGCTCTCTTACCATCAAGATAAAATGAACTAATTATCTGCATAACATCAGAGTAAGGGTCAGACTAATACCACCTCTGTGATTTTTTTTCCTTTTATCCTATTTAAGTATTCCCACAATAAAATACAAGAGGAGTATGCAGCTGAAATCATGTGTTTGCACACACATGGACCAAGTGTGAGAAAAGAGCTGCATATGCCAGTTCCCTGATATGCACTGCTGCCATGGATAAAAAGAGCCACAATTACATTGCAGTCAGGTTATAAACCCTGTAATACTCCCCTGACAGTTATTGCAGATGCCTGTAAGAGCTGTATAAGGAGAATATATATATATATATATATATATCTTTTTAGCAGAGTTAAGTAGCTGGAAGTGAATTCTACCAGGGAATTGCTCTTCCAACCTGTTCTGCAGTGTTTCTGCAGTATGTGCTTTGGGATCTTTTTTTTGCACAGGGCTGTTCTCCCTCCCTGGGATCTGGTGTCCCCACCATCTCTGTTCCTCACCAGAGGAAGTGAGGATATCTCAAACCTGAACTGCTTATCTTTCCTCTTGTATCTTGCTGCTGTCTTGGGCTGCTGGGACCAACCTAAAGATGCATTTGGCCTGTTGCATGCAGTTTATTGTCAGTGGTGTCTGGGTGGCTTCAGGCACATGCTAGGTTTATAACAAGTTTGGAAAATAAAACCATTTATCCTAAAAATAGAACTAACTAGCGATCATGGGGTGGAGGGGAGACAGAAATGAAGATATTTTCATTTCACGTAAGTGTCAGATTCAAAAGCATCTGCCTTGTTCAGTGTATGTATGGTATTCATTTCCTGTCTGCAGTCGATTGGAATGCCCCCTGAGTCGTTTGAAATTGAAAATCGAGTCATGCTTCTTTAATCAGCTCTAGGAAATAGCCCCCTCCCTTACTGTTCTAAGAAAATATATATACATGCATAGAATTCATAATACAGAAAGCCCACACTTCTCTCCAGGGCAAATCCTTCCTCCCCTCTTAGGCAGAGAAGGGTCTTCCCATTGTCTTGCTAGGGTGTGCTGCCTTTTTAAATCACTTGCTCTTCTTCCCCATCGTGTCACTGGAGGGAGGCCTTTCTCCTGTGTATCTGCCTCCTCTGGTTTCCCCATGTGTCACTCGGGCAGTTCAGGGAGACGTAGAGAGAGGGCACAGTGTCCACTGCCAAAGGCTTGATACAAACCCAAGGCAAGTATTGCTCTGCATGTGCAGATGCCATCGATACTAATGACTTTCAGTTGCTCGTGTGTCAAAGTTTTCTAAGTGGAGGGGGTAAAACTGTGCACTCGAAAGAATATTTCGCTGCAGGAGCCGAGGTGCGTGGTCCTGAGGCAGCCACTCGGATTTCTGCTGCTGCTGAGCTGTAAGCTCAAGCCTTTGAAGCGAGTGTTGTGAGGCACAAAGTTGGTGCCCAGATATTGAAGGTAAACAAACACTGCCTTTCCTCTGCCTTCACCCTCTCACTGCCATCCAAAGGAGGGTGGGTATTGGTGGGGAAGGCAGCTAAGGGAGGGTCAAGTAAATTACGTCGCAGTGATTTGATTGGGGGGAGGGCGGTGTTTGAGCATCAAGACTGAAGTGACTTGCCTTTTTTCAGGCACAGAAGTAACTCTGCCAGAAGCACAGGAAACATGGTGTTTTTGGAATATAACACTTGTCTGCCTTCTTGCTTTCCCGTTATTAGCTTTTGCTTATGTGATGAAGTCATCATGTAACTCAGTCCGCAGGGACTAAAACACTTTCTAGTCTCTAAAAACATCTGCCAGTTAACACAGGCAGACTCATAGACACTTTTGAAAGTATAGGGTGGATATTCAGTGGCATATGAGAGGGAGACAGGGCGGCTGGGAATAGCTGTTCCTTGGAAACTAACAGCTGAAGGCAACTTTGGAAATTGAAAGGGCTTCAAGTAAGGTTACTCTTTTAGCTAGGGAGAGATGAAAACTTCAATTATTAAAGCTGGTTCACCTAGTGAAATCCTAGCCATAGTGATTTAGTGGAATAAACTTGCAAAAGGACACAGTTTAAAACCCAGGAAGATAATTTCAGATGTATGTTTGTTCTCTTTCATTTACACTGACTTTGTGTGTGCTGGTCTGCAAAGCCCAACCAAAGAGTTGTGTACTAAAAGTATGACTATTCTGGATTTCCTTTGCAGTTTTGATTGCAGCTTGTGGCAGATTTTCCCATTCTGTTGGAACCTGATGTGTAAATTACGATGCGGATTTCAAATTATGGGTGAGATTTGACTAGTTCAATTAAATTTAGTCGGGGTATAAATGAATTCTATTTAAAGCTTTATTATACTAGGGGTTCTATGCAAGTGTTTAATAAAGCCTAAAAAGAATTAGAACTCTCAGAGAATTTGCATTTTGGCAGCACAGGTTATTGAAGTGGAATAGCTGGGCTACTCTTCAGCTGTACATTTGCCTGTTCAGCCCCTAAATCAATGTACCCCTCTGTGGAGAGCTCCAGACAGCCTGTGATTACAGGGAAGGTCTTCAGAGTCACACAGAACAACTAGATGTTTACCACCAGCTAAGGCAACTGAAAATATCTGTTAACTACAAGCAAAACTGCGCACTGAACATCTGTCAGAGCCCTCCACAATTTAATTCTGTGTGCTTGCCCGTCTCCTGGATGGCTGAGGATCTGCTGAAGAACAAAGCACCAGTGTGTACTACATTAAAAATTTACTAAAGGGCCTCTGTTTTTTTCCAGCAGACATGGAGCTGTAATCACCACCAAGTTTCTATTATCAAAGCGTTTATACAAACTGGCAGTTCTTCACCTCCAAGCTGAACCATACTGTTTGTATTTTCCAGCTGAATGAAAACATGAAATACAAGCAAACAACAGAGCTATAAAAAATAGCTGTGATGTGAAATGTGTGTCCACAACATGTAGCAAAAGGTTGCCAGATCTGAGAATAATATGGTTGGTTTTCTCCTTAAGCTCAGAGGAAAAAACACTGTCTGCCAGAGCAGTTCAGATGTGGACCCGCTGTTTGTTAGCGGTGTGGAAGAGACAGGGAGCTCGGTGGGAGGAACTCCCAAGCAGAGTCTGAGTGAAGGATGGACCAAAGCTTTGACGACTGCAAGTGAATAAACAGGCTCAGTGGGGGAAGAATGGTGTTAGACTGCTCTGGCACTTGGGATGGATCAGTTCAGAAGGTTCAACAAGTCAACAGCCTTTTCCTCCACTGCGGAGGGTCCTGACTTAGTGTTGGCCACGTGCCTCGAAAGAGCTGCCTGGGACTTCCTAAGACCTTAGATGTGAGGGGGCCTCAACACTGCAGCCTCTGCAGCCATAACACACATCCTGGCTGCGCGTTCAGTGCTCGAGATTTTCTGTGTAGCTATGAGGGCTAGAAGTTTTTAGTGTAAAACCTGTAAAATTCAAGAGCTGTGATTCTGCAGTAAGTGTGCCCAGGTGCTTTGAGATTCTGGTTCTGCTGGACACAGCTCCTGAGAGCTATTTGAGCCCAGGGCAGAAAACCAGCTGTGGTGGACTGGGTGTGTACTGGGGCATCCCAAGCCCCTCACTGTGGGCTGCTGCTCCAACAGCGACTGCGGATGGACATGTCTACCCTGAATTTCTTAATTGCAGCAGTATTTGTGACTCCATCCTGTTCTCCACACAAACAAAATCACTTCAAGAGCTGCACAGCCCCCTAAGATAACATGTCCCAGAGCAGTATGCTGTGGGATGACCGGGTTTGGTCTTTCCATGGCCAGTTAGTCACACAGGCAGATGCGTACTGCAAGTTAGAACTGGATACACTGTCATTTTACGATTTTGCTGGACTAAATACAGAATTATTAAAAATTAGACCATTAATTTTAACAGAACTCTATTATTATTATTACTACCAACTGTAATCAGTGATTCATCTTCTATTTGCACAATGTTTAAAGCAGATGCTCTGTTTTGGAGCCCCTTAGTGAAAGCAATTGTGTACATGCAACTCAGCGTAGTCTGGTTTAAATTATTTATGAACAGTGATTGTCTGAAATGTGCTATTAATTATTGAAACAATTAGTTGGTGCAGTTTTCTAAAGATAAATAAGACCTTTCACTTCATTGTCATATATGAGTGAGGGGCAAGCACATTTAAGGAAAAATGAGAATGTCTTAGCTGAGTGGTTGATGTGACACCCCTCTGGTCTGACTTCTCTTCTGTCTGACTGCCTGGACTGTATGTGGCATTAATAATAAAAGAAACCTCTCTCTCTGTATGTCTGATAATGCTTCTCAGTTGTTGACCTCAGTGGCTGCATCTCATACCTCATCCTGGTAGGTCCTGTGCTGTTTTTACTCTCGATAGACAAAAAAAAAAAAAAAAAAAAAATTAAATAAACCCCATTGAATTAGGTCCCCCAAGTTCATTACAGATCTTGCATCTGTGGAGGTGAAAGTCTCATGCAGTGTCCCAGTGTGCTACTCTGCCTGCCCAGACCAGGTTGTTTTAAAGTGATCATTTAGCACAAACCTGGAAACACACGACAGCCTTCAAAATGAAAACAATCTGTTTAGGCAGGTGGGAAATGAAACCAGTCCTAATGGCTGTAATGGTTTGCTGTGAAGGCCCCAGGCCTCATTTTGTCTCTGATAGCAATATAATGTTTTATAGCGTCTCTGAAGTTTCCTAATAAATACATGTTCCTTGTTGCTGGTGGTTGAAGATGCTGTACAGGTGCATCATGAAAGTGCATTGACAGACCTACGGTTTCCAATTCAAGACCTCTTGTCAAGATCATTTTACAAGATATTTCAAAGGAGTATATAAGAAATAAAAAAAGCAATGTAGCTGCGGCAGGGATTTGGTAATAGATTCCCTTGCTGTCTGGGAGCTGTTAGCATATAAGTTGCATCAGTTTTCCCAAATTCTTTCAACTCCATAATTAGCAGTGCTTGCAAATGCGCCCTTAGTTTGGCAAGGGGGGAGGGAATGAAGGAAAGTAACAAATATGAAGGATGGAGAAAGAGCAGCTGCTTCAGAGTATTTTCTGTAGCTGCAGTAATTTCTCACTTATTCTCTGTCTTGGTTGTTTTTCCAGAGCTGGAAATGGGATTAAAATAAGGAAAAGAGGATTCCTTGCTTGCTAAAATTGCAGAAAAATTCCTTTTCCCCCCTAGTTTGGTATTTTTGCAACTTCCCATTTCTGTTTAGCTTCTCTGTAGGAAAGAGAAACAGTACAGTTCCCTGCAGCTCATGTCTATCGTGACAGAGGGAGAAGCAAAATGTGAAAGTCAAGGTGGGAGTTAAAATACCCATTTGATTACTGAAGAGTTAAACTGCAGTGTCAGGCAGAACCTTTCTCCTGCATTGTCTCTTGGTACCTTAAACCAGCGATGCAGGTGGTGGATGCCATGGTGCAAGTCTCCCCTGGATCACCAGCTTTTAAAATTATCCTCACAAAGTCCCTGTGAGTTGCTGTTCTTCCATGGTTTATGGATGGACACAAAGACATTGATATGCACCGACCTATTGCCTTCCCTTGTTCAGCAGAGTGTTGCAAGGTGTGTTATTCTGTAATGTGAACAATATGGTGGATTCACTCTCAAGGGTTTAATTCATTGCCTTTATATACTGTCCGCACTTGGAACACTCCAAAATCCTAAGCTCTTTATGTATTGGGAACTTCTATAATTATCTGATCCCGTGGGGCTGCAAAACTGTAGCTGACAGCCAGCATGAGTAACCTCTTAAAATCGTCTTAATGGAAAGTTTAAAAGTTGTGAATAATCCTGTTAAATGAAGGAAAAAAAGTGTTTTATCTTAAAATATTTAGGACAGATGCATCATTTGAGTAAGAAACCAATGTGCTTGAATTAGAAATGTCACAGCTTCAAAGAAACTGACTCGGTAGTTCAGAATGAAGCGACATGTCTTGTAAAGGAAGGCAAGCAACACTGCTTTCCAAAAAGCATCAGGAATACAAATTGTGTATGCCCAGAAATAAGTAGTGTGAAATAAAAACATGGGATATAACATAGAAGTTATAGATAGAGAAGACTATCCCCCCTGGAAAATAAAAACCAAACTAAATTAAATTTCATCTATGAGCTTTGGAACACAAACCATGTTTTCTTCAGAAAGGATGCTGGCATTGCAGTATGGACACGCTTTTTCCTGCTAGATGGGTCTTGGAAGAGCCTTTGCTGAGCTGATGCAGTAGAACAGAGTGAGCATATTCTCTTCCCAGCAGTTCAAGCTCACTTTTATTGATGGCAACCTCTTTTGTCTTTTTACCAGATATATGCATTTCTAATACTACTGCAAATCAGCTTAGACACTACACCAAGAAGTATCTACCTAAAAGTGGGCAATCTATCTCACTTTAGAAATGGCCTTTCTCTCCTGGTACTATGAGCAGATGGCTGGAATTATACAACTTACACATATTGATCATTTCCCTTTGCCCACATTGCAGTATGACACAGGAGCCCCAAGGAGGCATAGCTTGGGCTTGTCCTAGTGGGAAAGGGAGTGCAGGAGGTAACACTGCCTTTAGGCAGTTAAAACCTGTGCCATCCCTGCCAGTCAAAGCCTGCTCTGGAGCTTGGCTGTTGCTGCTGTCAGAAATGTTCACCTAACCTTGAACCTCCCAAAGGGTCATGTCCACCCTGAGCAAGCAGAGTGGCTCATCCTCCCTTCCCTGCCACAGCCTTTGGGACAGCACAGTTATCTTGTCCTCTCTCCCTTTTCCTTTCTAATGTTAAACCCTGTCTCGTTCAGGTTGTAATTAATGACAGTCCCTGCCCCAAGCAGCTTGGTAGTGGGCCCGATCAGCCTGATGTCATTACTTCACCGTGACAATTTTCTAACTAGCTCCATGTGATATTCCATCTGTCTGACACTATTAAAAACTTTTTATATACTCCTTATTATTGTAGTTGCTGAGCTCCCTGCAAATATCACAGCGAGGAAGGGAAGTGGTGTTATCCCCACTGAGGCACAGACAGACCATGACCTGTCAGGATCACACAGCAAGCCTTATCAGAGAATTAAATGTGGCTCTCTAAAGTCCTCAGCCAGCTCCAGCTGCATGGTATGTTAATGTGGAGAATCAGGATGCTCCTCAAGTGGCAAGCACGTAGGGAAAGCATAAAGTTGTATGTGAGAATTTTATTATTTTTTAATAAAATCTTACTTTATTTTTAATAAAGGTAAGATTATGGGTATGATACCCCAGTAAAAGTAGTTAAGTAAGTACCACATTTTTTTTGGTTCCTGACTGAAGTAATTTAATGACAGCAAAATTACATTGTGAAGTTAGTCAGACATAACTGAGAAGCCATTTAATCCTCATGCACCAAGAAGTTTACAGTTAAATTTTATTTGAAAAGTGTTCAGTTAAAGCACATATGAGTAAAGAACCTTAGTGGCCCTCAATTTTGTTTCCCAGAGCTTGCTGCTGTGTGATCCACATTGTGCTTTATATTGAATAATGGGTGGGCCACCAAAAGCATCTGAAAGTCCTTCCTGGTCTTCAGCAAAGGGAAGGGTCTATGTTTTAGCCTTCAGGTAATGCAGATTGTCAGGAGCACACACATTTTTAGCACAGCACACTACTCTAATTCAGAACAATGTTTATGTGCTGTAGATAGATACATAAAATTACCCTTTGGGGTAAGTGGTATGCACATTCAGAGTATAACCATTCTGGGCATGACAATACCAAGACAACACTAATTCTACTTGATCTGATTTTGTTCTTTACAAATGGAGTGCAGCGAGGAGGAGAGAGGAGACCCACCTTTGTTGTTGCTTGAGACAATGTCACTTAGTCCCAGATTAACTCTTAAATCTTAGTTTATTTAACTCGCTGAATATTTTCCTGTAATGTGCACAGATTATATTGTAAAATCTCCTTAAAGGTCAGTTTAGAACCTTCTAAGCAAATAAACACGAAATAAAAGAGAAGGCATTGGAGCTGTTATCTATCTGAGAGCTTAGCTAAAGGTATGCTATGGCTTAATTTGAACCAGGAGAGCTGGATGGAGACTGTGTTTAACCAGAAATGCTGGCAAAAATATGCTTCAGTAGAGCCAGAACCACATGTGGCCATTCCACTTTAATTGTGCTTGTTTTAAAAGATAGGTCTTTAACATTTACCCTCTCCATGCTTGCTGTCTCTTTATGGACTGAAAATAAAAATTCCCCAGGCAGTCATACTAAGACCTCAAGCCCGAAACTTTTCAGCTGAGTCAAAACCAAAACCTGTGCTGAGTCTGCCCCATGCATTTATTTATTTTTATTTTTTGGAGCCATAAGAAGACTGGGCTTCTGTTTTTCAGCCCGAGTCCCCAGGCCAGTCCTGACCCAGGGAGCCAGTGTTTTGATACTAGATGTGTCTCCTTGGTGAGGTCAAAGGCGGTGGCAGCAGCGCTACTGGTGCAGAGGCAGCCTGCTGTAATGCACTACAAACCCCGAAAGGACGCCCAGCAATAACAAAAGCATTAACCACTGACCCACAGCCTGGTGAAATTCAATCCCACCATTAGGCAAACATGAAAATGAGATCCCAGAGGAAGGAAGGTTCAGATGTTCGGGAGCAGAGAAGTTGGGTGAGGAACACAGGGGACGAGATGGAAGGAAGGGGGAGAGAAGGGGAGGTTGCCAGCCCAGCGGTGGGATCTTTCAGTACCATGAATTTCAACATGGGCTTAGCAGTCACTGTTTCTGCTTTGCTTTGGAACAAAGCAAACTAAAAGGATTTATAGGAAGGATACCTTTCACCATTTTTAGGGACACATTTAATGTGATACGGTCTGATTTTCCAGGACTTCATGTTTCTAGGTTTAAGTCCGTGGTTGTGGCAACGCGTGGGTGTTCACACTGAGGCTGGAATGGTTCAGGAGCCTGGAAGAGCTGAGTCCCCAAGGGTGACTCAGTTTTATCTCGTGTCAGATGGTCACAGTTTTGTGTTTCAGGAGTGAGCTGTGGGTCTGGGAGCCGTGAGGCTGCAGCCAGCAGAGGGGTGGATGGGGTCACTGGCAGGACTGCACACTCTCTCAGCTGGCATTACAGTGTGTTGCTTTTCTTCCCCAGAACACCCTGAGTGCAGATGAGCATTCCCCTGAAGACAGCTTCACCCTGAACCCCGAGGACCACAGGGAATACCCCGATCTCCAGGCTGCCCACCGGCCGTTCCCCAAGCAGCGATTCAGGCAGGAGAACGGGCACACGTCCCTGCAAAGAGATGGACCCAGATCGTTCCTCCTGGATCTCCCAAACTTCCCTGACCTATCAAAAGCAGATATCAATGGGCAGAATCCCAACATTCAGGTACAAATTTATGTTAACATCTGACTTCTTTATGACTTGCACAGAGTTATTTTATTGAACTGAGACAACTTTCAGCCTGACTCCATGGCATGCAGTCAGAACAACAGCAGTCTCTACCAACAGCAGCAGCAGACAATGTATATAGTATAATATAATGTAACATAGTATTATATATAAAATATGTCTAACATATACTTTTTTGTCTCTAAGTTAATGCACATATTTCAGGTTTTTCCTGAATTTCTCATTGGACAGTGTTGATTGCGTAAGTGAATTGCGTAAGATCAGCATAGACCTGTTTATGATACTAAACCCATCTCTGTGATTGCCATCTTGGAGAATATTATCTTCATTGATAGTAAGTGGGTATTTTAATTTCTGTGTTCAACTTACTGTTGTAAAATTTCTTTGTGAACAGATCCTCTTTTGGTATGCTTTTATAAAATGGAATCACCTCCAAAGATTGTAAGAGAACAAGTCTTTCAGTCTCGGCTCAAAATGTGCTGTATGGAACCGCGACTTAGAGTTAATTTCTGCAGCAGCTGCTGGGAGTAAAAAAAAGTTGTCTGCAAGAAACTTTGTTATATGTTATTCCTCAAACTGTTCTTGGGTTTGGAACAGCCTCTTACAAGCCACTTGCATCTTGAAACTTCAAGGACTGGAAAGAGGAAAAAATGAGTGATTTGTTTTTAATTCAGAGCCTTAAAGCAAAATTGGCATTAATAAGCAGCCTTTTTTAACCAAAACAATAAATTCAAATGTTGTTCTGCCTAAGATGTGCTTATAAAAACAATACACTAATAGATCTGGTTTTCTGGTTAAATTAATCTCTGGCTTCTTATAGTCCCCCAGCCCACAAAATTACCATGCTTTTGATATGCCTAAGAAGTACGTACGTAAAGATGTAATAGATCTACTGGTGAGAGGCCAACATGCTCAGAGGGCTGGAGCACCTCTCCTGTGAGGACAGGCTGAGAGAGTTGGGGCTGCTCAGCCTGGAGAAGGTTCCAGGGAGACTTTAAAGCCCCTTCCAGTGCCTAAAGGGGCTACAAGAGAGCTGGAGAGGGACTTTTTACAAGGACATAGAGTCACAGGACAAGGGACAATGGGTTTAAACTGGCAAAGGGTAATTTTAGTTTAGTTTTAGTGAGGCCCTGGCACAGGTTGCCCAGAGAAGCTGTGGGTGCTCCATCCCTGGAAGTGTTCAAAGCCAGCTTGGGCGGGGCTTTGAGCAACCTGGGTCTAGTGGGAAGTGTCCCTGCCCATGTCAGGGGATTGGAACAAGATGATCCTTAGGGTCCTGTCCAACCCAAACCATTCCATGAGTCCGTGACTGGGTGAGAACAAGGTGCCTCCATGTTGTCACGCCATTGCATTCACCATGGATGATTTCCAGCATTAAGAAGCCTCAGAGATTTGGGTCAAGTGCAGGTCTAATACTTGACAGGCCAAGGGAGTAAACATGTTCAACACGTGGTGCCTGAACACATCTCCCATGGTAGGAGAACCCTTCAAGAAAGCCTTAGGAAGGGAAGGTTGGGAAGGTATAGGGGCCCCAGATTGTGGCGTGAGATGAAAAGTGTAACATCATTGTTTGAACAGTTTGTAAACCACAGAGGAGGGGAGGAAACAAAAACCTTCTCCGATTGGTAACAGCTTACAATGTTTAGACCCAGGGAATAGATAAAAGAGATGAAAACAGTTCCCTGGCTTGTCTTTGTAGTAACTGCTGTTGCTGTGACCTCTTCTTCCACCATCTTGGGAAAAGTGTGATCTTGGAAATGTGGCAGCAGCTACGTCAGCAGTTCTGCTGGACTCTGAGAACTGGGACGACTAGTCCTGTAAACTGGAAAACATTGGGCAGCATTGATCCCAGAGCTCTTGTGCACAAGGATGAGCTCTTTGTGAAACAGATTCCCTAACTTCTGCATTATATTCACTCTGCATTTCCTGTGCTTATTTGGGTGCATGAATAGGAAGACACAAAGTTCTTTAAGTTCCTGGTTGACAGTCCTGCAGCAGGTCAAGCCTCATGAAGATAAAACTCCCATTAATTCCTTACAGAGTCAGAAAAGGTTTCTTTCTTTGCCTAAAGGTTGTAAAAGGTGGGATTATAGTGAATTCTTGCTCCTTAAACAGTACCATACTGACCTGACTAGAAATAGTAACACGTGTTGCCTTACAAATTTCTCATCAGCTGTTTGGCAGGTGATAGCAGAATAGATGGTCTTTTTGCACAATGGCTCCAGACTATGGAAGTTACAATCCTGGTGGTGTTGATATAAATGTCCTCCTGGAACCATGAGGTTGGGAATGAGAAAATGCCTGTGTGTTAAGATAGCACAACTGCCACATTTTCTTCTCAAAGACTCACCACCTCTTTTCCCTTCTACTGGTATAAACCTGCTTAGACCAGAAATAACATTTTTTAAGGGAAGTTATACCTGGAAATTTTAAAAACAAAGAGACATAAAATTCAGCAAAAAAGCAGGTAGAAAAGGTACTCCAGTGAGTTCTCTTTATGGCCATTCCTTTTCTGGTTCCTGTGAGATGCCACTTGCTGTATGATGCCCTGGTGTGTGCTCTTTCAGGGAGGAACTGCTAAATATCAGAAGATCATCACAGGAATTCAGAAAACTCCCATGTCCCCCAGGTACTGCTGCATTTATCAGATGATAATCAAATATAAGCACAGCAGACTGTCTTCTAGAAAACCCTCAGAAACAACAGTCAGAGCTGCAATAATTCAAATGCAATTTGGTTCTTTGCATGCAAGACCAGGACAACACTTCCTGGCCCTCCTGTGGTGTTCTAGCCTTGTAAAATCTCCCATCTTTTCAAGTGGTATTTTATGCTTCAGCGTTGCTTCCACACTGATTGTTTGAGCGTAACCGCAGTAGCTGCTGTTGAGCAAAGTCTGGTTCCTTGGTTTGGGGTATTTTGGTGGCTTCTCTTTTGTCATTTTAACAGTTCTGTCAATGCCTGGAAGACCTCTGGATGAGAATGTGATTACACAAAAACTGATCACACGTCGTCTTTGGGTTTCCTTTCACAAGTGGAAAATCCCTTTTGTCTAGGTTTGCACTCATTTGATGAACTACCCAAGGGATGCCTGCGCAGATCTTGTAGTTGGGCAGGGTTATTATTCAGAGTTAGAATTGTTTCCACCCCTGAGTAACAGAGCGATGTCACAGGGGAGGTGTATGGGAACTTGCCTATTTTGCATTTATGATGGGTTTCTCTTGTCTGTTCTGACCAACCTTCTACAGCCTCTCTGCTCTTTGCAGTCAACCCTCTCTTTGGAGCCAGATGTCTTAAGTTGCAGTCGAATTCCTACTCTTTTAGCTTCCCTTTTCTTTTTACTGCTGGTTTCTCAGGCCTGTGGACTGTAACAGGCACAGGTAGTGTTGTCCCACTGCTTTGCAGCTTCCCTAGCAGTGCTCGACACTGTGGCAAATGAGCAGAAATGGGAAAACTCATAGAACCATAGAATGGTTTGGGTTAGAAAGGACGTTAAAGATCATCTAGTTCCACCCCCCTACCATGGGCAGGGACACCTTCCACTTGATCAGATTACTCAGAGCCCCTTCCAGCCTGGTCACAGCTCCCTGGATGGGGAGTCTACAAGCACTCTGGGCAAAAATGGAATTTTTTTTTTTTTATTAAGGTTCTTCAGAGAACTTGAATCTTTGTCAAGCTTCATGACCAGTAGATCTGAAACACAACTGGGTGAGCTCCAGTTGTGATGGATGCGTTAAACTTTTTGGATGAGGTGATAGGTTGCAAGTGAAAACTGCACAGAAACAGGTAGGATTGCTGTCTAAAACCATGCTGAAACCATGCCCTGGAAAACTGAAGTATATCTGAATATGATTAAATCTGTTGGGATTATTATCCTTGCTTTGAGTCACGGGATTGGTAGTAATTCCTAGGAGTGATTTTAAGCCAGAAGAAGTTAGTGCTACCTGCTGGGTGATGTGTTTTTATCATTTTGCATGAGGCCTGTGGCTCTATCCACTAGTCATGCCACTCCAGTGCTGTTATGTTGGCTTTGTTTTCTATTTATTATCTATTTTCTCTCTTCTATATCTATTCAGTTACTACCTCTTCTTAAAAAACATCTCCAGAGAGCCACCCAGTCTAGGAACATGCCCAGCTACAGAGAAACAAGGCTGTATGATCTGCTTATAGAAAAAGATTGCAGATATCGAACATGAAAATTTCAGGTTTAAGTCACGTTGTCTTCTTTGCTCCTAGGAAATTTTGAGAGTCCTTCAGTTTTCGTCAAGTCCAGCAAACTCTTCTAAGTGACATGACACAACCAGAAGTAAATTGATGTCACTACTGATAGCATTTTAATTGAAGTTGTTACGTGGTGCAAGATTAGATTTACCATTCCAGTCTCATACAATGAACTTGTTTCTGTTGTCTCGCTATAGGTGCTTCACTGCTACGTCTTTACAGAATGGCAAGTTCTGCATTAAAAATATGCATCAATTGCATGGAAGAGACAGAGGATAGAAATATCGTAGGACCCACCGCTTGCACAATATTGTAAATGTAGTTTTTCCTGAAACATAATCTTTCAGTTGCTTAGGGCAATGTTTACACCAGTAAAGTGAATTCAAAAACATTGTCTCAGTAAACAGGATGAAGAACACAGAACTTTTTGTGCGCTCCAACAGGCGGGGATAATATTTATCTTCTGTATATTTTTGGCCAGGAGAAAATTGGATGTTGGTGGCTCAGGACATCTGTGCTTGATCCACTTGTTTCATTAGGAATTGACTGCAAATTTGTTGTTTTAACCTACCTATGCCAAGTGCTTTTAACAGTTTTTAGAGGAATGTCCTTATTCGTAGCTTATACAACCATAAAAGAAGTGGTTTCATTTTAGGTTTGAATACTTCTTGAGATGATTGTGGATTTATACAAGAACTGTGTTACCACAGACATTTTGGGAAGCTTGAGGGGGAAAAAAAAAAATCTTTACAGTTTTGATAATCATCGGCCGAAGAAATCAGTCTTTGAAACGGTCTCCAAGAGAGAAATACTAAACCAGATCTATTTTTTAATTTTTAGGAGGACATGTTTTTGTTGGAATAGTTATAGAGCATGAAAGCTTTTCCAGAGCTGCTCTAAATGCCCATTTTTTATGAGTCTACTTCTGGATCTGATTTCTTCTTTCAGCCCCCAGTATGGAAACAAGCTCTATGTTTGAGTACCCTGGATATGGACAAGTATATGTATATGTACAGTCATGGACTAATGCTGTTAAGTCTGGGAAGAATTCAATGAATGCTGATTTTTCCACATTTTAGGCTGGGATAAGGGAGCAATTGCTCACCTGAAGCAGCAGCCTCTTCTCACATATCTGCTCTAACTTTTGGGTCATATGATGGAGGGATTACTGGGATTATGCACTGATTTCCTCCCTGCCTCTGGAAGGTCCATAAAGAGTTGACTGAAACTGCCTCCTAATTTCTGACAATGGCAGTTCAGACACCCCCAGGATTCTTTAGAATTTCTTTCACTCTCTGGTTTTTATGCCATATGTTAAACAAACACCTTGGTAACCAAAGCTTAAAGCAGCAGAGAGAGGAACACAGGTATGTGTTGTCAGACTAACACATTGCATTTTGCTTTTGCTGTTTTCGGGTTTAAAATAGGCTGTGTCTTGGAAAACACTCATTAAAGGCCTTTGTAATAAGCTTTCTCGGTGGTAAAAGCAGACTCAGGGGGTTATCTGATTGCACGGATATGCCTTGAAAATAGGTTGGTGGCAGTGCTGTTGGAGTTCTGATGAGGTTTGACGGAGCTGGAGGTGTGTCTGTTCCACCTGCCTTTCCTCACCAGGGTAGCACCAAGCTCAGCAGGAGCTTCTCTGTCCCCACAGAGCCCTCTTCTCCTTAAACTGGCGTGGCATCATTAGTCAGTGTTTACAATCAAGTCCCGGTGGTTCTTCAAACTGTACCTGGATGAAATAACGTGAGTGAGTTCATGGGGATTGATTGTTGCACAACTGCAGACTAGCAAAGCAAATGGAATGATTACCATTGTTTTTTATCCCAGGGTTTGGTTTGGGTTTTTTTTGTTTTGCTTGGTTTTTCCGCTTTGCTGAGTCATTGCTTACAGAGTTGGTGTGGTCTTAAAAATACTTGTTACTGAAGTACTAGAGTCATGCTAATTTCCAGGTGGGGAGCACCAAAGCCCCACTACTGGCCAGCAGTGCAATGTTTGCTGCTCACTTATTGTGAAAACTCTGTTTTGCTTGGATAGATGCAACAATTTTGAATCCCTGAACTAACCCTGATGTTTTCAAACTTATGAAATCCGTTTTAATTCTTGGTCTGTAGAAACTGAGGTTTAATGAAGCAGTCATTCCAATGCCATATTTAGCCTGGGAGTGAAATATCTCTTGTGTAAAGATGCTATTAGGCTGACAACTGCACTTTCTCTCACTCTTGCTCTGTCTCCTGGTGGACCTTCATAGTAGCCTCAGAGCTGTTTCATTTCAATAGCTTTGTCTATGGCCAAATGTAAAGTGGGAAATAGGTTCAGAATCTCCTTTCTCCAAAAAAAACCCAATGTGTGGGCATTGTCTGTGTCTGCATCTACACAGCTGTGGCAGCACTTCTGCTTTGCTTCCTGTGTCACAGTCCTCTGTGGAGCTTCAGATAGCTGTGACCTTTTCTTTCTTTTTCTTGTGTTTTATGATTTTACTAATAACAATTGTATAAGACCAACCTTTTATCCACAGTGCACATCCACAGAGCCACGTAAATGACCTTTAGCATAATAATAACATTATTCTGGTTTTCCTGGGTTTATACAACCTGATTTTCATGGTGTTACTGTCTTCAAAGACTGCCTTGTAAATCTATAAAACATTGACAATGCCTCCCCACTAATTAAACATTATGGGCGTATCTGATAGTCACTTCTGGTTGTTTAGCCAGTCCAATGTAATCACTGAAACACATTGGCATGAAACATCATAGCATTTTATGATTTACCTGTGGCCAGGCAATGCTTGCATCAGAGCCAAGGTTTCTGATGGCTTGTCCCTGCTTCTACCCAAATAGCCACTTATGTGCATACACAGTATTAATCCAAGAATTTCACAAGTACACATTGTTCAGCACAGAAAAGCAATAATCAAGGGTTGCTCCTACACAGAATCATATTTACATTCATGATGTCTGTGGGGGAATTGGGCAACAAGCTTTGCATTTTGGCTCTGGGCTTCTCTAGCAACCATAAACAGGTTGACCATAACCGGTCATTATACTCTCCAGCATGAAAAAGGACCTACTTCACAGGGCTTTGGTCAAAGGAGCTGCTGGCTCCCCTCATTGCCTCAGAGTGTGGTTTTATACAGCGGTAACAGCTGGGCTGCTGCCAGAGGGCAGGACAGATGCAAAACCAGAGATACCCTGGGCTCTGCATCTTCACCTTCACTCTCATGGGCTTACTTAGCCTATCCTGAGTCAGTCCAAGTCCTTGGAATGAGCCCTGCACTGTCGTTGTGCTTTCCTCAATTTAGAGTGCAGATTTGGTTTTCTTCTTCCTGGTCAGCTCTAAACATCTTTGCCCCATGAGGCAGAAAATTCTGCTGCAAAGGTTTGAGGCACAGCGTGGGTTATTATTTTGTGCAGGATTTTTCCTCGCCTTTGTTGCAAGGTCTGATTCCGCAGAGGTGGCAGAAGGAATGGCTCAGCTGCTGCGTATCTCTGGGCTCCATAAATCCCCATGTGGTGTGCAACACGTGCCCCCGACGGTGTCGCACGGCCCCTCTGCAGGGCAGCACCAGGGCTTTGCTGTAGAGAGAGTTTCCCACTTAACAGGAGGAGGTACTGACGGCCAGACTGGTCTGCTCTGAACCCCACAGGTTACCATTGAAGTGGTGGATGGCCCCGACACCGAGACAGACAAGGACCTGCAGAAGGAGAGCAGCAAGCCCAGCTGGCCAGTGCCATCACCTGACTGGAGGAGCTGGTGGCAGAGATCCTCCACCTTGACTCGCATGAGCAGCGGTGACCAGGACTACAAGTATGACAGCACTACTGAGGACAGCAACTTCCTCAACCCTCTCGGTGGGTGGGATAGTCATGCACCAAGTCACCGGACGTTCGAGTCCAAGGAGCAGCCAGAGTATGGTAAGTTTGCGTTCCAGGCCTCGTATGGGCACCTTGGGATTGTAAAAACGAGCTCGGGGGAAATGAGAATGGCGAGGCACGCCAAGCAAAATAGAATTTTTCAACATGTGGCTTTTGTTCATCAGCTTTTAAATACAAATCTGTGCGGATGCACAAGCTGTACTGTGGTAGCTGCATTCCACTAGTAAGTCTATAATCTTGAAAATCATACCAGTTATCCCAGAAGAGGGCCCTTTTTTAGTCCGAATGTGCTTTTTTAAAAGCGAAGGAAACAAGGTTTTGTAGTTATTTTTAGAATAAGGGTAAGTACAAATTTAGAATCGTGTGGTGGTTTGGGAACCAGATATAACCATTGGATAAATAAGCAAGACCTAAAACACGGTAGTGTTTGTTGGATACACAAATAAGATGAATTATGTTGGTGCATGTGTGGGGAGTGGCATATGCAGCAGGAACATTGTGTATTTTGCGTGTGTAATTCCCTTCCAGATGTGTCACAGCGAAAACAATTGTTTTCAGCTTGTTGTATGAAACAGTTGCAGAAACTGGAAACAGAGGGGAGCTACAGCTATTCCCTGCCCCACCAGGCTGTAACTATCCACATGGGAATGACCCAAGGGAGGTGAGCTCAGCTGTACTCACAGGAAGCTCAGAGCCCCTTGGGTTTAAGTTGCATGTAAATTCAGGCAACTTTCAGCCAGAGCAAGGTTTAAAAGCCACAGTGCTTTTTACCCTGGCACTCTGTTGTGTTCCCCAGAGTGGCTGTCATGCACTGATTCAGTCTTATTTTTCCCATCATTTGGTTAACTTTAAGTATTAGAGCCTTAATGATCAAGAGAGACTTTTTGTGGAATTGTCTATTTAAACACATATATATGTATTAAATTTTTTGGCCAGGAGATTAAAGTCTATCCCTTCTTTTTGCACCTACATTTATTTGTGGGCTGGGTTTATGGCCGAGAATTCATATCTTAGGTATTTATTAATTTAAGCTAAATAAAATTGCTTTCACAAATAATTGTGGTATAAAAATAGGAAGAACAGGTTGAGCGCCAGCTGCAAATATAACATGGTATATTCAATAGTGTGTTTCATAGGGCAGTGTAAACACCAGGTAGGTAGATCTGAAAATTATCCTAGAACTCTCTCCTGAACACCAGAGCATCCTACTAATGGGAAACAACTCCTGGCCTTCTGACTAACCTAAAATGCTGTGTGCCATTGTCCTTGTCCAGGAGGATGTAGCAGCTGATCCTGCCCCTCTGGCGCTTTGAGGCCCGTTCCTCCCACTGGCCTCCTCACACCTATCATGGCTCTATCTCCCTCCTCCTGCCCCTGCCAAAAATCACTGCACGCTCTGCTTGCCCTTCCTGGGCCTCCCGGGCTCCGTGACAGGCATTGCACCTGCTCACTTGCCCTGTTCCTTGCCAGCCACATGGAGGAAAACCTCATAGTTGGAAAAGAACTGGGAAGGGGAGCCAGGCAAGGGATAGAGGGCAGATCATGTTTTCCTAAGACATCTGATGCCTTTTCAGACTGTTGTAGTCCCTTCCTGTTGGCAAATCCCAGAGCCAAGAGTCTTTGCACACTGATACTGCCCCTATTCCCACCCGTCTCACACCACAGACACTGATTCCAGCGTGGTGGCTTCCCAGTGTAAGAAAAGGAGGAGAAACACATAAGGTCCCTGCCACAAGGAACTCACATCTTAGGCAGCTTGCTACGAGTGAGATATATAACCTTCCCCATACTCCTGGCAATAAATGTTTAATAGCACCCCGCAGAGTTGTCGTCAGTCATTACATATGGTACAAATCAAGTTACGTGTTCTACTAACCAGCTCAGGAAGCCCACAGACAGCATGGGATGGCGTGTAGCACAGAGGCCAGGGAAGCCTGGGATCTGTCCCTGGCTCTTGTGTACCTATAGCTATGGAGCAGGGCTGGCTCAGAGCCACCAAACCAGATTTTTCTTTGCTTCCAGTGCTGGTGTAACCCAGAGGAGCTGCGGCTGCAAGTTGTGATCACAGGGTCAGTTAAATACCTCCTGTAGCTTGCAGAGAAGACCATTAAGCCAAACATTCCCTCAGCTGGGGAGGCAGGAAAACTGGGATGTGTTCTGGGGCTCTGTTTGGTGGCTTTCACAAGGTGGGATGCAGCCAAAGAGACTGGTGCTGAGGGGTGTAGAGACAGCGCCACCGAGCCGTGGCCGCACACACTTAGAATCCTGTGCCTTTGGCTTTCTACCAGAAGAGAATATGATTTTCAGAAGGCTCCTGCTAGTAAACAGTCAGATTTGATGTTATTTAATAATTCACTACAAATTGCATGTCGTTCTCAGTGCAAAATGTGCGTGCAGTTCCCTGTACTCACAACAGTATTCCTGAAGTATCTGTTCCCTGTTCAAGGAAAATTGCAATTTTCACTCATGACCCTCAGCATCCCAAAGTCCAACATGCATCTTGCCCTAAAAATTAATTGAGTACTGCTGTGCTATTGCTGTGTGTTTTGAAAAGACTAAAAACAAAACTTATTTTATCCCATGCCTGATTAGTCTGGGGTCAGCAAACATATTCCTATATGCAGGGAAACTACGTGGATAGATCTATACTGTTAGTTCACAACCCAGCTTTGCAGCTGAGGATTCTCAGCTGCCAAAAGGTCAAAAGAGAAAGGAAATATTTTTTCAAATAATGTTGCATGCATTTCCCTGAGGAGCATCAAGTGTGAAAACCATTTAAACAGCAGCCTTGCGCCTGGCGTTTGGCCCACGCTTCAGGTAGAGACATCTGGATTCCATTCCTGGTTTTGCCTTCTTAATAAAAACCACTGCACAGTAGTTTTTGGGTAAGTAGGAGTTTTGTTTCTTCATTTCCTTCCTCATCTTTGCTCTTACGCAGATTACATCGACGGGGAGGGCGACTGGAGCCCGTGGTCCCTTTGCAGCGTCACGTGCGGCAGCGGGAGCCAGAAGCGGACGCGCTCCTGCGGATACGCCTGCACGGCCACCGAGTCCCGGACCTGCGACAGGCCCAACTGCCCAGGTGTGCCCGCATTCCCGGGAAGTGCTTTCGGGGGGGATGAGGAGGGGTGGCCACAGGGCGGGAAGAGCCCTCCGGTGCACAAAGCCCGGGGCCCATTTTGCTCCCTGGCAAGGTAAGAATTCCAGGGGGGGAAAGACACGCTGATTTTCAACGCCACTTATGACCTGGCAGGTCCTGTCATGGTAATAACACGCTGCTAGATGCAGTCCGCTCTCCCCTGGGACTTAAAAGGCAAGCGCAGGCTCTTTTTAGGTCATTTTTGTATTCCAAATGGTGTAATCTACTCTCGTGAAACAAATTTGTGTTCATTTTCGAATTTCAAACCAGCTGTGCTGTTACCTCAGCGAGCTCCTGTCCTGCTGCGCAGTGGATGGGCATGCCTGTATGGTGAACAGGGATGAAGGAATGTGTGCTTTTGGCTTGAATATATTCAGAAAATACAGCTCCTACCCATCCACAGGCATTGACATTTAAAGTGTCCTTACTATCCCGCAGTCTTCAATTTGGCTAAAGCAGGGCTGAGCACTCAAACGTACATCAGTGAAAACAAGCCGTGGTGGTTTGCATTACACTGAGTTTACTTAATGACTCAGAAAGGCAGAAGTTCTTAAACTGGAGGTCAGGCTTTTTTTGATGGGAAGTAAAATGTCAGAAGTGCTGGAGAGGAGAGACTCGGTGAGAGAGTTGGAAAGAAGTTTCTCCCTCACAGATAGATGCATGTCTGCACTGCAAGGCAACAGCTGCTAGGCAGTCCAGGAGAAAATCGTTTCTGGATGCCCTCATACATCCTGAAACCTCAATAATAAGGGGTTAATCCCAGAAGAAAGCATGTAGCCCACAGTTATGTTCTCCAGTATTTATTACCAGCTAGCATCAAACAGTGGCAAACTTGAAAGAATATATTATGTCATATAACAGACCTCCAACGATCAGCAAGAAAAATATATTCACTCTTTGAGGCTGTGCTGACATTTTTAAAATTACAAGGGCAAAGCTCAGCTTCTGCTGATTATAATTCCAGCAGTGAATTATTGCCCTGTAATGGGTTCTTGGGTATCTATTATTCTGCATCTAGTGCTGCAGTTAAGGCAAAACCCTATGATAATTTTATTGAAAAGTGGCCTGAGGTTGTTTTGAAGCTTTGCAAGCCACTCTTATGCCCCAGTTCAGGAGATCAGGAGAAAGTTCATTGGCAAGAAGATGGATAGTGAATAGACTTCATTATTAACCATATAGTTATCACATATTAAAGATCTTTCTACTCTCTTTGGAGGTCTTTAATTCAATGGAGAGCCAAAAAAAATCCAAACCTGTTCAAATGCATCTTTGAGATATTTGTTTTAAGGCTCCATGGCATCAAAACATTAGGCTGGTTAATAGGCTGAGCTAGAGCAGCAGCAAAAGGATGTTTACTTTGGCAAGATCAGTTAATACATTTTTCTGGCAATCTCTGTGTCTCTCTACTGATAGCAACCACTTAACTGGAGGTTGCTGCAAGATCCTGCTATGTCAAGATGCTGATATTTCACTTGATAGCTATAAGTACTGGGGATGGAATTGCTTGGAGAGGCTGGTTATCTCTCATCTACTCTCACCTTTCAACTTCCTGGCACTGGGAGAGACCAACAAGCGCCAGTCATCTTGTAACAGCATCATTCCTCCTTGTAATTCCTGAAAGATGGTTGCCCACGTATGGAGATGAACTCACCTATATTCAGGCATGTCACTGTTTTCCCCTCCTTGCACTACAGATTCCTTGGTCATTATGCTCCCAAAGGAACACTGCCTCCAGCAGCAGCTTCTGATTGCTCCCCTGCCAAACAAAAGCACCTTGCAGAGCCTGGGGAAGGCGGGGATGGCGAGGAGGCAGCTGATCCATTGTGTTTTAATAGAAAAAGCCGGCACCACTAACACGTGTTTGTCTTAGGGATTGAGGATACCTTCCGGACAGCGGCCACGGAAGTGAGCTTGCTTGCAGGGAGCGAAGACTTCAACGCTACCAAACTGTTTGAAGTTGGTAAGCAGCCTAGTCAAGCTTTCAGTAATAGATAAGAGACTTCCTTAGGTTTTTCTTGGGACCAGGATATTGAGTTCACCATTAAAATCGTCAGTAATAACTGCTATTTATTATCCTGCTTGCATTGATGATCTGAACCCTAGTTTGCTTTAGTCATAGAATCTTTCCCTTCTTAAGTCTTAGCAAATTCCAGTGCTTGTTTCATTATAAAATGGTTATTCTCTGTCCTAATTCAGAAAAGATCTGTAATGCTCCACACTAACGGAGGGGAAAAAAACAAACACTCTTTAGCATTTTTCTGAAATAGCCTTGAGTGGAAGACACTGGAAAAGAATTTTAGATACAGCTTCACATAAAAAAAGAAAGGGCAATGACTTTTATGAGCATGCATAACTTTTACAGCTGTGTGTGCTGCAGTGGGGGTATTGCCAAAGCAATTTTCTAGGGCATGGCTTGGTTCTGTTCTATCCAAAACTCAGCCTAACCTCTGGTAATGTTCTGATTTCATCCCTCCAGTGAAACCATAGTGTGGCCACACTGGATGTTGGACTAACAGAATAAATAGTGTAACCCAGCACCCCCCTCCTATGGAGGCAGAGCACAATAGTTAATGACAGCCAGGATGGGACTCTTTAAGGAGACAGAAAAACAGGACACAGATCACTAAGTAAATATTTTGCAAGAAGGTTTGCTGTGAGAGTTTTAGGCCCCTGTTAGTTACACTGCTGCACAGTGCTGGTAAATAAGCATGGAGCAAGATGTGCAGGGGGTTTTTGACAGCCTGTAGCATGATACAGACACCTTAAGTAATGTTTTATGTAGGACATGTTTAACCGAATTCTCCCAAGACTCTTGTAAAATAATAGAGTGCCAGTATTAAATATGCTACTGGTCAATAAATATGTGCAATCCCGGCTATATGTGATGTCTCTGGTGCCTTTAAATCCCCCTGATATACAGCCACTCTGATATTAAGTCACATATGCCCTTTTAGAACCTGCATCGCTTTTGGCTGCATTTGCCAGCTAAGATGTCAGTCTCCATGTTTAAACTACAGACACTTGAAACACCCCTTTGGGAAAGTGGAGACCAAATAGAAAAAAAAAAATATTTGTTGAGTAAAAGAAAGACTTGATTAGGGTTTGGAACCAACTTCCTCAAAAGTAATCCAGGCCTTGCTTGCCACCTTGGAATCTCAAGTGTCATGAGAAACGTAATCCTTCAGCATCTGACACTTACCCAGGCAAGTGTGTTCTGACTTGGGGTTCCAGCTGGAGGCTGGCACCAAATCACTGTGATTTCCCTATTTCTGTTGCTTCTAAACCCACCATAGTGTCTCTTGTGCTGCATGGGGATATCAGCAGCTTAATCAGAAATTGCCAGGTAGCAGAAATGGGCCAGATTCTTGGTGACCTGGTTCTGCACTGTAACTCAAGACTGGCATTGCGGGGGACCCTGAAGTCAGTCGCACCTGTGATTTCTTTATCTGACAAGACAAAACATTGACACCTTGCAGGCAGGGCATCAACCTGTGGCTGCCCATTCTTTCTAAAGCAAAGCACTGGTGCTGAACAGTTGGGCTTTACTCATTTGTTATCACTGATCACGCCAACTGGGACACCGCATAATGTATCTTAAGTTCCCCGTTTCCTGCCCTTAAACAGACACTGATAGCTGTGAAAGATGGATGAGCTGCAAGAGCGAGTTCCTGAAGAAATACATGCACAAAGTGGTCAACGACCTTCCCAGCTGCCCCTGCTCCTACCCCAGAGAAGTTGCCTACAGCACTGCTGAGATCCACGATCGACTTAAGAGGAAAAACTTTCGCTGGAAAGATGCGAGTGGTCCAAAGGAAAAACTGGAGATCTATAAGCCCACGGCCCGCTACTGCATCCGCTCCATGCTCTCCTTGGAAAGCACGACGCTGGCAGCACAGCACTGCTGCTATGATGATAACATGCAGCTGATCACCAGGGGGAAAGGGGCAGGGACACCAAACCTCATCAGCATCGAATTCTCAGCAGAACTCCATTACAAAGTGGACATCCTGCCCTGGATCATTTGCAAAGGTGACTGGAGCCGCTACAACGAAGCCCGGCCTCCCAACAATGGGCAGAAGTGCACAGAAAACCCGTCAGATGAGGACTACTACAAGCAATTTCAAGAAGCAAGGGAATACTGAGGAGGTTTTCCTCCTCTTCAGGCACAAAATAGCATTCGTTTCCTGGATGCCAAAGAACTGGTGGTGGCTGCTGAATTGGCTCCTTGACAGGGGTTGGTCAGTTCCTTTCTAATGAATGTATATAGTTGTAATATAATACATAAGTATTTTTCATAGTGTGTGTAATTTATAAACACATATCTCTCTATCTCACACACACCTATTTTTACATACAGACATACATAAATCTTGTCCTGGTAGGATTTTGTACTTCAAAAACATTCATGTAATAATGTGCATTTCATTTTATTTCCCAACTGTAACATAATGGGGGGCTGGGGGGGTGGGCAGCTGCCATCACCATCAGGCCCCAAGGCCCCAGCTGAGGAGGCACATATTTAAAAGTTGTTATAAACAATAGGATTGAAGAATGTACTCTTCCATATGGGAATGGTTTACAAGATTAATGCACCTACAGCATCAATTTTCTCTATAATTGATTTCATGACTAGTCATATCTAAGAAGGGAAGAATTTTTTTTTTTTTGGAAGGGTAATAGTCAAAAGTGAATACAGAGAATTCCTGGCAATTTTTTCTTGGAATTCTTCCTTTTACCTTCTAGCTCAGGTCTTTGCAGTCCATCTGGGGTAGGCAACTGTGCTTTTCCTATGGGCCAGAAAAGGACCTGATGCAGTGGTTTTGCAAGAGTCACAAAGAGGCAACTCCAGGAGACATCTCAGATATGGAGCTGCAGCTGTCAGGGTTTGCATCTTCCTGTGGAGCAGATCTTCAGGGCAGCTACCTGTAAACCGAGCAGGTTGTAAGTCTTTGAGGAGTGAGGCCAGTGAAGTAATCCATGTCAAAGGAAAAAAAAAAAAATCACAGCTCCTTCCCAGTTTTTAATATGAGGAATGTTTGGATCTGCTTGTTTCTTTCTTTTAAGAAAAGTAAGAAGTTTATTTTTTTAAAGAACAGAAGTGGAATCCACAAGTTTGAAGTTCCCTGGGACAAAGCAAGCAACCAGCCCTTTCCCCCCATTTTTCTTATGCTGAGTGCACAGTGTCCTACAGAAGTAGCTATTCTTTAAGGAAGCTCTCTGGGAGGAACTATTGGTGAGTTGAAATGTCTGAATTTTTTTTAAAAAGCTGGCATTATTTTTGTAAAGTATTTATTGAATTGTAACAATAACTCACATGCGGGATATGTTTCTAACATGAAAGGCTTCTGTAGATGGAACTTGATTGCCAAGAACGTGACTGTTGTTAGGCAAAGGTTTTAATTCCAGATTTTTATAAGGTACATAAATGCATAATTCTGTCATTACGCAGCTCATACCTGCATTCTTATGAAAGATTAAGAAAAATTACACCATGGGTCAATAAATACTTACAGTTCCATCCTGCAACAGACTGCCTTGCTGCAAGTCGGTGTCTTCATTTGGAAAAGTAAGGCTCAGTGTTACTGGAGAAATGCCTGTTTTGGGGTTCTGTGGTCTGGACACACATGCATGCCCTACATGTGGAACTGGCACCTTAGTCCGTCTGAGCTGATTCCAGACAATCCTTCTGCTGTATACACACACACAGAGGTGGTCTTTAAGGTCCCTTCCAAGCCAAACCATCCAGGATTTTATGAGATGCTGTAGATCTTTGGCTCTCTTGGCCTTTCAGGTTGGGTTTGGTTACGACCCCGTGGACAGACACTAACACAGGCACAGCAACCCTGCCGAGTCTGGGCAGGGTCAGGCGTGTGTTGGTCTGCCCAAGCAGTGCCAATCAGGGCATTCAAAAGCAGCCTGGGCCTCCAAGCAAAGCCACTGCACATCTGCAACAGCAGCTGCTCTGCTGAGGTAACCTCAGCCACTGGAAACGTTGGCCAAGTCATCGGAGCTTCCCGGCACAGGCTTGAGTTGGAGACGGGGGGGAGATGTGGATATGTTCTAGTACAGGCCGGTAGTAACAAAACATGGTGAGTTGAGCAAGAGGGTAAACATGGGGATCACCCCTTAATTTTTATAGAAACCAGATTTTGTAAATTCTTGCAAGGTCATAAGAAGGCACCACTAGCAAGCAGAGCCAGTTAAATTGACAGCAGACGGATGAAAGGCACAAGGAACTCCAGGATCAGTCACTTCATAGGGAAGACAGGTATTTTCTGCAACATGAGGGAGAAGGCTCTGGTTCTTACTTCGCTTAGCAGTGTAGGGGAACAACATTCTCAGGTTTCTCTGGGAGGGGGATGAGAGGGCAATCACAGTTCTTGAAATATAAAACACATCCCTACACTTTGTGGATTAGTAAATTATGGTGCTATTGAGAAATGCTACTACACTGTTAATACAGAACATAACACATAAAGTGTCAGGGAAGAGGAAAAATTATTCTAATAAATGAAATGACGCACAAAGTCTTACCACTTGTAATTTGCCAAGGCTGGAAACTCTGAGGGAGCCTAATAACCTCTGATAGGACCTACCAGGGTTTTTATAGGGTGAGTCCTGGAGCACAGATCCAGAGAGTATCCACACTTCTGCAGTCTTAAGTCTTTATTAAAAACAAAGGCTTTTCTACTTTATAATAAATTATGATCCACTCAGGGCTGGGCTGCTGTTTCTCTTTTCTATTTTCTTTATTGCCTTTCCAATGAGGAAAATTGTACCTGAAATGACTTTGTGTAGTAGTTGGAGTTTACCATGGCCAAAGTTGGCTCAGTCTCTTAAATACAGAACTCTTCATATCAGAACAAGACCTGAGGAAGAGCTTGTGGCTTGCAGGCCCAGGTCAGTGGTTAGGAGAAGATGTCATTATGTTTCTAAATTACCACAGAACAGGCATATTGGAACACTCAACCAAAGATACAAAGGGGATTGAAACAAGCAGAACCGAACAGGGAAGCAGTCAAGTCATCCAACTTATTTTTAACCCCCAGTCAATCAGCAGATACAGATTGTGGCACGGCTTTAGGGTTGGTGGGAATGCCTTAAGCTGGCACGGCTGCTGTGAGAGATGTGTGGAGCAGTGCCCCAAGGCAGCCATAAATGGGTTGAATCATACCTTTGATGGTTAAAAGGATGAGTGGGCCTGGATTCACATTGCCTGGACAGCTGCTGAGCAGCAAAATTCCACCAACATAACCCGCAGTGATGCATATGGGTTATAGGACAATACAGCAAAAAACAGAACCATGCACACACCCACGAGTCCCCGCAGCCCTGCATTAGTTACCAGCTGCATTTCCCCCCTCCCGCTGTGCACACTGGTTAGCACTGTCAACACAAGGCATTCCTTGGAAAAATGCTGGTGAGCTCATAGGGCGGCCTGTTCCAGATACAGCACTTTGTGCTGAGGTTGTTGGGACGGTTGCAGTGAGTCACTGATGCACCTGAAACATTCAGCTGAGTGGGGCCAGGCCAGTCGAAGGCAGCAAAGGGGAAAATTACCTTTTCCTGTTGAAGAATTGCCCCTGCCAGAACACAAAGAGCCTTAATGGCATGGTCTCTTACCTGTGGTGGTCTCCCTGGTTGGCAGCAGGGGAGTGCTGGGTGACGGCTGGGGGAGCTGCTGCTGCTGAGGAGGTGCTGGTGCTTCCCCAGGCCTTCCCTTGCTTCCATTCCTCTGTTCTCCATCCCTGGAACTGCCCAGCAGCCGGTGGGGCTCACGGCACTCTGGCTTTCCCCCAGCAGCATTCATCCATCCCTGAAGAAAGTTACTCACCTTCAGGCTGGACAGACTACACTGAAACGTGGTGTGTGCCATTCCTAGCAGGGACAAGAAGCTGCCAGAGCAGGGAGCCTGTCCCTAACCCACCCAGACACTGTAGGCTCCAAGTCACCCACACAATCATCAGACACCGAACCAGGGGCAGTGTCCTGGCGAGGCTCTTTTTAATCCAGAAGCAACCTGCAGAACAGATACAGACAGGCTCCGATTTCTTTATGCTCACTGCATGCACCTGCACAGGCACCAGCACAGCCACGTCCCTCCCCTACAAACACACAGAACCCAGCGTGCCGAGGACAGAGGGCATCAGCAGGAAGACCACCAGTAAGCACTGGAAGAAGATGGCACTTTTCCCAGGAAACTGGAGTGAGAGTGTGTGTTGCCACCTGGCTGCGTGGCATCTCTGTGCCAGCTGAGAGAGCATGTGTTTTTCTATCACCAGTTTCCCCCCCGCCTCCCTTCCCTTTGTAACTTTTAATGGAAAAATGTGTGGGCAGTTTCCATTATGCCTGTGCTGTTTCAGACAAATTGAGGGGTTGGCTAAGAAATCGCTGGTTTCATATTTCATACAGAATACACACACATGCATATATTTATAATTCTATGCAAATTAATTTAGGATATCCTCCAGCCACGCGCTGTGCAGTGGTGTCTGCAGGAAGGGTCCCACGGCACAGCACTTCCTTGCCGCCTGCACAGGGGGATGAGGCTGTTTTTGCACTTGCACAGAGGGAAAGAAAGGCCAGGAAATGGCAGCAGTCATTCTTCATCTCTGCCTTTTACTTTCTGAGTGGCAGGTTTATTCATTTTTCCTTTTCAGTTGAACTGCTAAAGCCACAGACACCTTTCATGACTGTGCTAATTTTCTATCAGTTTTGGGAGTCATAAATTTTTTCCTTATTCGTTCTCTATCACAAGAAGGATCTGGGGACAGGGGGGATTTTTAAATATACAGAGAAACTTTTCATTCAATACATTGCACAATTTATAAGGGGTTCAGAGTGTTATATTCTGGAAGTGATAGCAATATTACACAAGTCAAACTGGCCAAACCTAACACAACTGAGTGTGGGTGGCTCTAGTCTTCAGAGGAGTGCTTAGATAATATTTCCTTTTTAAAGCTGGGCAAACAGTATTACATGTGTTAAATGTCAGAGCTTGCTGCTTTTTCTGGGCCTGACCAATGCTTCCCTTGCAGTGAGCAGTGCTTCGCTCTCTGGATTTCAGGAGGGCTCTGGTATGACTCTGAAACATGCCTGAAGCAAGGGACACCATCTGCACACCATGGTGGGAGATGCAGGATGTGAGTCAGAAAGTTTGGGGAGCAGAGAAGGCTTGGGAACAAGCTCCCACTCCAGTCACCGTCTTCCAGGCTAGCTCCTGCCTCTGCACAGCTGTGCTTAACTCATTTGCTGTGCTTAGCCCATTCCTTTGTGCCCAAATCTGAGCTGCAGCCATCCCTCTTCCCATTTCCAAGGGGCAGCTCTTGAGGGGATGTTGCTCAGGTGCTGCTGGCCTTGGAAAAGCCCTGTCTGCCTGAGTAGGGCTCCCTGAGTCGTGCAAGGAGACAGCAAAGGTGTGAAGGTACTGGCCCATGCAGACACAGGGATTCCTGTGTCCTGCTGTCCCTGGCAGCATGGGGAGCACCTTCAAACCATGGCTTGGCCTTGCTTTGTGCACCAAAGAGCACAGCTCCAGCTCATGTGCCATTGTCCTGGCTATTCCAGCACCTCTGCAGCAGCAACCGCCTCTGAACACCCTGCACTCAGTGCATCACCTCTCTCCACAGCACTCATCTTACAGCCTGCCTGGGGAACACCAAGGAAAAGAGCATGGAAACAGGAGAAGTCTCTTTGGGTTAAGAGAATGCAGTAACAGGAATGGAAAGGACCTCTGGCCAGTGTGGGGAGGAAAGAACAGTGCATTATGTTGCAAAGTGGCCTCATGAAAGGTCATTAAAATTTAAATCTGTGTGTGGGTAATGATATCCTGAAGGAGGATGGTCTCAGAAGGAACAAAACAAATCATGAAAAGGAGCTGAGCAAAGAAAACACAGCATCTACAAGCATTTCCCTTGCCTGGCCATCCACTTACAGACACATTCCCCAGCTATTCCACCATGGGTTTAATCACCACTAGGTACACAATGCCAGCAAAGCCAAATGAAAAGGTACAGCCTTTGAAATGAAAAGGTAAGGGGAGGAAACATTCCTGAGCCTGTTTTCCTGAAGAAAACACCCATGGCCGCGTGCTCACGGAGTGGTGGCTGCACCACAGCTTTTAGCTGCCCACAAGAGGTCGATGGCAGTGGTTAACCTTGACAAATAACTATGTTTTGCCCTTGCCCATAGTGGCACAGCCACCAGTATTCCTGTAATTTAGTGCGGCTTTCGCTCGAAAGGTCAAGCCCCTTCCTCTCACCCCCAAATCAACCACCCCAGGGCAGTGGGTTTGCCCCCTCCCAGCACTGCCAACGGCACAACGGAGCCTTGGCTTGGGTCTCCTTTCCCACAGGGAAAGGGAGACCTGGCCTCACCTTCCCAGCACACAGACAGGAGGCACGAAGCCACAAGGGCTGCAGAGGCTGGACGTGGGGGAGGGAACTGACTCAACCTCAAACACAACCGCGTCCAGCATTGCCGGGTTGGGTGGCCAGGTTAGAAATGCAGAGTTGTTTTTGCAGCCCGTGGATTCAGTGTGTGAGCCAAAGGGAAAGCGGCTGCATGCTCCCTGTCTGATGGTCACCAGCACTGATGGGGAGTGGGAAGGTGGGGGAGCCCCAAGAGGGATGTGCTTTAAAATCCAACTATATGCAGGATCCAGTGCTGCCATTCTGAATCTCAGTCCCAGGATGGAACCAGCACCCAGGCAGCCACACAGAGAACTGGGGCTCACCCACACCAGACAACTGGGGCTCACCCACACCAGACAGGCACACAGAAAGAGAGCCCAGCTTTGATGTCTAAGTCACTGTTGGGGGCATTTGGTCTGCATTAGAAAGGAGGTGAGACCACATAACTCTGGCTTTAGAAGAGATCTGCAAGGCCTATCTCTACTCCACTGACAATTCTATCATGAGATACAAAAGCCTCTTTAAACAGAGAAAAGCAAATTTGATAGAAACTGTGAGATTTTTTCCTCCTAAGAATATCCATCTGTTTCTCCCACAGGTTGCCTTTTGCAAAATTCCATCACTTTCAGCAGGTGTATAGCAGGTCTCCAACCTCTTCAAAGCCAGAGCCCTCCAGAGACTCACAGAATCAGAGATGTTATAGAATCCATAGAGTCATAGAATTTTTTGTGTTAGAAGGGACCTTAAAGATCATCTGGTTCCACCTACCCTCCCATGGACACGGACACCTTCCACTAGACCAGGTTGCTCAGAGCTCCATCCAGCCTGGCCTTGAGAGGATCCTGGTCTGGCAGCAAAACACAGAGGGGAAACAGCAGCACTATGATCCCCTCCCCAGCTCAACGACATCCTCCATGTCACTGCACCCCCAAAATTGCCAGGAGCTGCCAACGCTCCCAGCTTTCCTACCCACTGGCTGGGTTTTCCAGGTCAAGCCAGGTGTGGACTTTAGTGACAAGGTCTGAAAGCCTTCTCTGAGAGACACAAACCCAGTATGTTTGCTGTTCACCCTGGGGCACAGGGGACAAGGGACAGCCCCCACCCCACCACTTAATTGCCCTGTGTCAGCTTTGCACAAACACAGTCAAACATGGCACAGGTTTCACTTCATCCCTGAGCTCTCAGGTCTGGCAGCACAGCTCAGCACCACTGACAATGGCCACTGACTTTATCCCAAGACACTTCTTGTGCCAGATTTTTCCTTTCTAATGGGAAGAGGCAAATCCAGACCTCCTGTATGAAGACAATTTGTCTGTTTTGGATAAGTTCCAGCGTGAGGAGGGTACTTTATACATATGGGCTCCCTTTCATGTTTGATTGCTGGACTAAGTTCACATTGTTGTCCAGCTTAAGGGCGGAGAAAAAAAAAGAGGAAAAACCACACAAATCAGGAAAGCATTAGGTAAACTTAGCTCAGAATACATCTTCTGACCAAATGGAGGGAGATGCTTTTTCATATAATTAGACCGTCTGCAGGAAGTCAGAAAGAACAAATTGTGATGCTTTCAGTGCTGTGGGAGCTGTGCAGTCCCCGGGAGATGATCACAATTTCCCCACAACATTACTTGTGATCCATGGGCTTGTTGTGAAGGGAGCATTTGGTTTAAAAAGCCTTCAGAAATTCTGTCATTGCAGCTCCAAACGTCATTCCTCAGTCATAGAATCACATGTAATGAATTGTAGAGGACTACAGAGGTAATCTAGTTCCAATCCCCCTGCCATGGGCAGGGATGTCACCCCCAAACCAAGTTGCTCAGGTTGCCCCATCCAACCTGGCTAGTCAATGAAGAGACATGTATACATGAAGATAACGTGCTAAAACAAACCCTGGCTGATCAAAAAAGTGTTTGAATATTGTCTCCAGATTTGCTCAAGGTGAGCAAAATGCTGGGCTTGGCAGTAAAGGGCAAGTGGCACGGCCAGAGTGAGAGGGGGTTGGATGAGTGGGACTGGAGGGAAAGATACTCTGTACTAACACATGGTATCAAAGAGCAAAGGATCCTGACCTTCAGATAATGTCTCTTTCCACAATAACCTTCTCCTTAATGGGAATAGCACAAACACAAAGGCACAGCAATGGGAACTTGGGTCTGACACCCACATTTCTGCTCAGGGCCTCACACAGCAAGCGCTGGGGTCACAAATGGGCAGAGCCGTCTCCCCCCAAAGCCAATGGCAAGGCTCAAATCATCCCAGCCTGTTGTTTCAGGAATCAACCCTTTACCAAGAAGGAAGAAGTAAACATTTTCCATCCCCTTCTCTTCCTAGACATTAAGCAAGAGTAACTTGTAAATTGCTTCCAGCAACTTCGAGACAACAAGGGAACAAACAACTATCAACAGGCATTACGCTCATTGCTTCACACGAAAACAGTTATGAGGCTGAAGGGATCCTGACAGGCAATTGGAAAGCAGTCCTTTTTATGCTAAATTTACTGTATTTTCGTCCCATTTTCCATGATTTAAAATGTGCGATGCAATAAAGAGCTGGAATGCCTTCTTTTGTCATAATATTTCACACCCAAGGCCTCAGAGCACTTTTGTGAATCAAACTCTGCAATAGTTTTGCAAAGCAAATGGTTTAGGAAGCAATGAACTGGAAATAGAGGGCAGTTTCCAGAGCTGTTGGTGGTCACAGAGGAGCCAATAACAAAACCAAAGCAGCATCTGGCCTCCCCAGTCCTGTGCCTTCCTTGGGCAGATGTCTGCTGTCACCCCACTGGTCTCCTTCACCTGGAGCTGGAGCTCCTCAATGAAAGAAATTCAGATAGAAAGGTGAGACGGGTTCACTGAGGGAGGGAAACTTAGGAAATTACCAGTGAAACACTGCACATCTTGCAGTGTCCCTGGGAAGCAAACAGCACCGGCTCTCTTGGCACCACTGCTAACCAGACCATAGCTAACTGGGACCATTTGAGGGTCCCACTTCAATTCCCATGGACAAGCAGCCCCACTGTCAAAGCCAGCTGTAACTGGTGCTGTAGACAAAGAGCTCAAAGCCTGGGCAGACAGGAAGGCTGTGCTGGTTTTTGCTCACATATGGGTGAGGCTTTTAATGCTCCAATGCAGAGGAACTTGCCTATAACCATAGGCAATGGTAACTCAAATTCATCAGGTTATTGGCACTAACCAAAGGGCTTCAGGGGACTGTAAGCTGTTACAGCTTATCTATACTCATACAGCAAAGCCCTTCCTGAGAGCGTTCACAGAATCCTGGAATCATCAAGGCTGGAAAGGACCTCCCAGGTCATCAAGTCCAACCTTGGACTGAATAAAACCGTGCCCTCCACCACAGGCAGAATTTCCAGACCAACCGAGGAAGGAGCTGGGGCCTTTCCACTAACACAGCCTTTCTCATTATGTTAAAACCAAAATCAATGATCTATTGATGCTTCTTATGAGCCACTGTCAAGCCCTGCACACCCTTGGGTGGGACCAGAAGGCTTGGGCAGCAGGACCACAACCATACCCCATGTGGTTTGCAATGCTCTCCATACTCAGAACGTGTCTATGCCACATTGCAAAACCTCTGTAAGTCCCTCTTCGAGATCTCAGCTCAACAAATATTCATTACCTGATCTCCCCATAGTTAAAGCATGTAAATTAATATTATCTCCATGATTTTTGGGGAAACTCGTGGTGTCAAGAGAATGAATGTGGCTAAAGTCAGCGAGGAAAGGCTATGGCAAAACTGGGACCTGACTGTAAATCCCTTTCCCCATAGGTCTCCATCTTACTTCTTGAGGCTTAAGCGCCACTAAGGAAGATCACTGAAACATAAGTGGTTTTAATGCTGGATTTTCTAAGATTTCAGTGATTATATCTCATATTCCCCAGCAGTTTAGACAGAAACCGAGCAGCCACCAGGTTGTGCGAGGCAGAAAGAAGCCTGTACCCATGTGAAACACTGTCCACCCCTCCGAGCAGCTCACAGGCAGACCCTCTGTTCCTCACAGAGCAGGGAATGGAGTGGACACAGCCGGTGCAGGAGTTTGCTCCCTGCAGCGCTCGGGAATGTGCCGCTCGCAGATGATATGTCCTCCTGCATCCAGGAGGGCTTTGTTCTCTGTGGGGTGAAACCTCAGCCTTCAGTTTATTAAATGCAATTGCAGAAGCCAAAAGGGTGAGTCACAAAGCCAGTTGTGTAAGCACACATATGATGAAAGCACACGGGACATGCCCTTCCTTCATGGGGGATTGGTTGCTGGGGTCCGGAAAAGTCCTTTGGATGGGCACACGATGGGGCACAGCCCATCCACCACTTCCCACCCAGTGCCAGACAGGGCTCAGGCTCAGGCACACGGTCTGTCCTCCCAGCTCCTTTTAAAAGATAAATTAGGAAATGAGAAAGGAAGGGCAAGAGGGATGAGCGCCCCTAAAGCTCCCCCAACAGAAGCTGCTGGCACAGGACACCTTCCCAGTGGGCAGCCTGCAAACAGCGGGATGCAGAGCGTACGGAAGCGACGGCTGCAGCATGTCCTGGCTCCAGCTGGGCAGCGTTTCCCTGACCCCTCCGCTCAGCAGACTGCAAAGCCTTCGCTGGGATTAAACACCTGCCTGGCCACGGGAGCCGCCGCAGGACAGGCGGCCACTCGCCAGGACGGGATCCTGCCTGGCTTAGACTTGGGAAAAACAAGGATGCCCGTGGAGCGGCACCAGGGGAGAGGAAAGGGGGAGAAAACACCTGCAGGTGCTGCTGCTGCTGCCGTGGCAGAGATGTCTCAGCCTCGGAGAGGAACCTGCTCGTGTCCCCACAGGATCTGGAAGGCAAACAAAGGCTACAATTTAAAGGCAGCTCCGGGGACAGCTGTGCCTTTACGTTGCCATCACTCAGAAGTTTCCACCCCACGGCTGGGAGTGCCTTTGGTGGTGTAGGTAGACCCTCGGGAAAGCGACCAGGGGTCGGATCCCCTTTGTTCTCCTCGCTCAGACTGTCTCTTTCCTTACCCCCTGCCTCCAGCCAGATGTGCTCGCTGCCTCTCTCCTGCCAGCCTTTGCGCTCACCCTGGTGTTAATTCAGCAATGCAGTTCAGGAAGCTGATCCAGCTAAAATCCTCAGCAAGGGAAAAAAAGAAGTTTCCAACCAGAATATAAGCACTGCCTTTGAACACAAAAAACCTTCCTAATTTGTTAAAAAAAAAAAAAAAAAAAAAAAAAACAGAAGAAAGTGACTGAAGTGTCTTAATAAAAATCTCCTTTTAAGTCAAAGAGAAGTGCCATGAAAATATCGACCTTCTAAGACTGTAAATTGAGTTGGAGAGGAGATGTTGCCCTTACTGAAACAGACAGGCTGTATGGAATTCATCACTGGTTTACTCTTTTAAAATAAATAGGCTGGAAAAGTTATGATGTGACCTACTTAATTTGTTGTCTTGAAACTTGACGAGCATTTCAGATTTGTTCCCAAAGCCTGGAAAAGGACAGAGCGGGGAAAAATGCAGGCACCATATCCAAATCCCTGTGTTGGGTATTGCCTTCTTTCAGACACTACACCAGAAAATGGCACCATGTCAGGAGTCAGTGGCCGCAGCAGCGCTGCGAAGGGGAGGAAGACTGGGCTCCAGTGGCCCTCCCAAGGAGCTCTGGTGCATTGTCCTGCCTTAAAGCAGGTCAGACACTGTTTCTAGCAGAGATTTGTTCCCTATATATTGAAAAGTTTCTGCTGATGGAGGTTTTACTCCACACCCGAGCAAGCCATCTTTCTCACCACTAAGATTTCGCACAAACCTCCTCCCTTTCTACTTCCTACTACTTTTCTGTGGATAACAGACACGGAGGCCCTCCCTTGCTCTTTGCAGTCATCCTCGATGGACCTGGAGGTTGTCCCTGCTCCAAGCCCTTACTCTTGTGTCTCCCTGCCCTTTCTTGCTCTTTTCTCACTTCTTCATTTCTTTTTCTTTTTGGGGACACAGTTTCATCCCAGTGCACACTCCTGCACTTGTTCCAGGGTCAGTGCATATCTCAGAGCACACATCGCTGATGCCAATACATCCTTTGGAAAACTATCCTTAACTCACCCAGAATCCATTTTCCTCTTGTTTTTTGGTTTTTTTATTATTATTATTTCCATCATCTAACACTATATAGGCTGCCACATCCACAACAATAACAATAACAAAAAAATAAATAGGCAATAACACTATACGGCTCCATCAAAAATTCCAAATCTCCTCACTCCTTCCCAGGTGAAAAAACTCCCTGGATGCCACCAGAAGCACAGCACTACACCAAAAAATGGGGCTCAAGGGCTCCAGAAAACCAAAGATTTGGCAAGTAGACCTTGGTGCTTTAATTAAAAATCCTCAAGAAGTATAAAAGTGTTTGGGTAATTTGGGGGTTTATCTGCAGGGGAGAGAAACCAATTATATCTACCTGCATGTATTTATAGCATCTTAATCTTCTTTGAGACTTCATATCTCCTCTGATTTGATAAGATTGTGGCCCTTTAATAAGCTCAAGCATTCAGATCCTTATGACAATCTGGCACTGGAATTGTTTGCTTTAGCATTGCAGATTGCACAAGAGACATGAAAGGTTTCAGCGTAGCTGGAAAGTCACTTTTGATGAAATCACCCATCGCTCCAGGGGCTGCATTCTTTACAATTTGTGCATACTGATGATATGTGTCTTCAGATGCGTTTTGGCAACCCCGTGCCATTTTCAGAAACCCATCTGGGACTCAGGAACAAAGCAAACGCACACGAACATGAGGAAGGCAGAGCTGGCACAGCTACCGGCTGGAATTTCTTTAAGGAAGCTAAATCGCTTGTTCATTTTGCTGGCAGGGAAAGATAGGAAAATGAGCGTTCCTGTTCTCCATGAACTTTGGGATATTGTTAAATCCTTCAGACAACATATAATTCATGGCGAAGCTGTGGCAGAATTCCTTTGCACTTATCCACAGTGTGGCTGTCCCCCAAAACACAGATCTCTGTCTTCATTGCATACACAAAAATTGCCCAGATGAACAATAGCTCTAACTTTAGAGAAAAATCAGAACACTTGCCTCTGTTTTTCTGCTTCAGCCTCGCCAAAATTTATTAGTATTCCATCAGCTGCATAGTTTTCTTGCACTAAAAGAGAAAAACTACAGAAGCAGACTCCACGCTGTGATACGGATTGGCAGGTGACTTCTGAGGAGAGTTTTCCAGGTAATGCCTTGAGCTTTGCCATGGAAACTCCAAATGGGATGGCACAAATGATGCCCCCATACCTGGCAATGCCCCTCAGCACCAACAGCACCCAGCAGCCCTCCCAAGGCAACAAGAGGGCACATCCCTGACCTCGGAGTAGAATGATGAGGTGGCACAGAATGGAGCTCGGATCATCAATCCAGCCAAAATCTCCCTCAGAGGTGCTGGAGAATATGAGTTACCCCAGCCATGGATTTAGCCCAGGACTGCAAATTGTAAGTAATACTCATCCCAGCTTTGCATCTCTTCTGGAAAAGAGCCGTGAATCACTGAAGTGGAGCCTTGCAGAGGAAATCCTCAGCCACAACAAAAAGATTTCATGCTTTATCTCCCCCTCTCAAGTATTTTAGCAGACAGACAGAGGATTTTCCTCCCAGTGACAACAATAACTACGCTCATTGAAGAAAAACATGTGGAACAGGAAGACCTGCATTCCTTGTGTGAAAAATAAGAGTGGTCTGTGCCAACTGCATTTTTCAGGAACAACTCATCCACATGAAGAAATGGCTGCTGTGATAGTGTCTGGAGAGGCGAGGCCGACAGTAACGTGCTATATATCTGACAGATGAGAAGAGTAGGGAGAAAAACATGGCTTGGCCTTTGTTTATTCCAAAGTTTCCATTACTAATATTCCTCTTCTACTCACATTTGAATGACTTGCATCTTCTCGGTTCTCTGTTCCTGCTGCTTTGCGTAGCAATTGCACCTTATTCCTAAAGGCACCATTCCCAAAAGTTTTGCTATTTTGTGTTTTGGAGGCTCCATTAAATCATCCTGATGTGTTGGGCTCTTCAGGGCATGGATTTGGAAGGCTTGTTCTGCAGGCATTTAGCTATGTCCCTAAATTAATTCAGCTTGCCCAAGGGATGTGGCTTAAATGTAGTCTGGTAGTCTAGACAATATCTCTATTGGATTTGATAAAGATTAATATTACTAATAATAATTCTAATTATTTATAATTATAATTTTAAAGAGAGAACTCGAAGAGGGGACTAAAGAGCTGGGAATATTTGCTAATCTCTTCTAGAGGGGAAAAGAGCAACAAGGACATCAGCCTCATGTATGAGGCGAAGCAGTGCCCAAATTTTACAGGACCAGGCAGTTAAAAAGCAAGGAGAACACATTTCCCACTCTCTACCTGAGCACTGCCATCTTCAGAGCAGGACCCCCATGTACACTTCTGAATTCCAGAGCTCCTGATGGCACTGGTGCTTCTCCCACACCCAGTGGGTTTGCTCACAATTGCCCACGGCCACGACAGCAAAGGGCAGTGCCTGCTTTGAACGAGGGCTCGTTCCCACCGTGCTGGATCTGCAGGACACAGAGGGCAAAATCAAAGGCGGGAGAGGAGACATCCATGTGCCGAGTGTTGGGATGCCATGGAGGAGCGGCGGCACAGGGGCCGTGCCCATCATCCCGCGGCATCCCGGGATCGCCCGGGCGCGCGGAGGAGGCGTCGGGCGCCAGCTGAAGGAGCAGGGGCTGAGCCGTGCCAGTCTCACCGTGCAAAAACACTCAGCTCCCTTTCAGCCATTAAAATGAATGAAGAGCAAGACTGTTTGGATAAACAGCAGCCAAAAGAAACCTTGGAGGCAGTTAGAAAGCTACTGCTTCATACAATATAGACCATGTTTCCAAACACAAATATTACACTTGGCAGAGACACTCCTTTGCTTCATGAGTTATGCTGCACTTTTTGTTATGTTTAAGTTTGTGCAAGAAGTATAAATAGCTGGGCTGGTATTAAATGAGCTTTTCATTTTTTTTTCTTTTCTTTTTTTTTTTTTTTTTTTTTTTTTTTTTTTTGAAAAATATCAAAATGGTCCCAGCTCTTCATGGAACAAACACACACTATATTCTTGTGCCTGAATTTTTGTTGCTAATTACAGAAAGTACCATGTAACTGAAAAACAATGTTTGAGAGCCAGACGTGAAAAATCCATCTTTCCTATATGAAGTCATTTTTTTCAGCAGGCTGTCTGAGGAGGGCATCTGCATCACCATATAATTTACGTGGGTGCATACATGCTTTGTGGGCTCACAGAGCTGCAACCAGTCTCAGCCCCATGTCCCAGCTGAGGAAGAGCAAGTGAGACAGAAGGGATCTCGGTTTGGGTTTTGGTCACAACTGCTTTGGTTGATCCTGTACTCCCCAAAAGCAGAGGTAACAGGCAGCCCTGACTACTGACCTATAGACACAAGATGACACTTTTGGTGTATATCCCGTAGCAAACCCCAGGGACCAGCCATGCTTCTCCACCTCATCATGAGAAGACACCACAACCTGGAGACCACAAAGCCACCATAAGCCCATTTCAGGAGAACTTTGGCAGAGACACACCTGGGGTTGGAGAGGAAATTCTTCAGTGTGAGGGAGTGAGTGGCTCTAGGTGATTATTCGTCCCAAGCTCAAACACAACCACATGCTAATCACCAGAACATGCTATGCTGGAGGCCAAATGGCACTTCTATTTGTTCTTCGATAAATCTGAGTGTGCACAAACACAAAGCACAGCAGGGCCCTCACTAGCCAGGTCCCCCACTTAGAGAGGTCCCAGCCATGGCCAGGACCTGACACTGCTTCTTTATCAGCACCATGGCAATGTCTACCTGGTTTAACGAGTTCCTATCTGAATGGATAAAAGAGTTACTTTTAAATATGGATATAAACTGAACTACCCCACAAGGATGCAAAACCAAGTGACTGTCTAAGATAAATCAGAGAGAGGAGTGCAAATTAGTGTTGCAAGGGATTTTCAGCTTCAGACAGCACAAAGGGTGTTCTATTCCTACTGAAAGCAATATTTATGTTCATTTTTTAAAAAAAAATCTCAATATTTTCAAATATTTTGAAGTGTTACAAGACCACCATACCAATAAAGCACATATCAACTGAAAACTGGAGATCAGTGCTTAATGATTAAACTTTCTGCAGCCCACAGATGTTGGAACAGCATTAAGTCAGATGTTGTAGATAACATTCAAAGTACAAAACAAAACACAAAGCCATTTTCTCCTCTAATCCCTCATGGTTTTGCTTATGGCCAGACCCTCTCACCAAGAGCAGATGAGTGTGTACTGCAGTACATCTTTATAAATAGCTCATTGACTATTCTTCTGGTTCTTTCGCCTTGTACCAATATAAGGAAAAATATTGGTCACCACCTGATTCAGTGGCTGATGGAACAGAGCAAGAATTACTTTTAAAAGCCCACAGAAATGTTGGTAATTTTAGCTCCTGACACCACTCTCTGAGAGCTGTTGAGCCTTTCAGGAAGTGTCTGACCGGTAATAGCCATCCTACAGCACTGTGGCCAGTCCCAGTTGAAAGGCCTCTGCTCACCTCAGAATCAATGGCTCTTGACCTCATTTTCAGTTCACGTTTTATGGCTGTGACAAGCAGCCTGTTTTTCAGCCAACACGATAATCCCCAGAAAATATACTTAGAAAGAGCTGAGTTAGACTTACTCAGCTCTGCACTCATTTTCTACGAAAACAGCATCTCCCAAAACAAAGGCGTGGGACAAAGCAAACACGCTGTGAACTAGAGGAGAGCCTTTCCCTGTATTTGCTTGCTGCTTCACTTGGAAAAATGTGTATTTTTAACACTACGGAATTAGTAGAGGGTGGTGAGCCCTGAGCTGTCAGTAGAGGCTGCCAAATGAGCCAGTGCTGGTGAGTAAAGAGGTGTACGAGGGCTGGACAAACAAATAAACAGAGCGGGCAGGGGTGTCTTTTGGACTCCTGCATAGGTCAGTGGTGTAGGAGTCAAGAGAAACCTTGGGCTATTTTTTCTCTGCTTTCACATCAGACACTGGAACGGGTGCCTGGGCTCCTTATTAGGGCTGGTGAGATCAGCTTAGTTGCCTCTTTCACTGTGGTTTAACCCATCCAAAGAACATCCCACTCACAGAGAAGCCCCTTGCAGCAGTATTGAAGAAGCACAACATGAAGGAAAATCGGCCTCTGCATGAATTACCCTGCTGAGTGAGATTCCACTTCAATCCAGGCAGATGCCAGCCCATCAGAGCAGCAAAATGTGTAAGTATTGTTTCATGCTTCCTAACAAGTGTTGCTTGCACAGAGCCACATCACAGCAGGAGCTGGACCCGGGAGCTTTCCCATCCAACCAGGGGCACGGTCAGACAAACCTGGGTGAATTGTACCGGTGTCCAACTCACACACAGACCACCCTGCGTGAATGGTGTGATCTCTGTGCCTGCCCACGCACAGTGACTCCGAATATTCCCTCAATAACTTCTCTGGGAAGTGCAAACCAGGCTTGTGCCACCGCTCTGACGGTGGCCTTGCCAGCTGAGCTCAGACAAACCTCCCTGCATTCACATGGAGAAATAAAAATACCAGCTCCTTCCTCCAATGTGCCCACAAAAGCCTACCAGAATTTCTGCTAAAATTAAAATCTTACTCATGCATAAAGGAGGCAAAAAAAAAGGAGACGGCAAAACGCACCACGCTGTACACAGACTTGGCAAACAAGGATCTTGGTTTCTGTGTGGGGACAGGACAGCCCAGACAGGGTAAGTCCCTCAGCAATCTTACAGCTGCATTTATGGTAGTTGTGATTCTGCTGAAGATTTTGCTTTCCCAGTCACACAATATTCCACATCTTCTGACCCCATCTTATCCAAAATTGTGCATTTACTTCGAGGGCAGATCCCAAGGCCTGTTTCCCCTCTTTGGCTGAGATATTTCTGTTAAAAAAGAGTAATACCTTATATACACTTTGTTTTTTATATTTACTATGGACTCAAGAGATTAAAGCTCTTTCTTTTCATTTTTTAAAGTGCAAAGATGTAATTGCATTAAATATATCCATCCAAAGAAATAACTGCTTTCACTGGCATATTGTTACCACAAAACCTCTGTGAATGGCCTACAGAACTGCTGACTGAGATTCTCACACAGGCAACAAGGACAAAGAGTATGCCATGCACAGGGATTTATCTTTTTTAAGTCATGATCTAAAAGTAAAAGGAAAGTAACAAGCCAACAGCTGTTTGTTGACATCCTGAGGTTTTTCTCCCCCTCTTTGTGTAAAATAAACAGATGAAAGCAGCCCATAGCCTCCTTCCATCACGAAATGGATCCACAGTCAAGAAATAGACGTGGGGCTCTCGTTCCCCCGTGTTTGCAGTGGCTGTTGCCTTTCAGAGGTGTGATGTTTGTTTTCCAATGGGAGGGAGGTTGCCCCCGTGCACAGACATTCCTCTGGCCATGCACTCCTGGGTGCCATCACTCCTGCACCTCCAACTGCTGCAGGTTGTGCCTGACCTGAGGAGGGTTAGGAGGTGGCTCCATTGGGAAGCTCTGACTGTCCCAGGTGGGCATGAGGAGTCTCTTGAGGAGTTCGAAACAAGTTTCCCCCCATAACTCACAGGTATCATTTAACTAAAGCCAAGCACTTGCCTTCTTTATCTTCCTGAATGCTGATCCTGCTCCTGCATCAGGGATGTGGGTTCATGTGGGTTACTCAAGTTTAGGGACCTGTCAAAAACCTCCCAACGGATGGTGCTGTGAAAACAAGGGAGCTGCACGGCCGAGCCAGGGATGGGCATCACCCACCCCCACCCCGGGATGCCTGACAGCCCCTCACGTTTCCTGTGCTTCCCTCCATCCCACAGCATCCCACGTGGCTCCAAACTCCAGCGTGTTCACAAGTCGGTGACATTTCTAGGGGAGAGCACACAGCGTATGAGGCAGCTGTGATTTAGCTGGTGAGGAAGCAATGATTTATAATAACATTTGAAGCAGGTCATTAAATATGACCCCCTCATTGCAAACCCCATGCTGAGCAAGATATTTTCTTGTAAATGATTTACCAGCAAGCTTTTCATACTTCTGCCTAGTAGGTTTTCCAAAACCAGAGTCAGGCTCGCTCACATTTCCCAAGCCCTGGTAGCAGCTTTGCTTCAAACTGTGAAGACATCTCAAAGCTGCTGCAAATTGCTTGAGACAGCTCATCAAAGAGGCAGAATTTGGGGCTGTTTTGGGGGACACAGGTGCTTTCTCTGTCCCAGTTCTGTGACAAGGCATATGAAAAAATCCCAGGAGGTTGTTCTTGGGGCACTCAGCTTTTCTCTGTCTGACTTTGCTGGATCTCAGTGGATGATCTGATTATCTCCAATGGCCAGTGTGATACTGAGGCCACAGGTGGGTTCCTAACTGCACGTGAATCCTGTGTCTGCCACATGCCTGTGCCTTGAAAAGTGTGGGAAGGATTTCTTCTGAGGGCTGCTGCTCTTCCACATTCAACTCAAACCAAGCCAGAGGGCAGCAGCGTGGGCAGCAGGTCAAGGAAGGTAACTCTGCCCCTCTTCTCTGGTGAAGCCCCACCTGGAGTGCTGCATCCAGCTCTGGGACCCTCAGCACAAGGAAGGATCTGTTGGAGAGGAGGATGTGAAGGTGGTCAGAGGGCTGGAGCACCTCTCCTGCCTTCTCCTTCAGCCTGGAGAAGAGAAGGTTGCAGGGAAAACTTCTAGCACTTTCCAGTACCTAAAGGGGAGTTTTAAGGAAGAGAGGGACAAACTTAGTAGCACGGTATGTTGTGACAGGACAAGGAGGGAATGGTTTTAAACTGAAGGAGAGTTAATTTACATTAAATATAAGGAAGAAATTTTTCACAACGGCGGTGCTGAGGCCCTGGCACAGGTTGCCCAGAGAAGTTGTGGATGCCCCATCCTTGGAAACATTCAAGGTCAGGTTGGATGAGGCTCTGGGGAACCTGACCTAGTGGAAGTGTCCCTGCTCATTGCATAGGGGTCAGACTAGATAGCCTTTAAAAATCCACTTAAGCCAAACCATTCTATGATTCTCTGATAACAGAGCACCTGGAGGTGTTCTCCATGGTAGGGAAACCTACCCATCCTCCTCTGGGAGGGTCCGTCCTCCACACTAATCAGCAGATACACCTTTCCAAGGCAGAGAAATCTGGGAAACTGAAGCAGTGACCGCAATGTTCATATCCCACTTTTTCCACGATGAGTAAGTTATACTCAAGTCCTTCTGAGAGGCATTTATAGTTTTGCAACCTCACATCATCCAATCCAGACTCCCACTAAAGTCCATGGAAGCAATCTATCTTGTGTTATGTCAGCTCTGGGCCAGGCTTCAGTCTCCAAAGGACAATCACAGCTGAAGATAAGCAAACAAACTACACAGTTTTGTTTGGTTTTGCCTTTTAAGTATAATTTTTCATCTGGGTAACTAGAACTGTTCCTTCACAAATGAGGCTGGATCATATTGCATGCTGCATTTGAGAGCATGAGAAACAAAATGTTTGCATTTATTTAGCTGGCAGATTGCTTTTGCTTTTTATGGAGAGGAAAAAGGCCTCTATCAAAAAAAATCAGACTATTTACTCTCAACATAAAGAATACTGATTGCTGATATTCTGAACATCTGATGTCCCTTAAAGAAGACACTTTGAAAACAAATAATAACCATGAAAAAGAATAAATGAATATTTAGATAATAAATATATATAATACATATGGAAAACATGTTGTGTATATATTTAAATATAAATATATAATATAAATATTAAAATATATAAAGCCTCCTTCTTGCATTAGGGCCAGACCACATATAAGAGGTATCAATACTGAAAACATGCAATATTTGATGTCAAGCACTACATGCTCTGTAAGCCTGTTCATACCCACACCACAATGCTTTCAGAAAGGCAGATTTTGGAAGCAGAGACTTATCCAAACCATACAAGGGAAAACTATGTGCTTGTGAGCATATTTGTAACCTTCATTTTTCAAACTGCTCCAGCCTTTGGACAATTCCAGGCAACTGAAGCCTCCCTGGTTGATGCCAGTCTCGTTCCTGCCTAGTGCAATCCACGCAGCTGCTCAAACACAGCCACGGAGCTGAGCCCAGCGTGCCTGGAGCCACCAGGGAGATGACTGAATGTCCTGGCACTCCGCAGAGGGCTCTGGGTCCTTGAAAACAGAAAGAAGCATGTGTAGCGAGATGCGATCTTGGCTCCTCCGTGTGTGAGTTCGCAGGCTGAACCCGTGTCACTGTCTGTGGTACCCTCCTGTGGCCAGGTCTGACATAGCAGCCCCCCTGCCACCTGCCACGCTTATTCCCGTGCGCTCGGAATCCTACAAATCATGCAGTGATTTGGGTTGGAAGGGACTTTTACAGGTCACCTAGTCCAACCCCCCTGCAGTGAGCAGGGACATCTTTAACCACACCGGGCTGCTCAGAGCCCCACCCGGTCTGAGCTTGAATGTTTCCAGGGATGGGGCACCCACCACCTCTCTGGGCAACCCGTGCCAGTGTTTCATCACGCTCCTTGTAAAAAATTTGGCTCCTGTGACTGCCCTGCCACCTGCAATACTTCTCCACCCCCGCGATCTCCATCCCACGCGTTCACCCATAGCAACTCCCAAGCTACCCGCTCCATCCCCAGCAATGTCCCGGTTTCTGGGCACAGCCCTCTCTGAGCCCGGAGCTCCCGCGGGTCTGGGTCCGCCCCAGCACAGGGCACATCAGCCCCCGGCTCTGGTGCCCAGACGAATGGAGCTGCTCCCAGCTGGACAGATGTGTGGGAATGGCTCCCGCCGCTTTCCACACCTTATGATCCACCTGTTTGTGCGCACGGGCAGGGTCCGTGAGCTCCCACGGCCACTCCGCATCGCCAGCCACTGCCACCAGCCCACATCAGCCCTCGCCAGGCGGCTGCTCCTGGGCCCGGTGTGGCAATTTTGGGCTCAAAACCGAAAGGAAACGGTGTGGGGCCACAAAGCGCAGAGGGTTTCCCTCCTCATCCCTGCCCAGACCTGCAGCCCTCCTGATTTTGGGGGATGCTCAAGAAACGGGGCAGCCCAGGGATGCAGGAGCTTTCCCCGCTGGTTTCAGAGCCTGGAAAATGGTGCCCCGTGTTCATCATCTCTTTTACAGTCCAAGCAGAAAGGGTGTTCTCGTTGCTGATGGATTTGGGGGCGGGAATTAGGATTTTTTTAGCCTTTTTCCGATGTGGCAACGCGGTGCCAACAGATGGAGCTGTGCGGAGCAGGGAGCGCTCGCCTTGGCGGAGCACGGGGGAAGCAGCGGCCGAGCGTGGAATTCTAATTATTAAGCATAATGAGAGATGAATCACCTCCAAGCAGGAGACACACGCTATTTACTATGCTAAAGTGAAAAATAAGTCTGTCAACAAAGTTATAGCCCAGAATGGGGGAATCCCAGGATCTCTGCATCCCTGCATGTGAGGATGTTCTGTCCGGGAGGAGAGGAAAGGTTCATCACAGCCCTTCAGCAGAGGCTGGAGCCTCGCCGTCCTGAGCTGAACTCACATCATCTCTCACCAGAGCTTCACATCAAAAGGATATATCGTGCAGGACTTCATGCAGGACTTATTTCTTCCCCTCAACCTAATCCCAGACTTCAAAGCCAGGACACATTGGCATGTCACAGAGCTTCCACCCAGCATCTCCTTGGAGCTGGATTAAAGTCCTCAACCCTCTTTCCTAACCCGAGGCCACAAGAGTAGTGTGAAGCCTCCATAGCTCTCCAGCCACCAGGAAAGCAGGGATGCAGGAGCAGCAGGGTATCAGGAGGACAGGAAAGAGTCAGCAACTGGTGGCCCTTCTGGGATTTGTCACACATTCAAGAGCTGCACCAGGAAACAAACTGGGAGAAGTCCAATGTCAAGTATTACTGCATTTGTTTTCCTGGCAAGATGGGCTGAAACAAAATGTACTCGGTATCCTTATTGGCACATGGCTAGCAGGAACAATGTCTTGCAGCCTATCTGCCCGTGGAATAGAAATAATTAGAATATTTAAAACAAGGAGGAGATATCAGCTCTCATTTGAAAGACTTTTGTCTTTTTGTTATTTTCAGGTCAGGGGAATTGACTAGATACCAGGCAGGGAAAAAGGGCTTGTGGCTTCTCTCCAGCCACATGGAAGGTTTCAGCAAAGAAGCAGCAAAAGCCTATGTGGTCTTTCTATTATAAGCCCTGTTCCAAAAAGCCACTGTATCTGCTTTTATATCACAGGTAGAGCATTTCTCATGGCAAAATCACCTGAACATTGCATTAGTCTTTGCAAAAGGACTGCAAGGAGCAACATCTGTGATGAAGAATTTGCAGGGAATAAAAAATAAACCCACCAGTACAGAAAGCAGGTATGGGTGCCAGCAGGGATGCACTGCCTTCTTTAGGTGATATTCAGTGTAAGCCTGGCACTACATGATTGTGCACGTGGTTTTCATCAGTGGTGAAAAATCTGAGAAACAAAAAAAGCAAATAAACTGGTGAAAATAAATAGAAATGAAACCCCAAAAGTTTTGCACCAACCTCAAAAGGTTCTTATTTGTGAATCAAGCTGTTCTGTAATCACTGGATCAAACAATGCCTGGTTTCTTCCAGATTTGTGCCAACTGGAGGTCACAGCAACCTCAATTTATCCCAAACTGGGAAAAAAAAAGTCCTGGCAAAAGGCTTTCTCGGGCATGGGTCCTCAAGAGACTCATCAGTCTCCTTTCAATTCAGGAACTTAATGTATTTCCCCATTCTTTCTAGCCACATTCATTTACTTCATGGGGAGATTTAATTATTTACTCTCTGTTAATAGTACGGAACTGAAACAAGTGATGGTATCGGAGGAAGGGGGGGGGGGGGGGGG